>BLSH010286988.1:376613-393942 GCA_018402905.1 Glandirana rugosa | reverse complement strand
CGTGCCCCCTATCAGTGCCAATCAGTGCCCAGTGCCACTTATCAGTGCCGCCTAGGAGTGTCCATCAGTGCCGCATATCAGTGCCACGTATCAGTGCCCGTCAGTGTTGCTGGTCAGTGCCGCCCATCATTGCTGCATATTTGCCCCATCATCAGTGCAACCTTATCAGTGCCACCTCATCAGTGCCAATCTGTACTGCCTCATCAGTGCCCGTCAGTGTAGCCTCATCAGTGCCCATCAGTGTAGTCACATCAGTGCCCGTCAGTGAAGGAGAAAATGTACTTTATACAAATTTTTGTGACAGAAACAAAGAAAAATTTTATTTTTTTTTCAAAATTTTCGGTCTTTTTTTGTTTATAGCGGTGATCAGAAATGACGCAGAGGCGATCAAATACCACCAAAAGAAAGCTCTATTTGTGGGAACAAAATGATAAAAATTTTGTTTGGGTACAGCGTCGCACGACCGCGCAATTCTCATTCAAATCGCAACAGCACTGAAAGCTGAAAATTGGTCTGGGCGGGAAGTGTCCTAAGTGCCCGGTATTGAAGTGGTTAAAAAAAACATATATTTATTTACTAAGGGGACTTATATAGCGCCGTCAATTTACGCAGCACTTGACATATATATTATGAGTTAAAGCTCCAATAGATGATTCGGCCCTGCTACAAGAGGACCTGTGGTACCCCCCTATCAGTGGCCCTGAAAACAATAGATTTAACTAAATTAACCTTCCCTTCACCCCTCTATTATTTCATATGAGGACTGTCTTGTCTCTCCCCTTCTTTCCACAACACTCGTAAATAAAATTATTTATATGAAGCTGATATATTTCATATGAATGCTAAATAAGATAAAAAAAAGACTTTAGTTCACTAACTCGTACTTTAGATAGTTGCAAATATATCATGTATACCAATCTCAGTTTGGTACGAGGGTGAATTTAAGATAGCTCTAAGATTGAGTCCCTTTTGAAGAGCGAATCCCTGACTGAACGTTTGTCTACAATTTACAAGGTGCTACAACCAAAAGTCCACAAGGGCCTGGAAATTTTATGCTCTAAATGGCAGGAAGATGTCTCAGGGATGGATACAGAACCATTGGCCTCCACTCATGCAGTTAGGACATTTTTAGGTCTTCTTCTGTTCTATGGTAGAAAAGCTATTGTATTCAAATGGAAGCCAATCATAGCTCCTACAGTGGACTTTTCAAAGTTGCTAGTTAATACAGCACCCTAATTTTATAAGGTCATATATTAATCTAGAGGTTTTCTGCAACATTTCACCAAGGTATGGGGTGCCTGTGTGTACCAATGTGATATGAAGGCATTATTGCATTTATCCATCCTAATCTTACTACAAGTTCCGGAGCTCCACCCAAATACCCGAATTGCAAGTTCCGCTTTAAGGACTCCTCTTGAAGAATTGGCACTTTTGATTTGCAATTTGCGGGGGTGGGGGGGCAGGAACCCGATTTTGACAAGAACCAGCTCCCTCTTCTGCTCCGACTGCCAATCAGAAGCAAAAATTCTATTCCCTCCCTCCCCCCCTGCAGTCTTCTGGGACATGTGACAGGTCCCAGGAGACTACTTGACCATATGCATTGGGCACCCGGCTGTGAATCTGCAAGCCGGGTGCCCATAATTAAAATACTGGCACTGAGGAAAGAAGACAGCAGGTGTAACCGGCTGGTGTAAGCACACCGCTGGATTGTGGGGCAGATGAGTGGCTGTTTTTTAAAAGTCAGCTGCTACAGTTTTTGTAGCGGCTGACTTTTGTTTTTTTTTCACAGGAGACTGGAACTTAAGTATGGTCATTTATTAGAGGGGGGAGTGAGGAAGTCTTTCACTACATGCAGTTTGTGGGAAACAGAGGGACATGAGTTGATCTTATGTCACCTCTATGCAATATGCTAATCTGAATGATGACCTTCTATACGTTGGGCAGATCATTGTGGAACTGAGTGGGACCAATAAGCATAGGCTCGTGCTTGTTCGGAACTGAAAGTGCCCGAGCCCACCAGGAAGTGAACCCTGAACTGCGCTAATATCAGGCAGTGAGAAATGACTCATTGCCTGTGATTAATGCAGTGCAGGGTTAATTTCCTGGAGGGTTTGGGCACGTTCGGTTCCGAACAAGCACGAGCCCATCCTTAGTGACCAACCCTGATTTACCTTTACTGCTTTAAAGGATCCTTTTTCACTTGTGTACATTGACTATGTTGTATGTTTAAGCCAGGGATAAGTCCACATGGCTATGATTTGTATCTTAATCAAAAACCTCCCCAAAAAAAAAATAAAGAATAAAATGACAATAGTTCCCCTACAATAGACAAGCAATACCTTAACCATTGACCAAATCCACATGAAACTGATTTAAAAACAAATGTATTTGTGAAAAACAGCGGCGCTTAATTGATAAACAAAAGTTCAGTGCATCAAAAAGTGGAGTAATTCAGGCCCTATTGTTCACCGTCACCACACCTCGTGCGCAACAGGGGGATGCCCCCTATATGGAGAGACTCACCAGCAAGTGGCCAATAATGAGCCCAGCAGTTAGATGCCACTCAGCATGGCAGACAACCTGATGCAAATGGATAAGCAAGCAGGTATTTTAAAGACATGTTTTCTAGATAAAGGATATAAGTTGGTAGATTTAGACCGAGTGATGGATGAGGTTGCATCGGTATCGAGGGAAAGTTGTTTGGTAAACTCAGAGCGGTTACATGATAATAAACATAAGTGGGGGTTCTTCAGCAATTTCCATGCTCAATTCCGGGAAGTAGAAGCTATTTTAAATCATAAAATACCTACAGATCCGTTTTTTGTGTACAGAAAGGCCCCTACATTTGCTGACAGTTTGGTGAAGAATTTGCTAGGATCGGCCCTCCTAGTCTGCCCCTTTTGTTTTGGGACAGAAAAGGTTTCTTTGCTTGTCGCAAATGTATAGCATGCAGTCAGGTGCACACTCATTTGCGCAATTTTACCAATTTTACAGCTACCTCTAATGGTAGGCAATTTGCTATTAAAGACTGTATTACGTGTAATACAACGTATGTTGTAGACGAGTTACAGTGTCCATGTAACCTTTTTTATATTGATCGAACTAAACGCAAGTTGGGCAAAAGAGTGTCTGAACACATTAGTAATATTAAATCTGTGTTTAGGGACCATAGTGTCTCACTACATTTTCTTCTTAAACACAATAAAGACCCTGTGAGGCTGAAATTTTGGGGTATCGAAAAATTAGCTCCAAACTGGAGGGGGGGAATAAGGTGAGAGAGATCTCAAAATGTGAGACGAAGTGGATTTATCTCACCGATTCGCTCCAACCCAGAGGCATGAACGTCGAACTAGACGTGAACTGCTTTATTACCTATTCATAGGTTTGGTCTGGGCTTTTGGTTTTGTTTATATCCATGAAATGTATGTTATGTTATTAGGATTATACTATTTATTCCTTAAATCGGATGTATACACATTTACAGATATTTATTCGATTGTCTATTATTTTATTGAGATCTGCTATATAGCTCAGTAATAGTATTGTTAATATTATTTTTATCGATTGTTTATGTAGACGGGATACTGGTTGTCTTAGTTGCAGCTCATTGACATGGGTTTATTTACGGCATGAGGTCACTTTGCTGTAAATTTTATTTGCTGCGTATGACAACAGTGTCACATCTAATGGCATATGTATTATATGTCATTGTGTTATATATTTGCATATTTTTATTACGTTGTTTTACGATTTTTAATATATGAGGAATTATGTGATGCTAATAAGGACTGACCAGTTGCCAGTCTTAGTCCTTATTATTTTTTAAGGTTGTTCTCAGTAGGTAGTGATCCATATATGGAATGATTTGGTTGTAGGACCAACCTGATTGCTACCTGTCGGTGTAAAAACATATTAGTCATGGTTTCACATTTGCAGAGCTGATGTGAGACTGTCGGCAGGTGTGCATTTCACATATATGTTTATACTTTATTTTCATTTTCTCGAGCATTTTTGCTTGTAGACCATTATTGATTTGCATTGATTAGTGTTCGTGGCAGCTGGTGTCTCCTGAACAGGCGGCCATGGTTGATTCACAGGCTTCGTTGCCTGCAGACAGTAAGGGTTAACTGCCCTATCTGTTGTGAGATGATATAAGGACGACGCCGCGCCAGGTGGTCACGCTCTCAGACGAAGTGATGATGAAACGCGTCAGGCGTGACCATGCGTCTGTCAGTCAGTAGCAGCTTGGAGGATCCATACCCGGGAACACTGCGCTATCATACAGCGTGGTGAGACGGATTCGTCCGATGCTGCGGTTCATGTCTGTGTTTGTACACGAGTATTACTACATGCTGGATAAGTATTTTATTTTGTGAGTGTATTTCCTAAGAGGGGGGTTCTTTTATGATTAATTAATTATCCTCAAGGTAATGCACTATGTGAAGTGCTTTATTTTTCCAAGGAAGTATCCTATCTGCACAAGAGGTGGTTTGCTTATCCATTTGGATCAGGTTGTCTGCCATACTGAGTGGCATCTAACTGCTGGGCTCATTATTGGCCACTTGCTGGTGAGTCTCTCCATATAGGGGGCATCCCCCTGTTGCGCATGAGGTGTGGTGACGGTGAACAATAGGGCCTGAATTACTCCACTTTTTGATGCACTGAACTTTTGTTTATCAATTAAGCGCCGCTGTTTTTCACAAAGACTTTTGTATTTACATCAGTTTCATGTGGATTTGGTCAATTTATTTCATACAATATCAGTGGCTGCTGGTTCGATTCATTTTATATGAAAAGCTTATTTTCACATGATTTGTTTATTTTATTGTTTCTTTAGTAATTTTTTTGATTTCTATAATTTTCCCACTGTATAGTTATCCTAGAGCGCTGATATTTTAGCACTATAGCTTTTTAGACTGTAGTACTTGAGATATAATACCTTAACCATGGTGTATATTGTGAGCAGAACCGCTATGTATGCCTCAGCTTATATTCAGGATTCAATGACTGGAGTTGTACTCCCTGTTAAAAAAAGTGAATAAATCTGTGAGATTTATGCATGGAAGGTCTGTACTGATTGCTCTACTTCCATTAAAATGTAAGAGAACGTGTGTAAATGTAGGGGTTAATGATTTAGCCAGTGGTGACAGACTAAGTCTGCACAATAATGTAGTGCAAAGAATGAGCTCATTGACGTCCACTCCTGAAAGGGGTTATATATTATACTGGTTATACTGGTTCTCAGCTGAGATCATTATTCACTGTTGATATAAGTCATTATCATAACCTAATTCTCCACTGAATGGGCACTGTTGGAGTTTCCGTCTAATGATGAGAAATATATCCACATGAGCTCAGCTGACTTATGGTAGTGACTGATGTTATTTTCATTGTCTTCTTCTGGATCAATATAGAATATGTAAAAATGACATAGGTAGTTTAGCATAACATTTTAAACTGCATTGGGTATGCATAGCTCAGATTCGTCCAAAGCAATTTGCCACCCACATTTTCAGCCACTTCCCGATTTCAAGTGATTAAAAATGCCAAAAGAAAGTTAATTTAAAAATTGCATTTCAACTGATACCGCAATAATTTCAAAGAATTTCCACCATAATATTAATTGTTTGCTCATGTGAAACAGGGTTAGCAATTAAACTATGATTGGCAGATTGCTGTGGAAACGCAAAACTGCCAAAAAACCAACAAGGGTACAGCCAGTGCTCTAATTACCGTAATGGGACTTATAGGCCAGTGCCTGGGAAAGCAGGGTTAAAGGGGCAGCACCAAGCCTCAAAGTGTAAAAAAGTGGTAAGGAGGTACAGGGGATGGCGAGAGGAATTAGAAGACTCACTATAGTTAAATATGCTGCCATGTGCAGAAACATGTCAGTAGTTTGCTTTTTAATGCTCATGTAACCAATACATTTTTGCATCAAGGACTTTGGAGTTGCTCCTCTCTCTTAAATATGCTACTGTAGCTATGAGCTGGGTATTCACATGGCACATTAGGGCACATCAGGGCACATTAGGGCACATCAGGCTACATCAGGACACATGGAGGCACATCAGGGCACATCATGGCACATGGAGCACATCAGGGCACATGGGGGTACATGGGGCACATCAGGGCACATGGGGGTACATCAGGGCACATGGGGGTACATCAGGGCACATGGAGGCACATCAGGGCACATGGGGGTAAATCAGGGCACATGGGGTACATTGGGGTACATCAGGGCACATGGGGGTACATCAGGGAACATGGGGGCCCATCAGGGCACATGGGGGCACATGGGGGTACATCAGGGCTCATGGGGGTACATCAGGGCACATGGGGGCACATCAGGGCACATAAGGGTACATCAGGGCACATGGGGTACATCAGGGCACATAAGGGTACATCAGGGAACATTGGGGCACATGGAGGTACATCAGGGCACATGGGGGCACATCAGGGCACATGGGGGCACATGGGGATACATCAGGGCAAAGTGTTACCAGTCTTTTCTTTTTCTTGCAGACTAGTGCGGGAAGCGGCTGTGTATGAAGTTCCCAGTCATGTGTCACGCTGCTCCCTGGTGGCCCCGCCCCCTCCTCTCTCCTCGTCCATTCCAATTTGCAATTTGCTTGTGACATCACCTGGAATGGACGAGGAGAGAGGAGGAAGCGGGGCTGCCAGGGAGCAGCGTGACACATGAATGAGAACTTCATACACAGCCGCTCCCTGCGCTTCTCTGCAGTTGAATCCCGATCTACCCGTCAGGCGTCAGCTCACTGGCGGTGATTGACGGGTAGATCGCGGGGACCCCTGTGAGGACGAGGTCGGCCCACTGAGCCATGGGCCCACCGGGAAACTCCCGATAGTCCCGATGGCCAGTACAGGCCTGCACAGGGGCATCAGATCCGGAAGATCCACGGTGTGAGGCGGTGGAGGCCGGAGACCATTCCAGGAGCCATAGGCTGGAGAGATCATCCTCATCACCTTTTACTACAGCATCCACAGCTTCTGTTCCAGTGTGGTGAGTGGATGAAAACCCATCCTAACAGACACTGTGTATAGACAGCATTACTTCTTTACATCTGATAATATTTTTGCTAAAAAAAGGCTTGCCTATACACTGATCTTGGACACTATACACAGACATCCATACCTTTCTTTAGTTTGCTGCTGTTTGTAGTTCCACAGAGTTAACTTTGCAAGTCAGTGATCACTGTGAAGCTTCTATGGTTTTCTACTACAAGAATGCCTCTTTTTGATCATACTTCATTCCCTTGGATTATCATTGTTCTAACAGCCAATATTTCTTGCATGCAACTAAATTTACAGAGAGCTAGCTGTAGATCAACTGAATTGTCAAACGAGTGACACTGAACTACTTTTACTTCTCGTTTCCCCACTTAGGAAATATATGTATTGCCTTGTTAAGGTCACCAATGCTGCATTCACCAAAAAACTCTCTATAAGAGAAGGTTGAATATTGTTTTAGTTACTATTTGTTGGTAATATATCTGCTGCCTTGCTGCTCTTATGTGAGTGAGCAGTAGAGAGTGGTCTGTCATTCTTCTACTCTCCTGTGCCCCACTCCCATGTACAGTATATATGTACTTGTTGGGTTTAAACAAAAGTAGTGTAAATTAAGTAACATTTATTTCACTATTATCGCTACTTTGTGTGAATAATCTCACCCAGTTCCTTGTCTCTTGTTGATCTATACAGCTAGGTAGCATCTCTATTTACAGTACAAAGCAGGCAAGCACATTCTAGTATTAGCTCCCATTCACAACTTTGTGTTTTAGTGCATGCGTTGTAAAGCCAAACAATGCATGTGTAATAAGAAGCAATGTTGTTCAACTATGCCATTCAGATCTTTGCAGTGCATTGCGATGCAGCTTGTAAAATGAGGCATGTCCAACTTTCTGTGCATTTTAATGTGCTGTGATGACCAATGGAATAATGAAAATGCATGTAAACGCACCACAACACATGTTTAAAAACACACAAAAAAGTGGACAATAGCAACATGGATAGATGTGAACCTAAATTTAGAGTTAGGACTACAGATAATACTGGGGTGCCTTGACGGGGCTCTGTAGCTTATGCATGTATTTGCAAATGTGTGCAGACTAAACCCCTGTTTTTAAGGCATACAACATGTTAGACAGGATAATTTGGTTGGTTGCCAAATGGTTAGTAAGTTGAGCTGGGAATTTCTTTGATTTTGTTTTAGATGTGAACCTAGTCTAAGGTTTAATTCACACTGGCACTGTCAACCCTGCATGTATAAGTGTTTAGAGAACATTTCTAAACCCATATAAATGCATGTAATTATTTTTCAATGTTGCTATTCACACTCTAAACACAACTAAACATGCCTAAACCTGCTTTTAAGCAGGCACATCTAAACACTGGAAAAATAGATCAGGGAGGCATAAGATCCCTTCCCCATAGGACCCTTTTCAGTGCACACAAGAAGGACAGCTGCAGCATCGAGCCCTGCTGCTTTAACTTGTCACGGTCTATGGCAGGCTGGAGGTGGACAGGGCCGAACGCTGTACAGAGTAGCACCAGATTTTAGGGCCCTATGCAGGAACCATATTTTAGGGCCCTATGCAGGTCTACTGCTCTCCATGTAACAGACCAAAATATGGATATCATTCACTAAGCCATAGACTTTGACAGGCTGCAGGCAGAGGGCTGGGCACTGCACCTGGCCCTTGTGGGCACACTATAAATGCCAGGAGGGATTCACTGCAGCTAAAGGAAGCTTGAAATCATATGAGGAACATGCCTTACAGTGTGCAGCTACGAATCATCGGGATATGGTTAGTAAGTACCCCTTTCACCCCTTCCCCATAGGCTGTGAACTACCTTTGCAGCATAGGTTGCAGGTCCTGCTGAAGTGCCTACATTGGCCTGGCACTTCTTCTGCCTACGCTTCGGCCCGGCCCTGGTTTCTGCATTGTGAGAGAAAACCCACAAAAAGAACAAACAAATGTCATAATGAACGTGTCCCTGATATGAATTAAGCTCAAGATACCACTGCTGCAAGAATAGTCAGTCACCACCGCTATCCCACTATGCTATCCATTATACACAGCTTGCATCACTAATTATGTGACAATTTGGGGAGTGAGTGAGGCTTGATCCAACTGTAAATGAACAGAGCAATTTTTAAGTGATATGTTGAAAAGTTTCCAAACTCAGCTGCACAGCCAAAAATAAATGCATTCCTAACAACATTGTTTAGATAAAGATCGAGTACATCTTGACATCTGTATAATTAAGGAGGGAGTACTGGCAGATATGCAGACTCCAATTTGTCATGTTGTCCTCATGGTAGGCTTAATTTGGCTTCAAAAACTTGCTGAAAAGTAAGTAAGCTCCATACAATGTACACTTGCTTTACAATGCAAAACAAAACAGGCTGAAGAATTAAAAAGACTATAACTTGTGAACACAAGCTTTTTTCAGCCCTATTTGAATGGCTAAATAAATGATATGTGTGCTAAATACAGTTACACTATGTGGATCATAGCAAAAAAAAAAGAATAATTAATAATAAAACATGTAACAATAAGAAACAGCACTAAATATTGATAATCTCCAACGAGAATGCATCTACCTAACAATGTCATCTAATATGTACTTTACCTTCTGAAAATATCAGGCGCTATATGTCAATTATACCCCATCCAACAGCTCATTAACCACCCCCTCCCCCTCTCATACCCCTCTCCCCTTTTCTTCTCTCATTCTCTCCTCTTTCCTCCCCCCTTTCTATATGCCTTCCCAGGCACCCTGACTAACAGACACATATCTACGCATCTTCAAATGCATGTTATCTATATGTAAAATGTTACTGTTATTACATATATGTAGGAAAAATACCCACTTTGAGATGTTAAACTGATTGGTGAAGAAGATATGCATCTAAACTGACCACTAAGCCTGTAACACAGTATGATCCCATAACGGGTGTTCAGGCTGACTGGTCACCAGTTTATACCATCAGTTCACATCTCTTGCAATTAATAATTAAATTTATCCTACATTAACCTTTTTAAAACAATACCTCAAACACATTTCTCGACTCTGTAACACAATACTCTGCATACCTACGTATGTTGTCTGCACTGTTTTACCTATGTATTGTCATACAAAATGTAATAAAACTATTGAAATGAACAAAAAAAAAACATGTAACAGGTGAAAATGATATCATAAGGCATGACTACTGAGATGCATAGGATCTCCAATGACCAATTAATAAACCAAACCATTGCCTTCCCCTCTAAAAAGACAAGGAGGCTGATTCAGTTGGAAATAGGGCAAAGCCACAACTTTATTTACATTTTCAAATATAACAACTTTCCAAATGTACCAAATAACAATGTCAGTTAGAGCACCCATAACGCATATAGTCAAAGAGGTTTGTCCTTACCATCAGTACCAGACAGGCATTAGACTGACCCCAGAATTTACATTTAAGGGCATAGCCCACAAAGTAGCATCAATTGCTAGCAAGGTCAAAACTGCCACACACAAGTCAGTGGTACACTGGTGAGCACCCTGCCACAGCCAGAGCCTGCTCGACACCAGATTGAAGGCCAATGTCATTTAAATGAACCCCATCAGGTCTCAATAAAATGCTGTTATCTTCCTCAAAATGCCACCAATCCTTTGGGAAAAAAATTGAAGCCTGGGCATGCACCTTGCAGAAAAACTGCTCCAAACAATAATTAGGTATGCGATAGGCCCAAACCAGATGAGGGAGAATGTCAGACCAAATGAAAGTTAGATTGGCAAAAAGTGGCACAACATTGAGCAATAGCACACTTAATGGAGGAGAATAAATCTACAGACCGGGAATACACTAAATTGTGTCCCCCCCCCAGCATGAATGATAATAAAGATGGGACCCAAGACAAATTTTCTGCGGTGTAATAGCTCAGATAACACCAGTGACCAATGGAGGCCAAGAAAACCGTACCAACGAGTTTTAGGAACTGCAAATGAAAATCCAAGGTTCTTCCCATAGTGTCAAAATCTGGCACGGCAAGAGGCCCAATAAACAAAGGAAAAGCCCATCCCATGGAAGGCTATGGCTCCACCAACATGGAAAGAGTGCGTGGAAAGAATCCAGTGGAGGTAGGCACAGCTGAGAAAGGCAGAGGTGGAAGACCTGCAAAAATTGGAATTTTATGAGGTTAGAGTAATCAGTGTGAACCAGAAAACCATGGAAGGAAGGTGAATGGGGGAAAAATTGGAAGCCAAGTGCACTGGGCAAAAGGGACCCCCATAAGAATTCAAAATATTTCACTTTTGAAGACCTGCCAGTTTTAAAAGAATGCAGCACAATTGAAAAACAAAGCATTCTGTGATTAGCACATCCTTCACCAATATATCACCAACTGAGTGTTTGTCTTTGATGATGTGGAACCAATATAGCCATAGCCCAGGATAGACACCTACAAAAGGCTCTGCCCAGCGGAAGTAGGCCGCATGTGAAAACAAGGTAACTCTTGCGACAGTTGAATCTCCTCAAATCAGTGGGACATGCCCCAGTGTAGCCTTTTTCTGGAGTTCAGACTCCACCCAGTCACCTCAGGTCTTCCTAGCCAATCCTAATGGAGCCACTTAACATCCATGTGTTAGGTGCACGGCCAAGGTGATGCCATGCTTCCAGCAGTCAAGGCTGATTTTACCTAAAGGGGCCTTCATTATCTAAGCAGGCAACTCTGTCAGTACTAAAGCCAGACCATAATAGCTGGCAACCAGCATTTTCAGAATGCCTTCAGCGATAGGCTACATACTTGTCTTATCACTGGTCTCCTTTTAAAGCTGAACTCTTGGCAGCTATAAAAAAAAAGAAAAAACTTTAACATATGCATTTATGTATTTATTATGTAGCCCCCTCCAATAGTAGGATGGTAGGCACATTCATTTCTGACTCCTTTTGTAGTCAAGGTAGTGGTGATTGTGTGTTCTGGTCTGTTCAGGGTTTTTACAGACTGGGTTTGACTACTTCCCCCTGCTTCTGGAAGAAGTTTCCAGAACATAGGGATTGGAGAGTCAAATGAATAGCCTGAATATTTATCATAACCTGGCCAATCCATAATGGAGAGTGTCCAGAAGATGGTTGGGGAAGTAATACATAGTTTGGAACCCTGGAAAGAGGCTCCAAATCCTCTGGGGCTGCTGCCCCTCTGAGGAAGCCAGTGGAGAGCCTGAAGCAATCTATTGAGGAGCTGACAGTAGAACGTCGCCTTATGGGATCTGGTCTGGAGAAGGATTGTCTCCCTCACTGGGAAATTTCTGGAAGAAGCTGAATGTGTGCAGCTGTACAGGGGACTTGTGAGTACTGACCCTGCATTGTGATCCCTACTGACCTTGTGCTTTTGGGATGTAAGTGCCAGGGGTAGTTATGGACTGAGATGACTCTCATAGGATCTCAGAGTTCTGGCTATTCACCTATGTCCTCAGCAGTATGGTAGCTTGGGGAAGAGTTTCCTCCTGTTACTGTTCAGCATTTTGGAGTATAACGCATTCTAACCCCACTCCTATTTCTTCGAGCAATAAATATCAAAAATACATCCCTTTATTGGTGCTCGTGTGCATGGAATTGGTGGTAGTACTGTAGACGGCCCCCTATGGGCGTCAATTATATATTAGTGAAATGCATTTTGAATTCAACTATTGTAAGTAACTGAATTGGTATCAGCCTCTTGAAATCTCTTGAAAAGCAACAGTTGAACTGGGAGAGAAAGGGGCAACACTAGGTGTCAGGTATGCTGCAAGCATGAGCAGCCTGATACATTGCTGCTGCTTCTTCACTATCTGGGGGGCTAGGAGGTAACCAGGCTTTTTTGCTTAACTCCAACAGAGAAAATTCAGGTCACCAGCCTAGCTGCTCTGTGTTGTAAGGCTGTGCAGATCTCAGGGCTGAGTGGACAAAAATGCAAATCATTTCATGGGTAGAACAGCTCCCTAATATGTAACTAAATGTGAGCCTGGAATTCAGCTTTCAATACAGTTAAATATGTTAAACAGCCATTTCAGGGAACAAGTGAACTGCAACTGCTATCCAGCAAATACTGCAACTGTATAAAACAGAAAATCCACCAATGAAATTTGGGTCCATTTTATGTTTTAGCTTTGAGCTAAGGTTTTATATTTCCTCTCTCTCATCTTTGAGCACCGTGACTTTTGTAAAGCGATAGCACAGCAGAAGTTTTCTCTTTTAAGGCATGCTTTCCCTGATTACAAGTTCCTACACAGCAGTAAGAGGAAAGGGGGTGCGTTGCGGTTTTGATTCTTTGGCTTGTATGTGTAAATTTCATCTTGAGCTATTGACCTCTGTAAGGAGAGGAAAGTCTGGAAACATGTGGAAAGCATTCTAAAGCTAATCCTGCTGGGTGAGAGTGAAAACCCAACATTAAAGTGTTTGTTAACCTAAAAAAATAGAGATCTTGTTCCTTTAAAGCATGTTATACAACACAGTGCTTGTGCTGTGTCATTTGCCCCCTCTGTAACACCTGAAATACCTGGCTGATCCTGTCTGGTCTGCCCTCCCCCTTGTAAACTGACCACGGTGTATCATGGCTGCTGAGCCCTGAAACCATGGTCAGTTTCCGTGCCTCCGTCATCTGCTCTGTTCTATGTCCTCTTCTGTGTTCCCCTCTGTCCTCTCCCTCCTCCCGTCCCTGCCTGTCAGCTCTGTGTCCGTGCCCACCCTCTCCCCTCCTGCTGCTCAAATTACTGTTATTTCTTTACACCATCCTCTCTATGTATTAATGTAATCTGCCCTGTGTCTTTGCCTTATAAAAAAATGCAGCTATATACCTCATTTCAGAGCGTAACCCATCGGCTCTCTCCTCCTCTCTTCCTCCCCTCCTGACTGATGTCATTGGGGGATACTCAGTCCCGCCTGCTGCAGCTGTCAGGCCGAGAGAGGTGCCAATCTGCGCTCTCAAAGGGTGAAAACACTGCTGATGGATCCAATAGAAAGTGTCCACGTCATTAGGGAGAAGGGAGCCTTTCAACTATGCAGTCCAAAAAGAGAAAAAAATTGGGACCCAGTACATTGCATTATGATTATGGGGCACTTAGATTGTTTTTAATATTAATTTCTAGATTGATTAGGTAGGTGTGTGTGTGAAAGTGGGGAGGATTCCATGGCCAGACTTCAACTTTAATATCCATATACTGGAAATAAATGGATAGAAAAGGGAAGAAAATTCCAGCTGCCAACTTTAGACGGCACATTTATCTGTACTTCATCAATGTACTAGGAGGTTAGTGGTCAAGGACATGGGGACCGTGTAGAATACTGGTGTACCATAAACAGATGGAAATAGAAGATTGGTAAAGAGAACTTGCTCCCTAGTGAGGGAATGTAGAGGGCATAATGATGACCTATGACAGCACAGAGAAAAATAGTGACAACAGCAATATATTCTGCATTTGAAACTAAATGAAAGTCTTTTAAAATAAAAAAGTCATCTCTTGAAAAAACAATGTAAAATGTATTAGATTGTATAAATAACACACTGGATGTACTTCATTTACATCACTAATTATTCATCTTGGTTTTGTTATATGTTCTACAATCACACAACCTGCTACAGTCATGTATAAAAACCTAGTATTTAAACTTAAACCTTCCTGAAGATGCTGTAACAAGCGAAACGTACATAGGAGTCACAAAGTACTGCCTTTCCAGGTCCACCAACATCTAATAGGCTTGTCCATGCAAACTGAAGCTTGCACTACACGCTGTGGCAGGAGGAACAGCCGATACACACATGCTGTAAATGCCTAGTGCCAGGAGATAGGCACTTTTAAATGTGAGTGCAGTATATCCTTGTTTAATTTTACCATTTTTCATTACAAATACTACCCTATGAGACCTTTACCCATGTCTCCTGTGGAGTGATTTTTGTACCCTTTAGCCCGGCTCTGAGATCACCAAAGGAATACATACACTACCAATGGAACCAATCGGGTGTTTCCAAAAGCACTTCATGATCTTCCTGTAAAAAGGGGTCATGAATGTCTGGTGAGTGGCCAATTCTTACTTGAGCACGGGTGATGAAAATAGAGCACTAGCAGCACTTTGAACAAGAACGATTTGGTGTTGGGATAAAACCACATATATGGACAGTATTTGAACATTTTCTGTGCTTATATTTTTATATACGTATATGCAAATATGGCCTTTGTATGCACTTTATCACTTTGTTGATGATTCATTTGCAGATGCATATTATGTTTCATGTACTGTATTCTTGTTACGCCATCACCTTTACACTAGCACTTTACAGATTTTTGTGATGATTCACATGATTTAAAGGGGTCACGACACCACAATTTTCAATCACCTATATAGGGCACCAACTTCTCCCCTTTGTTTGTTCAAGTTGTAGTTACTTTTTCAGTAAAAAGGGACTCCAAATAAGTAGTGTGTGGAGTTTAATTAGTTGTGGTTGATGTGTTGAGCAAGCCATTTCATGGTGTTGGACCTTGTCCTTGGTTCCCCTTGTGTGGGCTTCCATTTGAGTTGGGCTCATTCACTGAAGTGCAGCCCTGACCATGGGACAAGGGTGTTATGCCTGTGAAGATGGGTAAGGACTGTTGAAATAGTTGCTGCAATATTTGCCAGTTGAACGCAATGCTGCATTATAGAGATGTATCCTTACGGCCCATTTCACACGGGCGGACCAATTGGGTCCGCCTGTCAGGTGTTTAGGCGGACCCGATCAGACGATCCATTGCCCTCTAGGCTCCATAGATCCTATCTGCTAAAAACAGATGGATGGGGGATCCATTCCCTATCAGTCTGGAGGATTGGATTGGATGACAGTCAATGTAAATGGACAGGCGGTCTGATTACATCCGACCACCCATAGGGGAGAGCTGGATGTCATCTGCTTGCCTGGATTTTTAATATGTTTCAGCATATGCACCCCCCCCCCATGACAGCAAGCCAGGGATATTCTCCCTGCACCCAATGTCACAATTAAAAAATAGCGTGGCGATGTAGGGCCCTGCCGACACGGCCGCTTCATTCATTCTGTGAATGAATAGACTACAAGTACCATCATTCATTGCAGCTGACAGCTTGTAGTTCTCAATGAACTAAGAGGGAGCTGGTGAGCAGTCTCATAGCACATTGATCTTCCTGCTCTCAAGTAGCTGCCTGCCCGTATTGGAGGTACAAGCAGACTGCTATCTGAGAGTCTGCAGGAGTTTGACATGGCACCTGTGATCTGCTGATACTCTGCTGGCCACAGCTGATGTGGCCTCCCTTTATTCCATTATTCCACATACACTGGGCTTATAAGCTGCCAAATATTATCTTGCTAGGGATGGGGCTTTACCCTTATCCCAACAGGAATTAATTTTGCAATTGCTGGAGTTCACAATGACACATAACTATCTATGGTACGATAATGTTTTTTATTTACAAATTAAGGGTGTGGCTATGGGGGCAAAGTTTGCCCCCAGTTTAGCCAACCTTTTCCTGGCCAAGTGGGAGGAGGACGTCGTCTATGCCCTAGATAGACCTCAATTGGTTTTATGGGCAAGATATATAGATGACGTCCTCCTCCTATGGGATGGTAATGAGGAGGCTCTGATGGAGTTTTTCAATACACTTAATCAGAATACTAGTGGTATCTCTCTCTCCCTTACCTGTAGTAAGACCAATCTGGTATTTCTTGATTTGTCCATTTCTGTCCAAGATGGTGTCATTAATACCAAGACACATTTTAACCAGTTCCCTACCGACGCATAGTAAAATTACGTCGGCAGGGACTGTTCCTCGATCCGGGAGGACGTCATATGACGTCCTCCGTTCCTCGCCGCTACTGCGGGCCCCCAGGGGCCCGCACAGCGGCGATCGCTCGTCTGCTGGGGGGTTGTGTCCCCCCCAGATCGGGGTAAAGAGCCAATAAAATTGGCTCTTTACGGCCTAGCTCCTTGTCAGGGACGGCTGCATTAAAATGATACGCAGCCATCCCTTGACCAATTTTACACAGAACCATAATTACTGTGGTAGAACCTGTCTTTACCTGTTTAGTTCTTTATGGTCTAACCAGAATGATGTCCATTCCCTCTCTCTCTATGGTGATCATAAGACTAATTCACATAACTTTTTGAGGTAGTCTCGGAGGAGTAATGGTAGGGTATCCTCCTCCTGCAGTAGATATATAGAACGGGTATTTTGGTTAACTCCAGATAGATCCCGTATCTGCTGCAGGAGGAGGGTGAACCGGTCCTTTTCCAACCGATTTGACCCCCGTTTGAAACGGGGGTATCGGTGTTC
>BLSH010286988.1:350429-375115 GCA_018402905.1 Glandirana rugosa | reverse complement strand
AAAAAAAATAAATAAATAATAATTTCGTAATTTTCCAAAGAATTGTGGGAAAAAAGTACAACTTCAAAAAACTCGCCATGCCTCTTACTAAATACCTTGGAATGTCTACTTTTCAAAAAGGGGTAATTTGGGGGGTATTTGTACTTTCCCGACATTTCAGGGCCTCAAGAAATGAGACAGGCCATCAGTGCATCAGGTGTGATCAATTTTCAATGATTTGCACCATAGCTTGTAGACTCTATAACTTTCACACAGACCAAATAATATACACTTATTTGGGTTATTTTTACCAAAGATAGGTAGCAGTATAGGTTTTGGCCAAAATTTATGGACAAAAATTACTTATTTGCAAAATTTTATCACAGAAACTAAAAAAAAGTGTTTTTTTTTTCAAAATTTTCGCATTTTTCAATTATGTTGCAAAAAATAAAAAACCCAGAGGTTCTTAAATACCACCAAAAGAAAGCTCTATTTGTGTGAAAAAAATGATACAAATTTTGTTTGGGTGCAGTGTAGCATGAGAGAGTAAATGAGATTCAAATTGTGAGAGTGCTGAAAGCTGAAAATTGGTCTGGGCAGGAAGGGGGTATAAACGTCCTGTATTGAAGTGGTTAAGGTGACGGACCGTAATGGTTATATACCTTTGGACAGTTGCCATCATAAACCCTGGCTTAAGTCAGTGCCACATAGCCAGATGGTTAGACTGCGGCGTAACTGTACACATAGGTCTGATTATCTAACACAAGCCCAATTTCTGAAAAAAAGATTTCTGGCTAAAGGTTATGATACTAAGGCTATAGATTCCGAGATCAGTAGGGCCTATGACCTGGACAGAGATGTGTTGCTTGGTGAGAGGGAACCCCTAACAAGATCCCAATCCCAAAGTGATATGTTCAAGTGGTCTTTCATTACCACTTTTTCATATGAACATAAGTCCATTTACAATATTTTCCATAAATATTGGGATGTGTTAAGAAGTGATCCTGTTTTGGGACCACTTCTTCCAGTCAAAGCCAAGGTCATCTACAGAGGTGCTACTTGAATTTGTAATCAAGTTGCCCCGAATGTCATCAACCCTCCGGTGAAACCCTCCTTTTTTGGGGACCTCAAGGGTTACTTCCCATGCAAGAAGTGCAGGGTTTGCCAGGTTAACAATTGTAAGGCCAGAAGGGTTCAGGATTTCACCTCTACCGTAACTGGTCAAAATGATCAAATCAAACAATTCGCTACTTGTTCTACCAAAAACGTAGTGTATATGATCACCTGTCCCTGTAAGAAACAGTATATCGGTCGTACCACGCGCCCCTTTTTGGTTCGAGCAAATGAACACATTACTGCTATTCTGAAGGGGTCCACTAAGCACACGGTGCCAAAACATTTTTTGAAACATCATGGCAGAAGTTTAAAGGGCACCTCTTTCACTATCATTGATAAGTATGAGGTTCCTTGGAGAGGGGGGGGGGGCTAGAACTAGGGCTTTATCTAGAAGAGAAACCTTCTGGATTTATGAACTTAAAACTCACTGGCTGTTGGGAATTAACGTTGAGTGGGATATCAACTCATTTATAAATCGAGCCTAGTTTCCCTCGTGTTGGGCACTATTATGAACTTCCTGCCTCTTCCCTGCCCTATCTTTTGGTTCTCTTACCTTGTCGGTCTAAGTTGTTGATTGACAATATTAGTTATTATGTGATTACTATCACGATTGTGTTTTTAATGATCGATCGACATTACCACTTCCTATAACACTTATGCATAGATTTGTTTGGGTTGCTGTGTATCTTTATATCCCCCGGCTGTTCTACCAACCCATGAGTCTCTAGAGGCCACAGGAGGTTTATTGGTTGATGGCTATGTGGGTGGGAGGTGTAGTTGGCTGGTTTGCGGGTCACATCCGTCGGAGTTTGTGACGGAATGACTCGGTTACTCGGTTACTTTGCCCCCCATTATTTAGCCCCTTTGGTTAACCTTTGGGTCTTAATAGACCATTTGCAACAGATTCTCTATAGATATCTTTGTCCGGTAACTGACGTCAAGTTATGACATCACTTCCTTCTTGGGTTTGATGCCATTTCTCCATTCAAACTGACGTCACTTCCGGACAGGTTTACATGTCTGTCCATTTGATGTGGTTTTCCGGTTCCGGGGTTGACGTTTCTGGTTCCGGGATTGACGCCAGGATATGACGTCACCTCCGGTCTGGGTTTTAACGTCATTTCCGCTTCCGGTCTGACAGGATCTCGAGCCAAGTATACAATGTAGGTCTTTAGGCCACTGACGGTTGGCGCCATTCAATATGTTTGGAACAGATACCAGGTGGCTGTATATGACCCCCTTTTTATTAATAATGATTTATATATCTAGTCTATATAGCCTAAACATGGATGCCGGTCGGAATACTTGGGTGATCTATTGCCGTCAGGCACCCTATGGTCCACCGAGCATCAATGTGGATGGTACATTTGTACTGATTGAATGTAATATAATGCAGAAAATAAATTTCCTGTTTATGTTTACATTGAGAGGTTCCCACCCAGATACCTTAACCAATGAGCATTATTGAAGCTCAAACCGGAAGTGAGGTATATAGCTCACGCCCAGGGAAGGTCCGGGGTGTGGCCCTCTCATTTACTGGGAATATTTTAGTTATAAATAGAGCGTGGTGAGAGCAGGTCGCCCATACCCCTGTTGAAGTCCTAGCGGACGAAACGCGTCGGGTGGGCTGACCTGCATATCCAACACTACGCTCATGTTTTATCTGATTGGAATTCCAATGTATCTGTCTATGGATTTTATCATGTAAGTGCAATACTTTTTAAATAAACCACACTGGTCAACAGTATTACGCTATGTGGAGCTCTTTTATGTATCCTTACTGAGGCACGTCAGACATCTCGGTTGGTGTTCCCACTTGTACCTGAGGTTTTGCCTGTATAAGCCTAAATCGGTGACCGGATACGGAAACGCTGTGGTCAACGTACAGACCTAAGATCTCCACTTAGCCATCTTGAATATCATCCCACACACGCTTTGAAATCTCTTATATTCGGTAAGAGTACCCATTTTTTATGGTGAAGGTGCACAGTGCATGCCGGTGTATTGCAATTTGCTGGAAATAATGGTCACTCCGGTGTTGTCTTGGGTGATGGACTGATTATGATTATGAACTATTTATTTGAACACGGATTTACTATGTTATTTATAAAGACAACTTTTTCTTTTATTTTTCCTTGTGGTTATCACCATTGGATGATTTAATTTAGGGTGTGGATTGGGTTGAATTTCAGTCCACCCTGTTTTTGTTCACCATTATGTGATTTATGTCCCAACACTGTTCATGTATGATTTGTTTTACATTGTTTGTTCACATTTATTCTCCAGCGCTACACATTTTTGGTACACAGTGTTATATACAATTTGGTAAATTGTGGTGTTAGCAGCTTGAGTTCACTGTCACATTTTGTCTTTCTGGTAGCACAGTAGTGCTTCTTCATCGATGCTCTGCAGGCGCCTTAAAAAAAAAAAAAAATTCTTACTTTTTTACCTGCAAAAAAAAATTGTGTTTGTTATTTTTTTCAAAAGGTGAACTTAGCCTTTAGTGCCTATTTACACAGCAAAAACATCCTCCAGATCCTTTCTGAATGCGTTTCTGCATGCCCGTGTTTAATGCATTTTTGATGTGTTCTGATGCATTTTTGTTGTGTTATTGAGTTTTGATGCATTCCCAGATGCATTCCAGATGCTTTTTTTCTTCTTTTCTCCTGTTTTTTTTTTTTTTGCACTGTACTGGGGTCTGGTGCATTTTTGATGCATTTATTATGCTTTTTACCATTCTCCAGTATAGTTCTGTGCAGGAAAAAATCAACATGTTGTTCTTTTTTTCTGGAACTGAAAAGCACTGCAACACTGCACTGTGTGAACTTTGCCATTAGAACCCGTATAACCTACTTTCCATGCATTTTGATGCAGAAAAAAGCACTGCACTGCATGTGGTGTAAACCTGCTCTTAAACTGCAAAATGGCAACTGCCCTGTAAATGTGTTCTGTAATGAATCAGCAGTGGGTCTTATACAGAAATCAATGGTAAAAACAAATTGGGGGTGGTGGCTGTGCCATTTGGCATCTTATAAATATAGAGAGAATGTAACAGAGGCCCTTGGAATCCAGGAGTGTGATAAATGCTGGTGAATTTGACTTGATTAGGTGAAGTGGACAGATCCAGTGATTGCGTTTTATAAACTACAAAGATGTAACTGGGTCTAGCAGTAAAAAAGCTGAAAAATAATGAACCTCTCATTTGTACCTCCCATTAGTGTACTTGAACCAGAGTGTGTAGATACAAAAATTCCCAGAGACCATTCATACCAGACAGAAATAATATACACAGAGTAACACAACTATGCATTTATTAATAAAGCCTTCATTTTTTTTAAGCAACAACCTGAATTTGATGTGGTATCAGCTTTATATGGTACTCTATACAGAGATACTAAGACTGGGAGAGGGCTTGGAGCCAATCAGGTATGTTACATACAAATATGTTGATATGGAAATGTACTGATAGGAGGATAAAGCAGAGTGTGGCAGTGTCCTAGAAATTAAATGGGGGGTGGCAAAAATGAGCTGCCATAAGGGTGGTGCTGGTGGTGGCACTTGAAGGGAGAGAGGGGGAGTGGTGTCAAAAATGGTAATTGACTTATGTTCCTATTTCCAGGAAGGGGCTTACTATTTTGTCTTCTTTTGGTCCAGGATTCTTGCCAAGCTAAATCATATTTACCCTACAACCTCCAGTTAGTGCTGGATATGCTCTGACCTATTGGTTAAGTCTCTAAACATCTGGTGGGCTTGTCGCCTGCTCACACTCTTTTGGAGAGCTGTTTTCTCTGGCTCAAAAATGTGTATCTTAGATATTGAGGTCTCTCTTAATGTGTCTCTCCTGTCAATGTCCTGGGCCCCACTCAAAAATCAAGAAAGTTACGAAAGTTACCTTCAGACATGGGTTGGATTTTTCACCACTGGAAATCGGTCACCTACCCCACCCCCACCCCCTTTCAAACTGTGTAATGGGCACAGATCCTAAATGATATCATGACCATAGAGACCCTAGTGTCAGCTGTCAGAGACAACCTTGACAAAGGTCACTCGTCTTGGACCTGTTCATTGGCCCACAGGGAATCTGCTTCTTTCAAGGCACTGACTGGGCTTTAACTAGTGCGCTTGTCCACTGCTAGAACTCTCCATGTTCACCTCACTCACTCACTCACTCACTCACTCAAAGCCCAAACATTGTGGCCTCTGTAAAAGTAGTATGTCCCCACCATTATCCAACTAAACCCTAACTAGAAGTGAGATGTACATTAATACATACATACAGTGACCAACCATTATCTTTTTCCATCTTTTTGCTCCCCCCTTTACCCCCGTCTCCCCTATCATTTGAAGTTTTTATTGTTCTGACCTGTGAACATTGTACAGTATTGTAATTGTAATCTATACAAATGAATGAGAATATGTTTGAACTAAAAATGGCAATTAACCTAGGCATGCTCCTGCTCATGCTGAACAGATAATTGTAATACATTTAAGTGGCTGACTTAGGACAAGGATGCAGGTCAGGAGTTCTGACATTCCGGAACTAAATATTTGTTACAGGCCAAGTTGGTCTGATTTTCTGGCAAGCCCTTAGGACTTCTCCAGAGCCTCTCCCATCCTCTGGAACTCCCTGCCCTAGTATGTCCAGTCAGCCCCTACCCTGTCTGCCTTTAGGCAATTCTTGAAAACTCGTTTATTCAGAGAAGCCTACCCACCTCCACCTAAGAATTGTACTTGAATCACCTCCCTCAGATCATCCTCTGCAGCTATTACCTTTTGTACCACCTCCTCCCATTAGAATGTAAGCTCCATGAGCAGAGCACTCCTATACCTTCTGCATTTAACTGTATATTTTATTGTAAAAGCTGCGTAAATTGTTGGCGCTATATAAATCCTGTATAATAATTAATAATAATAATCTCACATTTTCAGAAGGGCTCAGTAATGGCAGCATAATTATTTCCCTCTGTAGAGCTTTCCTTAAGGCCTGGCTCACACTTATGCAGGTTGCAGTTTTCATATTGCAGGTACATTTTGCATTTTTCAATACGCATTTTTGATTCATTGAAGCCTATGGAACCAAAAAACAGAAAAAAGTCCCTGGCCCTTTCCATAAAATTCATAGATATGAACTACATCCATAGAAAACCATGGTAAATGGAATGTAGTGCGTTTCTGCAAAACTGAAAACGCACTAAAACATGCATAGGTGTGAACCAGGCCTTAAGATAAAGTAAGTTCACTTTCCATAAAGTACAGTGGAGATGGTTTCTAGAGAGAAAAGGCACTGAATGATTTAATATGTTGCCTGTAGTCAGTTTTTAAAATCGAATAATTAGCAATATAAAAGTCTTGTGCCCTTTTGTACTTCAGATATGTCCTTTAAATTCTGCCTGTTTTTACCGGTGTTATTGAGTTCAAGGTTTCTGTCTGGGTGAAGTTTTTTCTTTATGTCATATATCCTCTCAGCTCTTAAAATAAATGGCGATGGAATCCAGCCAAAGTCTCAGCAATAAAACAATTGAAGGCTCTTACATCAGTAATGATATTGATGAAGCGGTTTTGCTCTCACGGGTAGCGTAATGGTATCACACAAGACTCAAACCTGTGTTTCAAGCTGTAACCTTATCGTTTGATTAAATCCTGCAATAACCTTATGTGTTACTTTCTGTAGGATTTGTATTTATATAAAAAGGCCAGGTTGGTCTGATTTTCTGACAAGCCTGCTTTTTCCAGGCAGGCAAGGGTGTTGAATTAAAAGAGGATTTGAAGAGCATGAATAGGCAACAAGAGTTACCAATGACATTTTCTTTACGTATGGCACGCATTGAAGTCTTGATAGTCTCATTTTTCAGTTACTGGTGGTATGTTGATGGTAGCTCCACTGCTGAATAATGAAAGATGCACAAACATATAAAAGCTGCACAGACGTGGACCCTTCACATTGACATCTGTGACTCATTCAGGGTAGCATGTGGCTGCATAGAATAGTCCCTATATGGCTCTATAATGACAGTGGTAAGGATGTGGAACTCCCTTCCACAATTAATGGTGTTATCCAGAAGTGTTGATAATTTAAAAAAATTCTTAGATGGGCATAGTAACAAACCCAAGATACAGGGATATGGGAAATGGTTTTGACATAAACACACCCATACAGGTTAAAGTTGATGGGCTGGTGTCTTTATTCAACTTTACCATCAATGTAACTATATAACAGCAAAGTGCTAAAATTACTCAACGGTTGTAAAGAACCCCACTGCAACATCTACTGGATTACACTACTTCATCAAAACAGTACAGATCACAAACAGCCAGTATCTTTATAAACAATGCCCTTGTCAGTGAAGTCTAGGGTGGCTTTGGTAACACAGGCAAACAGATGGAGGGATCCAACGCTAAAGGACAAAGGACCGCCCCACTGGAACAGAGTACTCTGGTAGGAGTTAAGGAGGGGCTCTCCACGGTAGCTGGATTTTCTCAATAAGCTGTGTGTTATTAGGCTCCAGCCCGACTGCCCACACACCGGTTCTGACAGTGGAGAACCTCTTATCACTTGCCCAGCTATCCTTGCCTCATCAAGTGTGGCCTCTTTGAGCTGTGCAGGGAGGGAAGCCGGTAATTTATACTCCCTGGATGTGTCCAGGAACTCAGTGGGCTGTGGAGAATGGAGTTAAAGGGGCTTACTCATTGTAGGTTGATACTCCTTTAAAGAATGGGAAGAAGCAGCATGTTCATTATTGCCCTCTTTTCTTGTCCTGCCGTTACAGACAGTGGCAGCTGGTGATTTTTTCTTTTTTTTGGGGGGCCAGGTCACCCGCAACCTCCCCCATGCCCCCGCAGGGTGTCGGTTGGTCAGTCATCCAGCCCCACACTTACCCCATCTAAGTCACGGGCAGACAGTGGGCGGCGGCTACCATCGCGTCTCCTTCTCCTAGGCATCTGTAGCAAGGAGCTGGCTACCTTACCTGCAGTATCAGAAGACACTCTGCAACATTTCTGCAGTGAGACTATTTCCCTCTAGTGCCAGCTAAGGCTCAGTGTCATCGCATCCTGCCAGTAGTGTGATTACCACCAGGGAGAAAAGCATACAGGGCATTGTAGTCCCAGGGCTCAAGTGACACATTCTATTGAACTTCTGGGGAACTACAACTACCAGCCTGATGGAAGTAAAGAACAGGCTGCTGGGAGAGAATATAAAAGGGCTTGTCTAGGCCTAGATCTCTCTCTTGGGACCCTGCCCTGGATCTGTGAGCAGGGACTCTGTGATTGTGTGTGCTGTGGCCGAGTCGCGGCCTGTGCGAGAGGAGTCAGCAAACAGATGATCAGAGGAGCATCTGCAGGAAGCATCACCCCACTGCACGGCGGCAGCCAGGAGGCCACTCCAGCTTTCTCTGTACTACTGCCACATCAGATCCGGGGAGGCCATGGCGCGGTGCGGCAGAGGTCGGGCACTATCCCCTGAGCCAGGACCCTGAGACAAGATCCAGAAGGAGCCACTTTCATCTGGAACACCATCTGCATCCTCAGTCGCAGTGTCCGTGTGCGGGCATATGCCTGTTTAATCATATTAGATACACTGTGTACAGACATCCGTGTCCTTGTTCGCTTTGCTGGTATCAGTAGTGCTACAGGAGACAAATTCACTTAACTTTATAGACACTGTATACAGACATCTGTGCTTCTATTCACATTACTGGTACTTACCATCCCTTTCCATACAATACCTTTCCAGCAAGCAGTTACACTGACAATTGTGCTTAAATTACACAGGAAGTTCCAACATTCTCTCCTGGCCAAACTCATACCAGCTGCACTGTTCTGCTCTACCATTCAGGATTTGTTTTACCCAGTTATCTTATAGTGCTAGCTGAAGTCCTGCAAGTTCCATCTTTACCACGGAGTTATCTTTAAACCCTTTTTCTTTTGTTCCTCTTTGATCTTTTACAAGTGACTACTATTGTCTAAGCTAAGGGTGTTCTCTCAGGTAGCTGGGACTTTGTTTAAAAGAGCCAGTTAAGCCACGAAAATAACTGTTTTTGCTGAATGTTTGCCATTTGCCTTGCTGTGTGCCTGTGGGCTGAGGTACAGGGAGGAGAGGCCTGACATAGCCTTACAGGTCAGTCCCTTGCCTCTCTACTATCTTTTCACATAGGTATCAATTGTGTGAACCAGGGTTTTGCTGTGTTTCTCTGCATTTCGGTTTCTGCTACTATCATACATCTTTAGCAGTATAATTACAACTATTAATGTTAATTTGTCACTTAAAATAAAAACATACCTTAAGACCTTATTGCCCTAATACTGCCTATTAGGTGTACCAGAGGGGTTGGGACTGTTCTTGGGGTTGAAACAGAGTACGGAACCAAATATACTTAAGTGACTCCTACTGGGGTAGCGCTACACGTCCAATAGGATCGCCTGTTCTTTCAGCCAATCGGGTGATGGGCTTCAGCAGCGGCTTTCTGATTGGCTGGGAGGAGGGTCAGTGTGACAATAATGAATATCCATTTGCTATTGCGACACGACTGGGTGGGCTCAGGGCACAGTGCTCTGTGCCCCGAGCCCACCCTTTTTGAAGCCTATTAGAGCCTCTGATTCTAATTACATGTTTAAAAAAAAAAACCCAAAAAACACCCCATTGGAATCCATGCATCCAGCGCCCTGCATGTAGATTAGGGGGCTGGATGCATAGATAGGGGAGCAGCACCCATGTGCCTCTAATGGATGTGCTGCCACTGGTTACAGAAACAGGAAGTAAAAGTAAATCTCTTCAATTAGGTCACAGATATTGCAGGGAAAAATAATTATTCCACAGGAGCAGAACAGCCTCTTCCCGGCCAGCATGATGCAGTGAAAGATAGACCTGTGCACAGCTGAAAAATTCATTTTTTTCTGGGTTTTTTTTTCTTAGTTTTTTTTCAGTTTTTGGGTTTTTTTGGCGTTTTTTTTGGGGTTTTTTTCAGATTTTTGGATCTTTCATTATGATTGAAATTCATTATTTCAAATAAATTTGTTAATTCAGAAACATTTGAATTTGGTTTGTTCCTTCAGTATAGATGCCGGTATTCATTATTAACGGCAACTCGGGAATTTGGAAAATTTCGAATTCAGTTAGTTTCATTCGTGTAGATTCGGTACTCGTTATTTTTGGTAAATCTTGAAATCGGAAGCATTCAAATTTGGTTTGTTCTATTCGTATAGATGCGGTATTCGTTATTATCGGTAATTCGGGAATTTGGAAAAATTTGTTTACTAACAGACAGACAAATTTGAAAGGAAATTCCAATATCTAACTGATTTAATAGTTTATAACTATTATTATAGCTTTTATTATTATTAATTAATATTAATAAATAATAATAACAAAACTATAATAATGGTTAATAATTAATTACGTTCACTAACAGCCAAAATTGAAAGGAAATTACAATACCTACCTATAATTTAATAGTATAACTATTATTATAGTTTTTATTATTATTATTAACAATAAATAATAGTAATAATAATTATAAAAAAACTATAATAATGGTTATAAACTATTAAATGATAGGTAGGTATTCAATTTTCCTTTTAAATTATATTATTATAATTATAGAAATTATAGAAAAATAGAAATTATCAGAATGTTTTTGTTCTTTAGGATTTTTGGATTTTCGTTCTTACTTTTGGATTTTCGTTCTTTTAAATCTTCAGATTTTTGTTCTTCTGAATCTACGGATTTTGGATTTTAATTTTTTCCCATTTTCGTTCTTTTCAAAAATTTGGGAAACTAATTTTCATTGTTCGGACGTTTCTGAATTAATGGAAATTCTGAATTTTGAGGAAAAACTAATGCGGAATGAAAGGAATTGCACATGTCTAGTGAAAGACCTCCTCTGTGTGGAAGCAGTGGTCCTGTGTGGCTAAACAGGGGTTATCTGCAGAGAGATCACTGATTCCCATTAAAAAATGATCCTTCTTTACAGCATGCCAGCAGAGGACAGGCTTTTCATCCTAGGCTGTGGTTGTTTCTAAAGAAAATGAAAAGCCTAAAAAAACAAAAGGATATGGATTACAGGCTTACCCAGCTCTGGCAATTATTATATACATCTAGCTTTAAAGTGTTAATTCACCTTTTAAAAAAATAAATAAAAGATGAACTAACAACCTGCAGAAAAGCCAACTAATTTACTTTAGAACTTTATACAGAGCAGAATGAGCTGAAAGAAAGGGATTGAGAAGGAAATATGGCCATCCTCTGGCTCATTTGGCTTTTGGTGTGTTCTGAAGGGCAGATAAAATTACAGCTCATTCACAGCAGACTATGAGCAGATGGCTTCCTCAAAGAACTTAGCCAGGTTATAGCCAGCCGGTTATTCCTAATTTTTATGGACAGCTTAGTGACCTGAATGCTACTAGCTGACTGGCAAAAAGCAAACCTGGTACCAATATTTAAAAAGACCTATATACCTGGTAATTATAGGCCAGTCAGTCTAACATCAATATTTTTTAAGCTATTGGAGGGGATAATAAGGGACTATATCCAAGAAGTTTCTTTTGAAAACTGTATCATTAGTAGTAACCAGCATAGATTCAGGAAAGAATTGCCAAAACAACCTGTTAACATTCTACGAGTAAGTCAGCTGCCATCTAAATAAAGGAAGGCCTGTAGATGTGGTGTGCCTGGATTGTGCAACAGCATTCGACACAGTTCCCCATAAATGCTTAATTTATCTGTTGGCATGGATGATAACGTATGGTTACAGGGGCACGTCCAAACAGTGGTGATAAATAGCATGTCCTCAGAATGGTCTGGGGTAGTGAGTGGGGTACACCAATGCTCTGTTCTGGGACCAATTCTGTTTAATTGATTCATACATTTTATAGAAGTTGGTATATATAGTACAATCTCAGTGTTTGCTGATGATACAAAGCTAAGCAGGGCAATAACTTCAAAGCAGAAAATAGAAACCTTACAGGAAGACCTTAATAAAATAAAGGTGTGGGCAACTGCATGGCAAATGAGGTTTAGTGTTGAAAAATGTAAAGTAAAGGACTTGGAGGCTAAAAATATGCAAACAAGTTACCTGCTGGGGGGGGGGGGCTTTGGAGGAATCCAGGATGGAAAAGGATCAGGAGGTCGTAGCAAGACACAGACTCAACAATGGCATGCAATGCAAAGCTGCAGCAAGCAAAGCTAGCAGGCTATTGGAGTGC
Source organism: Glandirana rugosa (assembly GCA_018402905.1). Classification (NCBI taxonomy): domain Eukaryota; kingdom Metazoa; phylum Chordata; class Amphibia; order Anura; family Ranidae; genus Glandirana; species Glandirana rugosa. The sequence continues at coordinate 362,821 of BLSH010286988.1, read as the reverse complement.
ATTATAAAGAGTATTTACTCAAGAGAAACAACTATAATTCTATCAATTTACAAGACTCTGGTCCAGCCACATTTTGAGTATGCCATCCAGTTCTGGTCATCAGTCCCCTAGAAGGATGTGCTGGAACTGGAGAGAGTCCAGAGAAGGGCATCAAAGCTAATAAGGGGGCTGGAGGACCTCAGTTACGAGGAACGGTTAAAAGCATTAAGCTCATTCTTCATGGAGAAGAGATGCTTAGGAGGAGATATGATAGCGATATACACATTTCTCAATGGTGACCTTAGCATAGGGAGAAAGGTATTCAGTCTTAGCTTAAGAAGATACGTGGCCACTCAATGAAGTTGGAGGAGAAGCGTTTTAACAGTAAACTGCATAGTGGTAAGAGTGGTAAGGATGTGGGACTCCCTTCCAATTCCTTCCAATTAGTGGTGTCGGCCAGAAGTGTTGACAATTTAAAAAACCCTTAGATACGAATCTTAATGAACGCAAGGTACAGGGATATGGGAAACACACAGGTTGAACTTGATGGACTGGTGTTTTTATTCATCCTTACAAACTATGTAACTATATAACAGAAAAGTGGTAAAATCACTCAAAGGTTGTAAAGAACCCCACTGCAAAACCTATTGGATGGTTAAATATTCCATATTTCTATTTTATCTAGCTAAAAATACATTTAGGGGCTTTTATAGATAGGCAAATTCAGGATGCTTTCATATTCATCCAATCTGCATTGGAGAACCGTTTGAGATACAGCCATGCTCCATCTTACTTCCTTCACAGGTGCTTTTGACTGTCTGTTTTTTTAAACTGATCAAGCTTTTGCACTATCATCCACTTACACGGTTAGAATAGTAGTTCTAACTTCAGCAAACTGTATGCAGGAAAACTCTAACACAAGACGGATGATTAAAAACCAAATTGAGGTTGGGACCCCCTACCCCAAGCACTGTTCTCTGTGGAATTCTCCTGTGAGCTCAGGCTGGCTTAATGATGCACACCAGTGTTGGGTCCATTATGCCCTGGGTTCACAGGAAGTGGGTTAAAATACTGGACCCGGCTGCAGGACAGTGTGAAGTGTCTTTGGGCAACATTGATGAAAAGGTAGGAAGTATTGCAGATAAATGTGTCTCAAAATGTGACTTTAGAAAAGAAAAGTTCATTATAATATGTTTTTTTTTACTTCTCAATGAATTTGTAGTATTCATCATTTTGATTGATATACAGAAAACAGCATTAGATATACAGCTTGTTCTATTCACTAGGATTATATTTTCACGTTACAATATTGTGCTTTAGAAGAAAAGGGGGTCTTCTCCAACACAGCCTCCGCATCAATGCAATCTGTACACATAATTATAAACAGGTCTTGGAAGTCACAGCCAATATATTTTCCCCGGAAATGAAACAATAGTCAAGGACTGTGACCATGGGAATTCAGTAATATTCTCAGATGCATGAGCAATCAAGATGCTGAACCACAACATACTACAGACAACAGCTAACTGGTTTAATGCAAGCTTTACATATCAATATTTAACATAAAAGACAAGCAACTTTGCAGGTCATCTATGTTCCAGGGCTGCTTGGATGGAAATTGTGCAAGAGGTCATCTTTGTCATCTTGAGCTCCTCATACAGGCTATGTGCAAAAAGAGAATAGGGCAGAACGAGCTCTCAATCCTTGCGTTTTAGTTTTAAATGAACAATTAGTTATACAGTGTTTGTTTTTTTTTCAAATACACGTTTAATACATGCTGCACTGGCGACAAAGGATTCAAAAAGCATTATGGGAGAGCACAGCAGAAGCTATTCACCTGTTTGTCTCTCTGCCTCTCATTGAAACTAATTTATACTGAAGGAGAGGGAGTAAAGGCAACGACCCACTTCTCTGACTCATCCAGTTAACTATTGAACACTAAACAGACTTGTTGCAGCAAAGTACATAAGGTTAAGTTAAACATGTGAAAAGTAGACAAAGCTGTCCCTTCTCTGACTCATTTTCTCCTAGGTGTAAATTTCAGATTGAGCTTTTGTACTCTGTACACATAAGACTTTGTATAACAAAGGAGCAAAAGAGACAGAGGAAAACATTGAACAGAACATAAATGCCACCTGCTGGCTTGCTATAAGATTACAGTGCATTTGTATGCCGCTTATTCATATTTACCTGTCATACTAAAAAAAAAGGAAAACCTTGAAAATTTTACTTTTTTGTCCTGATCATAATAAAGAAATCATGCAAAAAACACATTACATCATTTTCTCGAAAATGCTAATTGTTTTATTTGATGAGAGTGTACCTTTGAAGAGCCAGCCAAGCGGGGAAGGGTTAGAACTTCTACCATTTTTATATTGGCATTTTTTAGTTATGGCTGGAGTTAAACAAGAACGAATTTATTCACACGCCGTGTCTTCACAGAGGACACATTTTATGGGTACTAATAATGCTTGTCACTTAAATGCCATCATTATGTCTACAAACTTTCCAAATGCTTTTAGTAAAGGGCATTCTTCGCAAAGTCTAATCAAATTCCACCCCATAGACATTATCAAGTTTGCCAAAATCAGACTGTGATTGCTGTTTAGGTAATATGCCTGCTAATGATCTGCGTCTTTGTGCTTGGTTCCCAGATGTATTGGGATTATCAGCACAGACACAACTCATGCACTTATGATAAAAATCAATTATATGATTATGTCGCTACAGGCAGATAGAAGCTGATTACTCATCTTAGTTTATGAGCCTTGGGAGGAAAATCTCATGAGATCGTTCTTACTTTGTGCTTCCAAAATATTAAAGCCTTGATGGTCTTAATAAGGTAGCACCAGATCATAAAGCAGACTTATTACAACAATATGCTCTAAAACAATCATTAATATAAGCAAACAATAAACCACATTCATACGTCATGTGTTTTCAAGCTTCAGGCATTTTTGTTTTTCCCATTGAAAAGTAGTGTTGTGTTGCGGTGTCTTGTGCTATTGAACCTCTTGAGCTATATCCACTATGCCAATTTCTTCCCAGGCCCTCTGCTAAATGTCACAGTTCTTAAATTGGGCATCACTGGGGTGATAGAAATTCTTGTGGGCTCTCACCAGGTGGATTAAAGTCTTCACATCCAGGATGGACACTACTGAAGCCTCCCTTTTATTCACAGCCCTGAGGTTGCTAGTAGGAGACTAGTTGTGGCTAAGTGGTTAGTACCACTAGGGTAGAACTAGGGACGTGGGTACTCCGGTTTCCTCCAAAACTCCAAACTGTCCTAATCCATCCCAAGCAGCCCACTGAGTTTCCTCTGGACTACCTAGCTCCACCTAGCTACTTGGGGATTGTAGTTACCTCCCAATGGGACACTACCACTTGTTCTTACAAAAATACATCTCCCACAACAACTCCACCTCTCTCCAGTCTGAGATCGGCCAATCTGAAGCAAAAAAAGTCAGTGGATTATTGCCCCCGAACTTGTTGTCCCTCTTTGCTAACTTTGAAAAGTTTATCTACAGGTCATCTTTCTCAAAGGCGAATCCTTATGCCAGCCATCCACATTTTCCCTGAGATAAAAACAATACAATTGTGGTTCCTTTACACCTTAACATTGCATTCTTCTAGAAGCCTATTACGGGGAACCGTGTTGGGTGGAGCGGGATTGGTGACGTCAATACGCACTAGTGCCCTGCCATTTTTAATTTGGTCCGGTATTCAGGATTTGTTTGGCGCAGCAGTTTTTTGGTGTGGTTTAACTAAGCGCGAGTATTATTTTTATTTTTTAAGACTTGCCGTACATATTGCCCATGAAAGAAAACAGAAGACTCCACAATCTGTTGCTGTGTAATGCATTTTATCAATCTATATCTTATTTAACATACAACAATGTTTATCCCTTTATTTTCTATATAAAGAAACAAAGGCGTTTGCTATAGTTCAGCCACATAGACTAATAAAGGGGCTTATTTGTCTGCAAGAAGTTTTTAAATCCTAAATTGAGACCAAAAGAAAAGTACAAGAGCTACTAAAGTGAAGCAAATAAAGTTATGGGGAGATATGAGATGCACTATACACTGGGGACCCGCTTGTGTTATTATCTGCTCTGTCCAGCTCTGTCAATCATTATGAGCCCATCCAAAGCAATAGGATCTTTTCACTCGAACAATTTTGCAGATTTACACCGCTAGGGGAGACATGTTAGAATCACTGATGAAGTTTTCTTTATCAAGAAACTCCCAGAATGAAGGCACACATGATGCTGATTTGGTTATACTTCCAACCTGCTCACATGTACAAGGGGATCAGCTACACATAGGAGATGACATCAATTCAGTTCTGGAGAATGGAGAGTCTTACCACTGAACACATACAGGAGAGTATTAAATAAGCCTAAAGCCGGCCATAGATGGATCAAAATTCAGTTGGTTCAGCATGGACTGGCCACATTTCGATCCATCTACAGCTGTTTCCATTTGTGAGAAGGTGATCTAAGTATCTACTTCTCATGAACGGGCTTGTGTGGATCTGTTAATTTTTTTTGATCAGACCACTGGATGTCATTTAAGACTTTGAATGACTGTAGAGAAGAGAAGACTGCAGATAAACAGGTAAAACTTATGTAGGAGGATTTGTTTCATCTCTGTGTATCACCTGAGATAGACATGTGCAATTAGTTTCATTCTGCATTCGTTTTTTTAACAAATTTCGACAAATTCGTTAATTCAGAGATATCTAAATTTTCGAATTTCCGGATTTTCAAAGTCTCGGAAATTCAGATACTCAGAAATTCAAAATTTCGGAAATTTAAAAATTGGGAAATTTGAGATATCGGAAATTCTAAAATTGGGAAATTTGAAATTCGGAAATTTGAAAATCCGAAAATTCAAAAGAACGAGAATTCGAAAACCCCAAAATCTGAAATAATAACTAACTAATAATAACTTAACTATTACTAACTATTAAATTATAGGTATTGGAATTTCCTTTCAAATTTGGTTGTTAGTGAACGTAATGAATATGAATTTATCCAAAGGTACGAATTATCCAAAATAACGAATGCCATATTTAAACGAATGGAACGCAACAAATTAATAATAATAAATAACAATAATAATAATAAAAACTTTTTTTGGAGTTCATCTTCAATTTGTTAGTGTATCTAAACCTGCTAATCCATCTAACACTCCCCTCCCCCCAGGTGGCCTTCATCCAGAGTGGAGGCACTTTAAAGCTGGAGGTGTGTTACTGGCCAGGTCACCAGGGCAAAACAGAGGGAAACATCCCTAAACAAGAAAACAAATACAGCCACCACATCTTATGATTGGTAAGCCGCAAAATATGACAGTTTTGGTTTTAGGTTTAAAGTTTTGGCTTTAGGTACTTTTTAACATTGATTGACGTAGAAGGGAATGCAAAGCGTTCTTAAACTATTTCTATTTACATAAAGTTATAGGAGTAGCTTTACTAAAACTGGAGAGTGCAAAATCTGGTGCAGCTCTGCACAGAAGCCATCAGCTTCCAGGCTTTATTATCAAAGCTTAATTGAACAAGCTGAAATGAGAAGGCCACTATGCACGGTTGCACCAGATTTTGCACTCTCCACTTTTAGTAATTCAACCCAATTGCACTGTTTAAATAACTTTATAAGAGGCAAAATACACGGGGGAAGCCAAGGACCAAAAAAAGCTTGCACTCGGTAACAGATTCTTGCCTCTGGCAACTGAAAATGGTGCTGCAAGCTTTGCAACGAGGGCTCTGCGAGGATTCAAATATTAGTGTAACCTGCTTAAAAATCACTTCATTACAGTGCCCTCTGCTGGTCAGATATGATAATGAAATCAAAAGACACTTTGTATGTCTGGGCTAAACAAAAAAAAAAAAACATGCATACTGTATGTAGTACATCTCTGCCATACATTTCACCACATTTTATCCCTTTAAAAAAAAAACTGCAATACAGAAAAATAGTGGTTGAACTGCCAGAAATGTAATGAAAGCCTTAGGCCTGGTTCACACCTATGCATTTTTTTGTGCGTTTTCAGTTTTGCAGAAACACACTGCAGTCCATTTGACATGGTTTCCTATGGATGTAGTTCCCATCTGTGTATTTTATGGAAAGTGCCAGGGACTTTTTTCTGGTTGTTGGTACCATAGACTTCAATGGATCAAAAACATGTATTGAAAAATGCAAAATGCACCTGGATTATGCAAACTGCAACCTGCAGAGTTGTGAATCAGGCCTTATTCTGTTGCATTGAACTCCAAAGCAGTGGATCCCATTCTCTTCTCATTGCCTACAGAATGCCTCCCTGTGTGTTATAGAGATTTGGAATGGGGGTGGTGTTATGTAGTACAGCAGAAGAAAACTGAAGTCCTGTCCTACCTTTTAATTTGGTTGATCTTCTCTGCAAATGCTATAAAATACATTACTAGTGGACAAAAGTGAACCTGTCACAAACCTGGGCAATTCAACCTGAGCATAGAATCGGGAAATGGCATAATTAGCTGTTATCCTCAGTTCAAAATTCATGTCAAAATGATTGTGATTCCCCCAGATATGCTGCACTACCGCTTTAAATAAATTGTGAATAAAGTGAATCAATCAACTTAAAGTGTTACTAAACCCAGGACCCTGCATTCACTATATCATGTCTCCCACAGTACACAGAACATGGAAATGCAATTATTTTAGTAAATATAAACTGCTAAATACCTCTTCTCATCAGAAATGTATAGCAGTGGTGGCCGATCATACGGGCCGCCCCCCCTAATTTCCATGCAGGGCGCTGGATGCATGCATTTCTACGGGGGTTTATTTTGTTTTTTTTTGAAGCATCTGATTAGAGCCTGAAGCTCTAATTGGCTTCAAAATGAGTGTGCTGGGGGCACAGAGGACTGCGCCCCGAGCTCACCCACTTGTGTGACATTAGCTATCGTCTTCCTGCTTCCCCTCCCAGCCAATCAGGAAGAGGGTCTTAAGATGGGATTGGCCCGGAGAAGAAGCAGTGGGGAAGCCGCCAAAGCCGCCCGGGAAGCCGCCAAGGAGGAGAGGCAGCTGGGAAGCAGCCAATGCCATCCGGGAAGCCGCCAAGGAGGAGAAGCAGTGAGGAAATCGCCTAAGCTGCCCGCGACCTGGATGGAGTAAGTAGTGTGGGGCGATCAACCAATCGGGGGGTGCGGGAGGGGGGACCGGCTGCTAGGTCTGTTTCCTGCCCCCCCAAAAAAAATTGAACACCAGCCGCCACTGGTATATAGCAGTGTTGTGACTTCTCTCAGTGTCTGGTTAAAGCTTTTAGGAGGAGTTTTCATTCTCCTCTGACTGTCCTATGAGGCTACAGGATCCCTGACCCTCTGTCTGGACAGTGCTGATTGGCCCTGTGCTGATCACATGCACCCTCCCAAGAAAAAAATAAACCCTAGCAATACACACCAAACTGAGCATGTGCAGCTTGCCCCCAAGGCTCTGTACTATCAGCAGATGGATTGGGTAATGTGGAAGAAGGGGAGGATCAGAGGAGACAGGATCAAACAGCCTTTTTACACAATGCAGAGGATTAGCCCCTTAGGTTCCACAGTGGGTATAACAAGCATGCTTTACTGCATATACAGACTGAGTTTACTGTTGTGGGCTTAATAACACTTTAAAGTGGTTGTCAACTTGTGACAACCACTTTAACCTACAGGTAAGCCTATAATAAGGCTTTAAATAAAATTATGCAGCGATAGTAACTTTCAAAAAAATAAATAAATACATGTAAAATGCATTGAGGAATAGTAGTCCCTGTGCACGCTCTGTAGAACCTGAGACCCTGAGAACGGATACCATCATCCATCACACAATTATTATATTTCCTACTTTTGGTTTGAACTCTGCTGGGGGAGCCTACAGAGCGTGCAGATGCGTCACATGACTCCGGCCACTCACAGCGCCGGAGATAGCGGCCCTGGAAGGAAGAGGGGCAGAAGATGAACGCGGCCTGGAGCGGGGTCATCGCTGAATGCCACAGGCTTCGTTTGCAGGTAAGTGACACATAATGGGCTACTATGCGATGCATAGTAGCCCATTATGCTTCTAATTTACAGGGGACTATTGAGGAAGTAAACCCCATCTGGGTTTACTTCCTCTTTAACCCGTCCAGATCCGCGCTATAGCCAAAGTACGGCTCCATCGCGGATCTGAAATGCCGGGTGGACGTCCATGGACGTCCTGGCCATGTGCGCGCTCCTGGCGCGCACTCACAGGCGGCGGGCGAGTGGCCGTGCCCGCGGGTCGGGCGGACTCGATGTCCGCCCGAGACCCACGATCCCCTGTCAGACCTGCAGAACGGGGAACTGCCGTTGTAAACACGGCGGCTCTCAGTTCTGTGACAGGGGACATAACAGATCTACTGATACCTGTCACTGGGATCAGTTAGATCTGTTATGTCCCAACCAGCCCCACCCCCCCCCCCACAGTTAGAACACACCCAGGGAACATTGTTAACCCCTTCACTGCCCCTGCTGGTTAACCCCTTCACTGCCAATGACATTTATACAGTAATCAGTGGACATTTAAATTTCTGATCGCTGTATAAATGTCATTGGTCCCAAAAAAGTGTCAAAAAAGTACGACATAACCGCCCCAATATCGCAGTCCCGATAAAAATCGCAGATCGCCGCCATTACTAGTAAAAAAAAAATAATAAAAACGCCATAAATCAATTCCCATAGTTTGTAGACGCGGTAACTTTTGCGCAAACCAATCAATATACGCTGATTGCGATTTTTTTTTACCAAAAATATGTAGAAGAATATATATCGGCCAAAACTGTTGAATCGTTTTTATTTTTTTATTTTTTTTTTTTTGGATATTTATTATAGCAAAACGGAAAAAATATTGGGTTTTTTTCAAAATCATCTCTCTTTGTTTGTTTATAGCGGCGATCAGAATTGACGCAGAGGGGATCAAATACCACCAAAAAAAACTCTATTTGTGGGGAAAAAAATGAAATAAATTTTGTTTGGGTACAACGTCGCACGAACGCGCAATTCTCATTCAAAATGCGACAGCGCTGAAAGCCAAAAATTGGTCTGGGCAAGAGGGGGGTTTAAGTGCCCAGTAAGGAAGTGGTCATTTATAAAAAAAAATAAAAGTCAGCAGCTGCAAATACTGTAGCTGCTGACTTTTAATAAACAGAAACTTATCAGTCCAGGAGTCCAGCGCTATTTTCATCCAAGCCAGTTCTTTGCTGATCTTCAGGTCCCCGGTGCTACCATCTTAGCTGTTGGACCCCGGCTGTCCCTTCCTGCTGTTTCACAGCCGGCTCCCCGCTGTGCATGCACAAGACACACTGCACTTGCAGACTTGTCCCGCAGCCTCCTGGGATGTGTGATGTGTCCCAGGATGTGGTGTGTGGGGGCAAACTTCCGCTATTCTTACCTAGACAGGAAAAGCAGGAGTGGGAGCAGGTACCTGTCAGAAATAGGTACCCGCTCCCAGAAAAAAAAAGGTTCCAATGATGGCAGAGGAGGGGAGGAGGAGGATGAGTGGAACTTCCACTTTTAAAGTGGTTGTAAACCCTTACATATATCCAGTGAAGTGACTGGCTTCAGGTGATGCACAGAGATGAAACCTACATAAGTTGTACCTGTTTATCTGCAGTCTTGTCTTCTCTACATCCGTTCAAAGTCCAGAATTTATAACGCTTGTCTAAGCTGTCAGAAAACAGGGGGTGGAGAGTTGAAGTTGCACTCTGCGGAGCTCACTGAGAGTAATCTGAGACCTGAGTGGAGGAAATGGACACAATCCCCTCTACAGAGAACACGCATGCAGCATGTGGGGCCAGAGGGCAGATAGAAGGTTTGATTTGAATACTTATGCTGAGCTTTAAAGGCAGATTTTCAGAATGACAGATAGGCAGCTGCTATTTTCTGCAGAAGGTCAGCAATAATAGTCTCTTCATTTATTTTATGATAAGTGTCTTTTAAATCAAAAGGCAGTCAAAATAAGAGCTGTGCTTTTGCCATTGTAATTTTTGTTTCTCTGGATACAACCTACTTCAAGCCACCTCTCCTGTCACTTAGAATACAATGCCGCCTACTCATGTTTACCATAGTGAGAAAATATAATTGCTTGCAACAATGGATCATGAGTCTAATTGTCTCTCCCAGCACTCTACACTGCACACTGCTGCCAAGGATCTGTATTCTGGTGTGCTTCAGCGCCACTGTGTGGATTTAATTCATAATGCAGCCAATCTATGCTCTTTATCCTAACATTGCATGTTTGTTTTGTTAGAGTAAAAAGTTTGACATGCTGTGCAAGTGTTATATTTCTTTATTGAGTTGTACGTAAATGTATTTTTGAAAAGAACTACTCTGTTTTAATTCTTTGCTAATATTTCACAGCACATGTTGCCCTGCTGCCAATTTCCTTTGGAGCACAGGCATTGCATTCAGCCCACAGATACACCCTGTTCATGCCCGTCACAAAGAGATCTTTATAGAGGCAACCCAACCACACAGAATGGAGCACTGTCATTCTTCAGCAAGACGAATAACATTGCAAAACACAATGATAATAACCTTTAGGACTGAAGAATCCTAAAGCGTATAATCAAGAAAAAGAGCAGTACACTAACTAATCCTATCCAGATGGATCTAGCTTTAATAAAATAATAACAGAATGTCTTTAAAATATTCTTAGCATTATATGTGAATAATATACATGTGACATTTTTAGCTCCTCTTTGGGAATTTAAAGTAGATCTAAACCCAGTCACTAAAATCTCATATAAGCGTAAAGGGTAACTCCACTTTTGTGAGAAGAAAAATTGTAAAAAAAAAAAGTCATAATATAGCTAATACAATTGCTACACAAGCCATATTGTAATTAAATGTTATTAAAATGATCTTTCCTTTTAAAACTGCAGTGCTGTAATTTTTCATGCAATATGGCAATCTAGAAGCATTCTGTACACAGTTGGTGTACAGAGCACCTGCAGAAACGGCATTTCCTGCTTGTGTGATCGGTTCAATTCCCAAAAATCTGCTCTAAGATACAAGTCAGATTTTATGCACCCTCTGCAACAAAAAAATTAAATTTTAGTGTGATACTCCTTGCAGTGTTTTAATGAGGAGAATTCTCTTTAGAAGCAATTAACCAATCGCTTCTAAAGAGAATGTTCCTCATTAAAACACTGCAAGTGCATCAGCTGATTAATAATGAAAATGTCGGTGACCGGATGTCCGGGTGAACGGGTGTGTGTGAGCGCGAAGCGGCTCTTGCCCTGCTTCCAGCCGATGATCCTGATGGCGGGACTCTGCGGCGTGTAGCCAATTGCTGTGCTTGGAGCTGGGTAGCCTTTGCGAGCCCTTGCGAGACCCTCTTACCCTGACACGCTCGAGGCGAGCTGCGGGAGGATCGGAGGAGGCGCTGCGGTGACCTGTCGGGCTGCCGCAGGGGCGGGTTTTTTTTTCTCTTCCCCCAGGTGAGGTGACTCTGAGCCAATACTGCAACACAAAGAGGGGAACCTCGTAGGCCACCCCAACCACCAGTAAGGCAGTACCTTTCAGATGTCATGTACTGTGAAGCATAAGTGAATATGATCACCGCATTGTTCTGTAGGAGAAGAAGAGCTATTTATTGGCTATCTGTTGGCTCTATCCCCTGCAAGAGGACTGTGAGTAACAGTGTTACTCTATGGCCCTGATTTACTATACCTCCCAAATCTACTCCAGCAGTGCCTTAAAATAACCCCCAATTAAAGGCAATTACAACTTCAGCTCTCACAAAAGGGAGTAAATTAATTCACATGCGGCGTCTATTTGCCTGTGAAGATGCCTCTCAGATCACATGTTCTGATGTTGTCTGGAATCGAACCTGTGATTTCAGAATTCCTCCATTTAATGCTTGTATGGGGGGAAATGTCTGAATAGAAAAAAGTTTATAATTTTTTTTTTTCAGGAGCAGTGGTTTTAATAATGGTTAGGCTGGGTTCATACTAGTCCGATTCTAGGACCGACATTAGGCCAGGATCTTAGCCTGATCATACTTGGGTCGGATTGGTAATAATTTTGGTGACGAGGACTTTTTTTTTTTAATATTTGAAAAAAGATAAGTCTGTAAAGGGGGGTATGTTCGTAATTTACCTCCTTAAGACTTTAGTGTCCAAGCTAAGGTCTGTTGTAGTCTTGTACACTAGACTCTCCGTAGAAGTGTCCGTTTATCTGCGGCGTACACTTAATTAAATGAGGGAAAACACTCTCGACTTCAACATTAACGGAAATTAACCCCCAATAAAATTCCGTGACGACCTCATCTAAACCCTCCATATCATTTAGTCCCGGTATCTCATTGTGACAATGAGTGTCAGGAGAACGTCCCCTATCTCGGTTGTCTATCGGTTATTTATCGAGAAGAAGAG
>BLSH010286988.1:311948-328598 GCA_018402905.1 Glandirana rugosa | reverse complement strand
TCGACGTTGGATTTCGTGGTTTGGTCAATTTTGACTCAAACTTGTTCTAAACCCAGTAGAGAGAGAGGGGGGAGAGAGAGATGACCCAAATCTTGTTCAAACTCAGTTTTAACTGGTTTGGTGCTTTAGGTTGCAGCTGAAAGGGAAGAGAAGTTGTATATGCTCAGTCTGGCTGCCTGCTGTATGCTGGCAGGTCCTGTTTATAATGATACAATAATAACCTGTCCATCTGAAGTGATGGTATAGGATAAATATCTCTGTTCAACATGAATGCAACCTCAATTGTCATGTTCTGCCTGACCCCAACTGCCTCCCAAGTGACATTGGAGGGAAAGCAGGGAGGGGGGGGGGGGAAGGAAAAAGGGTGTCCCAAGGAAGGCAGGAGGAGCACGCAATACAGAGAATTTATCACTCTAATAACTTTACAGCTATACTATATCATTAGAACAGTCCTATACTTACTAAATGGACTCCCACATTCAACGTCCTTCCCATATACTGTGACCATAGGCCTTGATGGAGTGGCTCGGACACACAGGTAGGTGGCAGTGTTGGTGTGGGCCACACATATACAGTGAATAGTGTTGCATATAAGACAAATGTAACTAAATATGATGATTTTGTCAAAAATGTACTAATATCTATTGTCTATTATAGCAATACACAGCTAATACCGTGCATTCTCCTGAAGAAGCGGGATAACCGCGAAACTGGTCGGGAAGCACTAGTAGAATGACTGTGAAAAAATAACATTTAACTATTACCCACTACATGGGATGGTGATGTAATGAATGTATAAAAAAGTTCTTTTTTTATATATATACGTATGTATTGAATAAATATTTGTTTTTATACAAACAACCAGTTTGTGAGTCCATTTTGGTACCATGTAAAATCCCATAGCCCCCTTCTCTCTCCCCTAGTGGGTGAGTCGTCCTATTCTCACATGGGACAAATATTTCTAGACTGACAGCATTGTGTTATTCCCTTCATTGATCACTGGGCATTCTTTCTCCTACTGCTCAGTTTTATAAAGTACACTCTGTTACTCCTGACAACTGCGTTTTGTAAGCTGTGCTGTATATTATATACTGCTGACCCCTTCCTGTTCTTAGTATGCTATGCTGTACATTACATACTCTTAGACCACTGCAATTTGCAATCTGTGTTGTAAATTACATAATCCTTACCAAAGTGTATATTATCTCAACATCTGATTGCTAAGTAATGCCCAACTGTTTTAACAAAGTTCTTCTAGCTCTGTCTATATTCTGTGTGCAGAGAAGCATATGTATTTGATGAATTTTATTAAACAAATCCTTTGTCTTGAGGTTTACAATTGTCTTTGAGACTCTTGCTTATGGCGCAATAATTGTGGCTTGTTTTGTGGGTTAAAGGAGAGGCAGCAACAACAGCTATGGAGCCTGGGTGATGACACCCATGGGCTTACTTTGGGACAGCCATTGTTGGCTATTCCTCTTCTACACTGGAATCGGTGCTGGGACTCAATCAAGTGACTGGACCAAAGTGGCTTTAGAATACATAACAATAGGCATATTTTCTTTCACATGGTAGATAGAATAGTCTTACAATGGGAGTGGGAGTAGATTTAGCCTTAGTTGGAATTTATCTGGAATTACACTTTAAACAATTTACAGAGTTCCTTCATAACCTTATTTGGTCAGGATCTCAGAGAGTAGCCCTGTTCTTGCAAATGTGAACGCAACTCCCATGCAATAACCTTGGATGAGGCTATCAGGTGGCATATTCAAGAGCTGCTAAAATGTATTGGTGTCATCTAGCTGATTTGACTAAGGGGTCCACAAAGCCCATCATTATGCTATCAAAGGGCTCTTCGATAAATTGGAGCAGTATCAACAGACTCTGAAAATGGGGTGTTGGGCATTTTTTGTATTGTTTTTACAGGTCAGAAAGTCCTTGATTTCCCAGTATACTCTGAGTCAATAAAACTTACAAAACCTGTTCCTGAGTTTTAGCGGCCCAAAATGACCCTCAAATGCATGAGCCAAATACAACACTTTGCCTAAAAGGCTGTCATATCACTATTTGTTCAATACATCATCATTTTCTTTGGATTACTCTGTACATCAGATTATAATTTTAGCCTTTAGCATTTTTCTATATAAGACCTAGAATATGGGGCAGTCTCTCCTGATCAACAGTCTATGTTTCCACCCCCAGTATTAACCCAAACTTTAGTGAAGCAGTTTCCACTGCGGTTTACACGGGCTACAGGATTTCACATCGGTGTGCACACAGATAACACTCACATGTTATCCAGGAATCCACTTTTCTCACAACTTGTCAGAACAGAGAAGGGTAACAAAAAGAAGGAGTGAAACAGTCTCCTGTCCATTAACCAATAACACACTCTTGCGGATTTACACTTTCTGCAGTACAGGCCACATAGGCATACATGCAGTGACAACAGCTTATATCACATTTTATTGGCCCATCCTCCTTTGGGCACTGGGCCGCCAGATGGACCAAATGGTAGCAAGTCTAGCAACAAACCTCACAGAGTTCTTCATCAACAAGCCAGTATCCAAAAGGGTTGCTTTGGTGGGAGCGTTACACATTCAGACAAACACGTTGCAGTCATTTGCTGACATCTAGGCCTGTGCAAAGCAGCTTTCTTGTTGAAGAAGAGCTGCCAGAAAATCCCTCTGCACAGTTCCATCATTCCACCAAAGCGGCCATTTCATCCATGAATTGCGGTTCATACTGGGCTCTACAACAGTTAATTTTCTTGGGAAGACCATCCAGTCTATACTGTAAAAATTAGCTTTTCTAACACCAGATCCTTCAGACATTCTGAAGGCAGCATGTGGACCATCCATGTCCACATTTAGACTAACTCTATAGGAACTGCCCGGGGTTACAACACATAGACCAGTTCCGTCTCCTTTCTACCCTTCTTTTTTGGATCACATATGGTGGATTCTTCTTTCGGGACTCACACAGATCCCACGTGCCAATGTATTTGGATACGCTGTTCTTGAACTCCCCTCTCCTGAAGAAACATTGAGTGAAATGTGTTGAAATACAGACCTTTTCCTCAGCCAATATTGTGACTATTGAATCAATGATGATTTCTGCATGTTGCAGTTACATTTTGAGTCTCAGGGGGAACATAAATTATTGGTGACCCCTGGGTGGAATCTGCTATCAGATGCTGTGGATGGGTTTTTGAAGGTGGTGTTCGGAGGGGTTATATGTTCTTTATGTTTTTTATATCATTTTTAAAAATTGTGAGGCTATTATTGCCTTTTAAATACTAGCCACTTTCTGTCCAGTGGTTAATGTGTTACTAAAACGTCGGATTTTAGCAGATGTGTGTATTGACATTCCTTGATGGATAACCCACCTTAAAAGTCCCTTAGGTATTTGTCTTTTTTCCATTTTCACACACCAAGACTTCACACATAATGGCCAGGGTGACCCCCTCCACAATCTTAGTTTGAGTCTGCTCCCAGGTTGCAGTGAGTCTTGGAGTTGGTGCATTAGGTTATACAGCTGCACACAGGCAGGTTTGGTCATGTCAAAGCTCCAGGCATGGACACAATTTACTCTCATAGTAATAGTCACCCCCAGCCTAGCTAATAGTTCAGCCTTCAACAGCTTGTAGTCCCATGCTGATTCCAGTGGCAAGTCAAAATATACCTGCTGGGGGGGAGTTACAATCAGAAAAGGGGCTTGCACGTCTGCCAAGTCTATCTCAGCAGCCCTCTCTAGTGGCATTCCACTCAAAAAGCTCCTGTCCTGCTTCAATGCTGTCTGCAGTAGTCCTCCTTTGTAGAGCATGCTGCATTGCCTTCCGCTTGTCAACCAGTATAGAGAGTGATTCTGGAGCCTTCCAGCTTGCTGAAATACCACATACTATAGGGCCCCATTTGTTTAGATAGCAAATAGTTAACCTCTTGTTGGGCTGTAATTTCTTGCACCAGGGCCTGCTGTTGTGTAGCGTTTGCCTGTTCATGGTGTGTCTGTGCTTGCATATTGCATGCAAATGACTTAATTTGTTCTTCCATTTCTCTTTTTCTGTGTTTTTTAAACCCAGTGAGGATTTAACATAGAACTGACCTGCAACCCGCAAACTGACCACATTCTCCACCAGTTGTCAGGATCAGAGAGAAAACAGGCATCCGCAACACCGTTTATAAACTTAAAGTCCACTTTCTTGCTCTGTAAAAACACAAAACAAACACATGCTTTTCCTATGTCTCACCAACCAGAAAAGTGTAAGACAAGTGCGTATTTCATTGAGCCCTGTGTCAGCTTTCACTGGGATCCAACAGGTCTCCTCTCTTTACACATCAGCAGTGTTTCTCTGAGGTCACTTGTTTAAAAGGCAGGGGTGTTGGGGAAGTATCTGCCATCCGAAATTAACCCCCTCTACGGCTTTCCCCAGGCCTACTCTCCATAGTAATCAATGCCAATCTCTGGTCTAAAGTGAAATTGTGTAGATGTTAAAAAAATAATTTACATATTAATAATATATATATGTATAACATGTTTAAATATATATATGTATATATTGTAACAAGGGGATCTTTAGCTCTTGTGGTAGGTGCGTGTTCAGTGAGTTTCCGACAGCCAGGATTTCTGTTTGAGGGCATATTAGCCCATGATATTAAAAGAAATAAAAGTTCAAACAAAGATCAAACAGGGTTTTCCCTCACAGGGGGTTGTCACCATCCATTTGCAGCAAACAATAACTTATATATATTCCGCCTCCTGGCTCATAAGCGAGCATTAGCTCCCCTGGCCATATGGTTCAGTAGCCCTCCTGGCTAGAAGTGATAATATCTCTCCTGGCTATATGCGATCTGCTACTGCACGATCGAGGGTCACCTCTGCCTCCTTGCAGAGATGGACACTCAGACTGCCTCCTGCAGTCTTCAACTCCTGGAGACCATCTGTCTCCCAGTGTGTGTGTGCCACTGAAGCCTTGGCCTGACTGCCTTAACAGGCCTCCACCCAGCTGTGCAATCAGTAAAGCCAAAATCCAGACCCAGGACTGGGGATCTCATCCCACCCAGGTCTCTAAGAGATCCCTGGGCTCCAGATCCCGAAACTGATTTTTTTATGACATGAGGAAACTGAAAAGCCAGTTTCCTCTTAGATGCGCAATGCCTCTGGAGCCCCTCAACCTGCCAGGTTGAGAATCCTGGACCACCTTTCTTCTCTAAACCCTGGCAGGGCAACGATCTGCCACAATATATATCGTATATTAATATTATAGATAATTGAATAAAATACAAGATGAATTTGATGACTTTATCCTCCAATATCCTTAGAATTTAATTATAACAGTAATCAAAATAATAAGTGTCAAATATTTCCATTTATTAGTTTGTATTACGATGGTCATTGTGAATGTTACACACAATAGTTGTGTCTGTGCTTGTGTCTGTTGCTACTTAGCATACAGAACAAAAGGCAGATTCTCTTGCAAAGTCTCAGCTAAATCACATTTGATTTGAAATACTTGAAAAAAAATATAATGAAGCAATACATACTCAGCAGGGATTTCAGAGCGATAATTAATTCCTTATAGTTTGTGGTACTAGCATGTAATTTAATTTAGTTTAATTAATAATTCATGTTACATTCATGTTGTCATATCAGATTAATTTAGACAACTTAGCTGTTTCAGTTATTTATTTATTATTTAACCAGATGCTAAGAAGATATGCAGAATTTTGTCATGAGAAGGGCCTATTCACACCCATGCATTTGAAAACAAAACCCATTTATAGAAGTTTGATTGTAAAAGTATTACATTACATTACATGGAGTGAGTAATGTTAAAGAGTCTGTTGAATGGAAGTCCAGTCTCAATAGTGTGTTTTGATATCAAGGTGAAATCTCAGTTGTGTGACACTTAAAATTACCATACTTTGTGTTTTCCAGAGCACATTCCTATTTACATTTTCTAACAATTAAATTAGGAATAAAAGCTGGAATTTTGACTATTTTTTATATTTTGCTGAAATCACAAAAGGAAATCAAAAACCTCATGTAGTATTAGCCATAAAAAGGAGCACATACAGTATTGTAGAAATGAGTGGGAGGTTGCATGGCATAGAATATGACAAGAGGTTACAGTCCTACCCAATAATGCATAAAGCCTACTAGAACAAAAGGAGTAGCTTTTTAAAAAAACATATGAAAAAAAAACTTTGATGGTTTGGAGGGTTCATTTATATTTATATAATAACACACACACACACACTTTTTTTTACATATAGTTAAAACCTGAAATCATCTCCCCTGAAAGTCCCCCTACCATGTATTTCTATATTTCCTCCTACTACGCCTCTTACCTTCCCTTCTCACCCTCTTTGCTTACTTTCTTCCTTACCATTTTTTATTTCTGTATTATTTTAGTCCATAAAATTTTATTAAAGTTTTTCAACGCAAACACAAATGTACAACCCTGAGCCAAGTGATCCAGCCCAAAACTACAGGATGAATCAAATTCATGCACATCCAGGCGGCATTTATCAAATGCATGACGAAATACTTGTGGTAGGCACCTTCCATGTCCGAATGATGAAGTACTGAATAGACAAAAATGTGAGAGGGTAACTAATGAATTTAGTGGTAATGCCATGTACTTTCGCCCAGTAGGGATGAATGTAACATAAAAAAGTCCTCACTGATTCTATATAAAGCAATAAAATGCTGGTGCAACAACTTGATATCTTAGTAAAGTTCATAAAAAATACTTCTACACAGAAAAGTATGAAAAATGTTCCACTTCCAGAGGGTATCAGAAAAGGAGATGTGTTATTGGAAAGCAGTTACCGAATGATAATCCTTCACCAGTGAAGATGGGAGCTTACCGGAAAACCAGTGACATTCCTTCTCAGGGCTGTCAGAAAGCGCTTGAAGGGATCACAGATCCGCCAGAGTGTGTCTCAGATGTCCACTGATGGCTCTGATGTTAGTAACACCTTCCCATCCACAATCTCCGTATCTCCTCCCAGGTGGGTGGTAAGGTGGTGTAAAATGTATAAAAAACATAAGGAGACTCCAATAGTGTAGTAAGATTCAACCTGTGTTTATTAAAATAATGAGTAAGTACAGCGTGCATACCATATAAGTGAGATTGAAATGTGCATGCATAGCGGCGTGTGTGCGTCACTACCCGACGATCGTTTTGTCTAACATGTGAATTCCGCAATCTTATATAGCCCTTCTGGAGGGAGAAAAGGCTCCACTAACAAAATAATCAATTGGAAAAAGTGAAATAAAATTATATTAGTTGTGATGAGTCAGGTGACCAAAAACCAAACCGAAGCTGCTCATCACATGATAGATCAGGTGTCCAAGATCCAAAGCATAGTGAATCAGGTGATTGAAACTATTCACCACATGATAGATCAGGTGACCGGAAGCCAAAATGAGGCTATTCCTCATATGAAAGGTCAGGTGTCGGGATCCCAGAGCGAGATCTCCTGTCACATGACCGCATCAATGGCAACCGGAATCGGAACCCGGCATCCGCAAACCGGAGCAGCCTGGAAAAGAACTAAAAAATGTATTTAACAAACTACCCACTCCCTCTAGTGGCAAGTAAAGAGATCTATGAATGATCCAATATGGATAATAACTTATATGCCCCTTCAAATATTTAATATACAACGAGGGGCCCATTCATAACTCCACTCAACAATTATACCCTCTCTAGTGGTTAAATTGCAATGTGGAGCCCTTTCATAACTTATAAATAAAATTACTTTAGTATATGATGCAGTACCATATTACAGAATACATAAAATTACCCTACATAAATACTCATAACATATATATAATACTAAAAATAAATTGGAGCAGATTATAATTGTTTAACCCCAAACTACATAAGATATACAGAGCAGTTTAATGAGCCACATATAAAATGTGGCATCTCACACAAAACTAAATCCCTAAGATAGTATTGTTACAGGATAGTATATCTGGAGGGGGACATCAACTGTTATTAAAAAAGCATTTGATGTCCCAGTTCACATTAAGGCCTTGAGGGACATGGCAATTCAGCTTAAAGATCCAATTGGTTTCAAATCTTGAAATTGATCATTTGCCATTGCTGCCACGCCAATATGGAATGTATTTGTCAATGGCAATAAAAGTAGTGCCACTGGGGTCCCTATTGTGGACTGAGTCATAATGTTTTAAAACACTAAGTTTGTCAGTCTCCTTCCTTATTTTAGCTATATGTTCCGATAGTCTCACATGTAGCATGCGTGTTGTAGGGCCGATATAGTCAAGACCACATGGACACCTCAGAAGGTATACTACATGTGTGGTTTGACATGAGATAAACTTATTAATAGGGTATCTCATTCCTGTACTCGCTGAGGTAAAGTGATTCTCTTACTATGTATTGCATTAAGTCTACATTGTTGGCATTTCCCGCACCAATAGTATCCCTTAAGATCACCAAAGAAAGAGGGTCTAACCGGAGGGTTAGGGACATTTGGTACTATCATATTCTGAAAATTGCTAGTACCTCTGAAGATCACCTGAGGGGTGTCTTGTAGCGATGGACCCAATACTCTGTCATTCTTTAAGACTGGCCAGTGTTTTTGATGACTTTTTTATTGCCCAATGTTGGTTGGAATATGTTGTAAAGAATGCTATGTCAAATCCCTTAGTTTTATTGCACCGATGAGTCCTGTCTAGTAGCAATGATTGTATATCCATTTCACCAATCTCACATATTAAGGTGTCAAGTGTCAAGAGTCATTTTAAGAGTTGTAGCTTCCCTGGGGTAGTCCTTATTATGTGAACAGTTTCGCTTAAGGCACAAAAATTGACCCTTAGGTACAGCCTTTAACCATGAAGGATGGTGGCAAGAGTCAAGAGGGATATAGCTCTTCCTATCCGTTTGTTTAAAAAAGGTTGATGAGATGATTTTACCTTCAACTATGGAGGTTTTTAAATCCAAGAAGTGGATGCTTGTGGGACTTGCTTTATGGCTGAGTATTATTCCCCTATTGTTACCATTCAAAAGGTCAATATACAGGTTTAGGGATTCCAAGACCCCCTCCCATATAAGGAGGATATTGTCTATAAAGCGCCTCCAGGGGATTAATTCCAGACGTCTGTTTAGTAAGACCATATCCTCCTCCCATTTTGACATGAAAGTGTTGGCCATACTGGGGGGGGGGGGGATTTCGCCACCCATGGCCACACCCTTTACTTGTAGATAGTATGCTCCATCATGCTAAAAGTAGTTTTGTGTCATACAAAATTGGAGCAGGTTCAAAATGAAATCCTTCTGAATGTGGGGAATAGAGCCCTCTTTATGTAAAAATAATTGAACTGCTTCCAATCCTAATGCATGGGATATTGCTGTATATAACAAGGATACATCTGCCGTTGCCAGCAGATAGGTTAGTTTCCGATCAATATCCCTCAAGACATTGATAACATGTTTTGTATCCTTTAGGCAAGCAGGGGTGCCCATCACCAGTGGTTGTAGATAGTGGTCAATATACTTACCGACTCTAGAAGTGATAGAGTCAATGCCACTGATGATGGGTCTACCTGGGGGATTGTTCAAAGTCTTGTGTATTTTTAGCAATGAGTACATTACAGGTAGCCTAGGTGCAACAGTTGTACAACCGCATGTTCAACTTTTGCCCAAAATTGTCTGTTGGCTGTTGTGTCTAGCGTACTGACAGGAGTCAAGTAATCAGTTAACAAAGCTTCAACAAATCCAACGTAGTGACGCGTTACGATTGTCGAAAGAGGAAATTCAGGTGAATGTGATTTGTGAATTAGGAACGTAGGTTTACTCGAACAAACACTTCTGGGCGTTCCTGACTTCTGAGCATGCATGGTTTGCACGTACATCTTTGTTGGCCCAACTTCTCTGTACACACGAGTCAACAGTCGTACAACGGCTTGATGTACAACAAAAGTTTTCTAGTCTGCTCAGCCAACTTCTGTTGTACAACTGTTGAACGTCGGCTGTTGGAATCGCGCATACTAACAGTCGGATTATCGTACAACAAGCTGTTGTAAGACCGCTGTTGTACGACTGTTGCATCGTGTGTACAGACCTTAAGTATTCTTTCTCCTTCTTATTAAGGATACCCAAGCTATGGCCCTTTACTGTTATTATTTTTAATAATACCTTTCATATGCTCAATAGAATCGTTTTGAGTTCCGGTCACCTGATCTATCATGTGGTGAATAGTTTCAATCACCTGATTCATTATGTTTTGGGTCTTGGACACCTGATCTGTCATGTGATGAGCAGCCTCGGTTTGAGTTTGGGTCACCTGACTCATCACAACCAATAGAATTTTATTTTACATTTTCAAATTGATTCTTTTGTTAGTGGAGCCATTTTTCCCTCCAGAAAGGCTATATAAGATTGCAGCATTCACGTGTGGGCGTTCTCTTGATGACATCTGGTTAAACAAATCGATCGTTGTGACGCATACATGCCCTTGTGCATATGCATTTCAATTGTATCTATATGGTATGATTTGCACACTGTACTTACCCATTATTTTACTAAAAGTTGAGACTTACTACACTATTGGAGTCTCCTTATGTTTTTTATACATTTTACACCACCTTTCCACCCACTGGTGATGAGATACGGAGATCATGGATGCAGAATTAAGGTGCTACTAACATCAGAGCCATCAGTGGACCTCTGAGACGCACTCTGGCGGATCTGTGATCCCTTCAAGAGCTTTCTGACACCTCTGAGAAGGAATGTCACTGGTTTTCCGGTAAGCTCCCATCTTCACTGGTGAAGGATTATCATTCGGTGGCTGTTTTCCAATAACACATCTCCTTTTCTGATACCCTCTGGAAGTGGAAACATTTTTCATACTTTTCTGCATAGAAGTAATTTTTGTGAACTTTACCAAGATATCACCTTGTTGCACCAGCATTTTATTGCTTTATATGGAATCAATGAGGACTTTTTTGTGTACAGTTTTATCACTTGTTAAATTAGCGCTGCACTTGATTTCTGTTAGCTTGTTTAACTCTTTGTGTGGGTTTAAGTGTACCAGCTGCTTATTTGTTTAAATCATTATTTATATAATATTTATCACGGGCGCAGATATTCACTTTTATCACATGAATGTAACATAGTTCCCCTTCATGCTCACATCTCCAACATTGGTTGGTCGGAAGCGTTAGGAAATATCCTATGGAAAAAGGTAGGGGTTTCTAAACCAAGTAAACCTTAAAGCAGGGGTAGGCAACCTCGGTCCTCCAGCTGTGGTGAAACTACAAGTCCTATGAGACATTGCAAGACCCTGACAATCACAGGCATGACTCGCAGAGGCATGATGGGATTTGTAGTTTCACCACAGCTGGAGTGGCGAGGTTGCCTACCCCTGCCTTAAAGGAATGTTCTTGAGCAGTCACATTCTGGGAACTCTTGTGTATGCTAGTAAAGACTGCTATCCAGTCGATCCTCAAACAACGTGACTCCTAAGTTTTTTTCCCAAATTTGGGCAGATGGGGATAGCTTGGACTCAAAGTCCACAACGCATAGGCCATAGATGGAGGAAATCAGATGGTGCTGTGGAGACCTAGAGGTTCCATCATATTTTAATACTCACTCCTTAATATATGATTGGTTTACTACTATGACTTTGACAGTCACATATCTTCCAGGGTATATCTCTTCCTGCACATTAAATTGCCTACTCATAGATTATATTCACTGTATGGAATTTGTCTTCATCCATTTCTAGCTTTTCATGTCCGCATTTCACAGATTAAAAGAGGCACAATTAACACCTTGAGAGTAACAGATATTCTCATACCCTTATGTTTTAGATTTAACAAATTACATGTTTCTGTAATGCTATATAAATATTTGACTCTAGCATAATTGCAATTGAGGGGAATTTACAGCTGGAAGACCTGTGCTGTCATTTTCTGATATCTTTATGAAAATATTGGTAGCAAAAAAAAATGGTAAATGACTGGGTTGACTGTGAATTAACTAAAAAGACAGCACAGCAGTACCCATACTTCCCAACATTAGAAACTGAAAAAGAAGAGCACAACAATGAAGACACCATGCGGCATGTGCAGGGTGCTGTGGCAAAAAAGTGGGCATGGCTACATTGCAAATAATAGAGGGCGTAGCCTGTAGGACATGGGTAAATTTCAGCTTTGCTATCATTTTAAATAGTTTTTTTTTAGGCCAAGCTGGTCCAAATTAAAGTTTTCCTTTACTAAGAATTGTGCTTGCTGCCAGTGCTGTATAAACTGTGTGTATCATCAGCTACATACAGTAAACAGCGCTGTGTTCCAGGAGCTGTACTGAGATTTAGCGTCCCGCTCCCAGAACAAAATTGAGATGGGCTGAGCGCTGCAGTCTTTCACAGGAAGCCCTGTGTTTTTATGAAACAACATAAGGCTTCATCTGATTGGCTGAGGTAGAGACTGTGACATCATACACCCACCTTTCCACCTCAGCTAATCAGACGAAGCCTTGCATTCCTTCATTAAAATACAAGGATTCCTGTGAATTGCTGACCAGTGCTCAGCCCAACTCAATTTTGTCCTGGGAACGAGATGAAAAGTTCCAATACCGCTACAAGAACATAATGCTGTATGTAGCCGATGCTACACGCTGTTAATGCAGGGTGACAGTAACCACATTTCTTAGTGAAGGAAATTGTGTATTTGGGTCAGCTTGACACAAACAAACTATTTAAAGGGATAGCAAAGCTGGAGTAAGATTTTTAATAGAGTCAAGGACATTCCTGCATGCAAAATATTGACAGAGAGCTACCACTTTGTCTGGGCCTACCTTGAAGGAGAACTTTGTAAAACAGTTAGAGACTACTTAGCAACCACTTAGCCCTTAGGAGCAAATTCTCAGTCCTGGAGCCTCTCCATTATCTGTATTGTTGCTGATGTGTTTTGGAGCCTCCTGTTGGCCAATTCTGATCCATGTCTCTTTCTGTGATCAGCGTGGCAACCGCACAGCTGATTCCATAAGTCTTCGTCTCTCACATTTTTCACATATATTTGTCCCATGACCTAAAGCACGGGTGGGGATAAATGCCTTTCCCACTCTTCTGCCAAGCTGATTAATAGGTCTAGCCTTTTACTAGCCTCGGATGCTGGAACATGAACATTGGATGGGTTAACGGGATCCTAGGATATAGTTTAATCCTGGGACAGTGCCAGGTAAACTGGAATGGTTGGGAGTTATGAAAGCGCCCACCTCCTGTATGGCCAGGGGAAGACTGGGCTGGGGGGCAGGGAGGTATTTGCACCTTGGGCAACTGCTAATAAGATATGTTGGGCCAGGGACTCTGAGTGGAGTTACCTCATCATTCAGACGTTGATCAGAATGGGATCCAAAATTAGTGACACTAATTTCTAAATTAGTGATACTAATAATCTGTTCCATGATCCAAGTGTAGCCATGTGCTTCCTCAAGAGTGGCTGATAATAGTGGTTCACCTGCCCGCTGCCCTCATTCACACGAATTCCACACACCCGAAGTCACTGAACAGACCGGTACTTTGTTTCGTTGTTTTATTTAGGGGTTGAACTTGGATAGAGATTAGAAATGACTGTGGGATGCCCAGTAATTGAACATGGGACCTACTATATACACTTCCGGTATATACACTTCTTCTCCTCCTACTTGCTGACCGTTACTCTTCTCCTTTCCTTTCTCTAGCACACTACTTGCTGACCATTACACTTGTTTCCCTGGTTCGAAAGGAAATTTGAAAATAGAGAAGGAGGATAGCGCCAGGCGCTATCCTCCTTCTCTATTTTCATTATGAATTAGGGACGTGGTACCTTAGTAATCCATAATTATTGGTCCCTGGCAGCCATCAAGGTGGACCCGAATTAGTTTTCCATCGAAAGGAAATTTATCAGACCTCCATGACACCTCCTCTTCACCACAGCTAGCACATGGTGAGGCCTGCTGCAGCTGCAGACAAGGCCTCAGAACCACAATTTGTGGGTAAGAATCGCAGGTTTCCTTCCCTGAAACCATGGACCCTCTGTTGTGTAGCTAAGTATGTTGGTGCTAGCTGGGCCTTGGATGAACTACTACTCCCAGCCCATCCTTCTTCCAGACCCATCCGGCCTGTCCTGCAGTCTAATAGCTCTCTCTCCTCTCAGGCTGTCTCAGCCTTCTCATCCAACTCCCAGGGGCCGCCACTCACCGACTTTATGGTGGATTCTTTAAAGAGTCTTCTTCCATGTAAAACTCAGCTGCTCTCCTGCTTCTCCTGTGCCACTCCAGGAGCCGAGTCCTGGCTGCACCCAAGCCCCAGGCCTCAGGTTCACCCCCTCCCCCCAGGACTGGGGGCTCCCCTCCCAGGACGAGGCCTTATCCGCAGCTCCAGCTACATCCTCACCTCTGCCACCCAAACTCTCCTGACACCCGCTGGCAGATTGCTGTATTTAAGGAGGCCTGCCCCCTGCCAACTCAGCCTGTGGATTGGTCAGGGCTCCTTATCATACATCAGGAAGTGACACCTTCTCGTCCATCCCCCTTCTAGAGCTTTCCCAGCTCAAGGGGAGGAAATCTCCAAGAAGTGTCCCTTCCCTCCATCTACAGCCCCTCCTCTGAGCCACTCCCCAGCCCAGATCAAAACATTCAGGCCTGCACTTACAGTCAGGCCTGACTAGATTTTTCCTCACCTACCAAAAATCTACAAAGTAAAAGTACCTACACTATGGGGGCGCTACACAAGCAAAGATCACGGAACAGATATACGGGTACATGCTTCAGATCAGACAACAAAGCCCTAGTGCAGCTGCCATCCTTATATATGACATTTGGGTACCAATGTTAATGGGTTTGCGCATGTGCATAGGCGTTCGCACGATATTCTAATGCCTGCGACTGACAGGAAGGGTACTTGTGGGATTGTGCCTGCGCATTGCTTAATTGCCTCTGCCCTTGAACATGGGCAGCACATTCATGACACCCCCCCTTTCAGACTTTGGATCATAGCTTCTTGCAAAGGGAAATTTTACAGCTTCCTTGGTGGTTTGAGATGTCAAGTGACCAAATGCTAAGAGCCACAAAGAAAGCTGCTTAAGAAGGGTCACAATAAACCATGTTCTTAAGGAACACCTACTTTTCAGCTCGGCATCCTGAAACACTTTAAGTGGTACACTTACGTTAGATCACAGAAATATGTTCCTACTTTAAAAAGGCAAGTTGGCTGTGAAGATGCTGATCAATTTGAAACTTACATAGGGTTGTGCATACTTCTCTGCACCTCCACCTAACAATGCTTGGCCCTGGTGATCAGTGCTGGATTAAACTCTGTGGAGTCTCCTAGACAAATTGGGCCACTTTTGCAGGCTTCTTGAGCTTTCTTGTGTTCATGCTCAAATGGGCTAACATTGAACTTAGTAGTGTGCACATCAGCTGCTAGATGGAGATGACCATCACTTCCGTACATCAAATATACGTAGGTTGCACCAAACTTTTTTACAAACAGAGCTGAAAGAAAATGAGCTGTTATGTGAACCTGATGTCTATGATTTATGTACTTTAAGCTGTTATTGGGTACATTACATTAATACAGTATTTTGTCTATAGAGTCTTAAATGTGAAGTTTTCATATGAGTTGATAATTGTATTCTATCTTTTATAAACAATTTAAGTAAGCTTCAGTCAGTGTAATTTTCTTTCAAGGTCAAATCAATATTATTTTGAACTGTTGTCGTGGGGTCCTTTGGGATTAATAAAGTATTCTGAAACAGCATGCGGCCCATAGGCCAGTGCCTACTCTGCCTATTTGGTAATCTGGCACTGCTGGAGATTGGCCTGTTGGGCACCAAGAGCATCATTGTAGGGAGGAGGTTTCCCTTATAAGTTACAGAAACTGGCATTTTTTAGGCAGTCTGGTGGTGGTTCAGAGCAAGATGGAAGCACAGGGAAAGTGAATTTTAACTCCTTATAGTCTCTTGAAATTGAGTCTATCAATGGCTATTATGGGCCATATTATATAACTTAATTTTGAAACCCATGCACAGTGTATGAGTCAAATATATGAGAGGGGGGGGGGGGGCTGGGGGGTTGAGGGTCGAGAATTTGGGAAAAAAAACGGCACTAACATCGTGCTAGACAACTCTTTATTAATTATTTATTAACTATTCTTTATTACCGCAACGTTTGCGTAAGGCGTTTTAGTGGTAGGTCATACGAGTCCACACTTACCTTGGATTTGAAAGAAGTAATGAGTTACGATTAGCAAAAGTTAAAAATCAAAGGGTTTAAGAGCTGGGAGTTGGGGGGTCGGGGGGGGGGGGGAGAGTATATAAACTGAGTATGTGACACGTACCCAAAGTTTTAATTCAATATATTATACCGGGTATTATCGGTAACTATCTGAGTTAAAGTTCTCTGATATTCCTCAATTTTAAGTGAAAGGGACACGAAGGTAGAACGAGACTTGGTGGTGGTCTGACGGATTTTTTACGGTCAAAGACATTGAATATTCCCTTTGGAGGAGGGATGTTACTACGAGAACCACGGGTTGTCCGGTTAGAGGTCGTCACGGTCTAATGGTTTATCCGTCTCATCCGTGACCGGATACCCGGCGTACGACAAAGTCTTATGAAATAATTAGGGTT
>BLSH010286988.1:271679-298819 GCA_018402905.1 Glandirana rugosa | reverse complement strand
GTGAAATCTCTAATTTCTGCTATCTGTCCTCAGAGCAACAGCACAGACAGCAGTAGTAAAGTAATCTATCTCAGGATGCAGGATCAGGTCTTAAAATGGCTAAAATCTGTCCCTCACGCCGTCAGCTACCTTTCCCTATACTAACCCAAGGAGCATGTGACTGCAGCACTGTGACTCCAGCTTATAAAGAGGCTGGGTCACATGATGCACTGGCCAATCACAGCCATGCCATTAGTAGGCATGGCTGTGATGGCTTCTAAGGGCAAACCAGTGAAACGCTTGTTGATTGGCTGCCCTGCAGCTTCTCAACACGTGGAATAAAATAGCAGAACCCCGGACCGAACCCGAACGATTTTTGAAATGTCCGGGTCCGGGTCCGTGCCACGGACACCCGAAAGTTCGGTACGGACCCGAACGTTACAGTCCGGGTTCGCTCAACACTATTAGAGACACACACTTTTAAGCAATCAGCATTATTAGACGGAGGCCAGGAATGGCAGCTCCCATGTTTCTCTGACTACAGGTGTCTACAATAAATCTGTGCTGAGAGAAATATGTGTACTGTCTCTGTTAACTTTTCCTTCGTATAGAATGGGCGTTCTAGCTGCAGTCTGACTTTGTTGGTTGTCTGACTGATCCAAGTCATTGACTCCTGGGAAATTTGGAAGCCAGGGAGAGAGCCAGGCAATTAGCCTTTTCAGAAGGAGGTCAGCAATAGCAGCCTTCAGTTTTTTTCGCTGTAAGGTTGTTATAAATGGCTTCTCATTTTTAAAGCAGTGTTCTGACTCCCATTAGACCAGATTGCTTAATTAACTTGGCCTTTTTATCTTTCCTATGCTGTTTACCTGGTTTAACTCCACAAGGTCTTGTCTCGCAGACACATCTGTTTAATATGAATAGTCCTATTGCATAATAAACCTTTCTCTACGTTACTTAGCAGGCTGGTCGAACACGCTTTTTAAAAGATGACACAAGAATGGAAGCTTCTGCTGTCCTCAGAGATGAATGTAATTCTGGTTAGAGCCTGATAAGCATATTCACCATCACCAAGGTTTATCTCCTGATGAAATGATTTCTAGTTTTGTACTGATGTGAATGTGAATGTTCTCTAAAATATTCATTTCTGGCTCAACAGACTGTTACTAAAGATGAGCTTCAAAGACTTGGAAGAGAATGAAGAAAAACCAGCCCTGAAATACAACATAATCAGTGGCCAGGGTTCAGCTAGTATTGTAGACTGTGCCATACTGAAGAACTGTAAGTATGTTCTAAGCCAGGGGTCTCCAAACTTTTCAGGACGAGGGCCATATCATATATTTTACAGATATTCTTGGGGCCGAAATAACCAACAAATAGGTAGAGCAATTAAGAGCTACCACCATGCAGTCTTTCTTCACATTAGCACTCCCACATTTGTGATGTAACACAGAGGAATTAGCTAGGTATGGATTGGACGTTGTGTCACCCCGAACAAGAAGTTGCTCCTCCCTTTAGTGCAGGGTTTCTTAACCAGGGTTCCGTGGATCCATAGGGTTCCTCCAGAGGTTGCTAGGGGTTCTTTGAGCAATGGTCAATTCCTAACTCTCAGATAAATTCCCAATGATACCATTGATCTTTTTAGCTATCTGTAAGGTGGCTAATTCTTCCCAATGGCCACAAGTGTAAGGAGCATTCTTCCCATTGACCATCACACGAATGTATCATGAGTTGTAGATTTTTAATTTTTAGCAGGGGTTTCCCGAGACCGAAGAATTATTTCAAGGGTTCCTCATGTTGAAAAGGTTGAGAAGGCTGGCTTTAGTGAATAGAGACAAGCTGGGGAAAAGAATGCATGGACATAGGGAGATCACTCAGGCATGACACTACAGACTGTAATCAAAGTATGCAAACCCATTATTACAAGGTAAGGTAAACAACACAGAGAAAATAACTACACTAATACCTGGTTAAAACAATGAAAACATTTAAAAGTGTACAATGCCTTTGAAGCGTTTGTTAACCCCCAAAAAATTCTGCTCCTGTCTCTTTAATGTGCAATTAGCAGCATGGTGCTTTTGCTTTTTAAATTAGCCCTCTGTATCCCCTAAAATACTTGTTTGATAATGCCAGGTCATGACTTCCCCCCTGTGTACTGACTCCCCTTGTATATAGCTTATCTTGAGAGCCCCGTGGTCTATGCAGGCTGTGTCACTGCCAGCTCTCCTATCTCCTGTGTGCCTGTCTTCAACTCCCCCCTCCCCCCCCTTACTCTTGTAGCTTCTCTCTGCTCTCATGCTCCTATTTTTATTAGAAGAATAAGTTCCCTGTGTCAGTGTTATATCAGAAATATTCTTATCTATATAGATAACACTGCAGGGCTCTGTCTCTCCAGCTGACGTCAGCAGCAGTGCTCAGCCTCACCCTCAGGACTTCTGAGCTGAGAGAGAAAAGCTGAAAAACAACAACTGGTCCTAGTGAAAAGGTGTGATATCTATACAGAGAAGTATATATATGATATAACACAGACACAGGGAAACTTCTTGTTATAATTAGGTTTGCCACCTGTCCGGTTTTGACCCGGACATATCGGGATTAGGATTATGTGCCCGGGTTTCCCTGAAAATCCCATTGAAATCCATGCGCCTGGCGCCCTGCATGTAGATTAGAGGCTGGGTGCATAGATTGGGGGGGCGGTGCCCCTGCGTCCCTTATGGACGGGCCGCCACTGGCAGGGATGATAATTAGCTTTTAGTTATTCATGCAAAACCATTATCCCAAATGGAGAGAAAAATAAACTCTTTGCTGTAACTGATTATAATGTGTGAGCTGGAGTTTGGCTTCAATTTAGTAGAGTATCTAAATCTGCTAATACATTTAACACTCCTCTCCCCACCAGACTGCCAATGCTTCTGTCTGCTGTGCCTCCTCTCCTCATTCCTCCAGAGTTGTGTCTCACTACTACAAGAGATGTGTTACTGGCCAGATCCCCAGGTAAAAACAGAGGGGGGAAAAGCCAAAGAAAAGAAAGCTAACGCAGCCACCACATCTGATGATTGGTAAGCTGCAGTATGGTACATTTTTGGTTTGGGGTTTAATACCACTTAAAGGAGTTGGTGTACCTTATAAAGTAGCCACTGACTGCATAGACAGTACATCTGTGTATATTAGAATGTGTAAAGAAACACATGAAAATAAAATGAAACCAGGAGTAAAGTGTTTGCATGAGAAGAGTCAGAGCTGCATGTGAGGAACATTTCTCTACCGCAGAATATCTGTAATCAGTAGGTCAATGATGAATCAGCTCAGCTGGACTACGAAGCTTTACGGTGATTGTAAAATTATTGGCTGAAGAGTTTGTTCCAAGTGCAACATAATCTGCCAGGTCAATGTTTCAAAGAGTGTTCACAAAACTATTTCTCCGTTAGTGCCATTATTGATTGTTTCAGACTTACTTAAAAGGAAGCCCGCCATGAGGGAAATACAGAGGCTGCCAATACTGACCTCTCCTCCTGAAAATGAGAGTTGCCTGGGTGTCTCTGCCTTCAATAGCTTCTGAGGCTTTTGAGCATAAGACTCCATGCACACTGGACGTTAAAAAAACGATCTAAAAATGTCAGTAGCTTTGTAGTGAGTTTTTCAGCTTTTATCAGTGGTAATACACTAGCATTTTTGAGCGCCAGCGTCTTTGAGCGTTTTTTTTTTTTTCAATGGATCTAAAACATCAAAAAACGCTGCTGAGCCACGTGAGCGCTTTGGGCGTTTATTAGCATTTTTAAGCTTTCTCCGTTTTATGCGGTCAGAAGAACGACTTTTGAATGCGATTTTAGGTCGTATGACAACAGACCATAAACTCCACTGCTGATAAATGACAATAAACGTCCGTGTGTGCATGGATACATAGGATAACATAGAGGGCAGTTTATGGGCTCTTAAAAAAAAGGCCAAATGCCCAAAAATGAAAGTTTAGCAGCTACAGTGTGCATGGAGCTTTACAGTGTCAATTGCAGGCATATTTCCGTGCCTGGGGTACACAGTTGCTGCATACAGCTGCCCATGATAATGAATGGCTTTGTTACGTACCTGACGGTGGAGTCTGTCTTGTGCAGGGAACAACCGCTCTTGCGCACCCGATTCAAGGACCCCTGGTAGTGTAGACAGAGGCCCGAGAGTGCGGGATGGCACGAGGGCTGGATGGTCACAGATGTTTGGAGTGAGATTCCAGAGGGTCGTGCAAAGCAGGAGAATGGTCGTACAAGCAGAGTCGGCAACGTGCAGGCAGAGAGGTACAAAAGGGTTAGGCAAGCGGATCGTCAAGTTCAGGCAAAGGTTCGTTAACGGGCGGGCAGCGGAGGTACAGAGGAGTAGACAAGCGGATGGTCGTGGATAGCCGGGGTCGATGCAGGTAGCGGACAACAGGTCAAGGCAAGCCGGGTCAAATGGAAACAGGAAAAACACAGGAACAGGTAGGGAGCTGAGGCACACAGGTCTGGAACGCTGTAGAACGAGCAGCAGTTCAATGCAAGAGTCCCTGGGTTTAAATAGGCGCCGTTTGGCGCCGTTTCCGGCGCGTGCGCGCGCACAGCCGCGCGCGCGCACGCGGGTGCGCACGGGAGCGCGCGAACGCGCACAGGAGCGCGCGGACGCGCACGGGAGTGCGCGCACCACCGCGGAAACGCCCAGAATGCTGGCAAAAGGTTCTTTTTCCTAACAGGCTTTATGAATGTTTGCACCACTACTTGCTCACACATGCCGTAGCTCCCAACTGTCCCTTTTTTTTTACATGTAGCGGGGTGCTAAATTTGTTGGGCTGACAGGCAAAGTATATTTGCAAGACACTACTGGTCTTGCTGTGATTTGTATTCCTGACCACTAAACTTTCTCCAATGTACTTCTCCACCATGTCAGTAGGTGGCACTGCTGCCTAAGATATGGGTGTGATAAGTCATAATATTCCAGAACATTCTGGAGTGATCTCATTCTTTTCCCAGCCAATCCACTCGGTGCAAGTGCATTGTGGGTAGATGGGAGGAGACCATATATTGGGAGGAAGTCATGTGATCGGGGAGAATCCAGCCCAGCTCACCTGGGGAGAGGTCAGAGTCCAGCCCAGCTCCGCAGGGGTAGGCCCCAGTCGCTCTCCCAGTTCGCTGGGAGGGGCCTGCGTTACAGAAGCCTCGTGGCTGCTAGACCTGAGTCCTTAGGCCTATCCAGGGGTCCCGGCTGCCAGAAGACCCATGCCTGTCCGGAAGATGTAAAGTGTTGCGGTGCGCCTGCCCAGGATCTGCTTCAGAAAGGGGACTGTGAGAGAGTTCCATGGACCCGTGAGTGTACTCTGTTCATTTCTAAGTCAGGTTCCACCCAAGCCCAAAGAAATGTGAGAGAGTTCTACATGTTTGTGAGTACATTCCGTTGTTGCTAAATTGGGATCCACTGAAGCTCAGAGAACTAAGAGGGAGTTCTACAGATCCACAAGTGTAATGTTCGTTTCTGGGGTTGCTAAGTGAGACAGCCACGTGTCAGAGTGTTCAGAAGAGGCTGCGGCCTGTTATGCTGTCCCACTGTATTTTTGCCTGAGAGTCTGCCTGCCTATTCATATTTTTGACAGTGTCGCTGAAAGGGTGTCCTGAGCTCCCTACCCCTCTCTCCTTGTTCTTGTGTGAAGAATAAACGTTATCCTGTTCAAGCATCAGAAAAGTGATTGGTGTTCAGCTTCTTTCAATATACTCCTAGACAACTGAAGATACGAGCGTGCAAGGGTTGTACTGTCAGAGTAGTAAATTATATCATCAAATTCAGCCGCTCCTACAGGGGGGTAAGCGCTACATGCACCAAATTCCTATGAGCCTCATGCAGTCTCAGTTGTCATTTTTGGTCTGATATATATATCTTGTGGCAGGGCGAGCCCGTGCCATTGTGTGATAAAGCAGTTTAGGCCAGATTTTGAAGGATACAAGTACACTAATGATGCAGTGTGTGCTGCCTTCATGTTAGAGCCAGACCTCAGTGCCCCACCCTCCCGAGGGGGTCAGTGTGTAAAGGGAGCAGTGCAAGGTGCACGTCTGCACCCTGTTGTCCAGGTCAGGACAGACCAGGGCCCGAGCCTGAAAGAGAGAGTCTATGACTCTATGAGAGACGGAGCAGCTGGGAAGCTGCATGAAAGACACAGAGTTGAGGCACAGCATGAACACTGGGATGTGTTTGATGGTCAGGAGGACCAAAAGATACTAATCTGAGCAGTAAAGCTGCCAAGAGAGCCAGGAGGCTGAGTATTATGTTCTATTGTATTGATGGTGGAAACTACCAATGAGCTACAAAACCCCAACTTCTCACAATCTCTTTACCAAATAACACTATTTTACTACCAAAAGTGTTATGCAGCACTAAACTTTTTATCCAACCTTTATATTACTGCATTTGTTATTTTGATATAACCTAAAAATAAATGTTAAAAAAGCACTGTGGTTTAGCCAAGCGTTTTGTGCACACTATATCTTTGTGGACCCTGTAAGTGAGGCTTAGGCAAGAACATTTCCTTTGTCTACATACTGTGTTTTAAAAAGTGTCCATCTTTACCATTTCAGACAGTTAGGAGGTACACAGGTGTATAGGTGTACAACCTTGGACACAGAAAAGCTGGATAAACACTAGTTGAATCTCAAACGAAAATTTGTACAAAAATCCTTAGGAAAATTCTCAGAGCATTTGAATGTTATTTGAAAGTAGTTCAAGATTTTGTTTGCCCCTAGGGATTGCTGTGTGTAGACTTCCCTGGGCTTTTCCCCTTCTTATCTTGCAGCCAGTTGCTAAGGGTTCTCATACAACCGCCTGTACTCTCATGCGCTTGTTTCCAATAATCAAACCCCGATTTTGCTTTTTTTGGTATTTATTGTTGGAACTTGGATAGGAGAAGGGAATAGTGGGATACTCCAACTGGAACGAATTACAAATGAGGACAACTCTCACTCGGACTCACAGGTTAGATATGGTAACAAACTTGCTGCTATACCATACAACACCTGTATGGGAAGAATAAACCCTTTGCTTGCTCTAGCAGCCAGCTTGATGAAACTGCTTATCTTCAGGACACTCACTAGCATCCCCTTTTTGCCAACACCAATCCTCTGACTCTACTAACTGAAGGGGCGGCTCTCACAGGACAGGCCCCATGGCACAGATTTGTACTCACTGTAGGCCGAAGCATATCCTTTCTAACATGTCTCCCTACCGGTCAGCTCTGTGGGACATCTGGGTTGCAACTATTCTTAGATTCAGGACCCCAGGTCAGGCACCTGAGGCCGCATGGCAGCTTCTACCCTTCGGGACTCTGCTCTCCAGCTCAAGACCCCAAGTACATGTCCCGTTGGCATATATACAGTCACCCAGCATGCACTGAGGCACTTTCCTCTCCCAATGGCCAGTACTGTAACTATGCCTGTGCTCTCATTTGTCAGGTTTCCACTGTCCAATATGCCCCTCTATTGGACCAGTGTGAAACATTCAGACAACATGAGCAGCACCTGAACACCATGAGCAGACCCAATCAATGGATCCCTGGTAGGCAAAGAGCTAAAATTACCTCATAGCCTTCCGGGTAAGCAGAGAAACTCAAAAACTATACTCTCTTCCTTCTACCTAGGAGGGTGCTACAAATATATTTTTCAACGAATCATCCTTACCGAAAAAAAATCATATAAATTGTTAGAAATTCATACATTCGAGACAAAGTTTCCATCCTGTTACTTTGAATTTTCTCATCACTGTGGTCGAAAGCGAACGTTGATTTGACCCCACCAATGATTACAAAAACAATCAAATGTTCTTACAACAAAGAATGATGAAATTCTACTAGCATATACCCAGCTAAATATATGTACCAATATACAATCTGCTCAAACAAAATAATACAATTCAATCCTTTTCTGTGCTAAATAAGTTGCTGGCCAACACCATTAAGTGGTTCACACTTATTATGCTGAGCTAATACCCCAAACAATGATGCAGTGCAACTTTAAAAAAATGAATCAAAACAAAGTGCAAACAAACTGTGCATACAAAAAACAATACAAATAAAGTCCAGTAAATTTCCACGCATGTGAAGTTGTAGAAAAAAAGGATATCCAACTTGACTCCACTTCATTCACTACTGTGACATAATATACGCAAAGTGAATCCACCACCCATGTAGATGAGCATCTCACCTGACTACCGTGACCCCTGTGTTACCAGTGGGTCTCACCCAGCGTTTTTCCCTCTCTGGGGATGAAGAAAACAGCTACCGTTTCCAATACCCCTCTGTCTCTTATTTAAATGGATGGTTCTCCGATACCCACAGCATGCATGCAGATAAAAAGCACAAAGACCTAGTGCTCTCCGTTTAAAACTCACATTTATTATAGGAATAAAATATTGCACTTACAAACAAGGCACTATAGGCAGTGCTAACCGTACGCCGCCTGCTTCTCAAACACAATTGTAGGGCAGCTAGATGCAGAGATGGCCACGGGATAGCGTCATGTATGTGATTCCTCATTCTATACTTACGTTACATCCAAACATCAAGACTTCCTCAGTAGGGATCCCTACTGTGGAAGTCCTGATGTTTGGACATAACATGTCACAGTGGTGAATGCAGTGGAGTCAAGTTGGATATAGTTTTTTCTCCAACTTTACATGTGTGGAAATTTACTGGACTTTATTTGTATTGATTTTTGTATGCACAGCTTGTTTGCACATTGCTTTGATTCATTTTTTAAAGTTGTGCTGCATCATTGTTTGGGATATACCCAGCTAAAGTCTTTGTCCATAGGTGTATGGCTTTACGTGTGCGCAAGTAGCATCCTAAGCCTGCATGCGGCCATTCATTACTATGGACGGCTGTTCACAGCAGCTATGTACCCTGGACATGGAAATATACCCGCAATTTATGTTTTTATGGGCAAAGTGCCCATGTGTATGAGGCCTAGGTGAAGTCAGGGGAGGGTGCATATTTATTCTTGGTCAGAAATCACTGAATGCAGATGTTCAACTTGACAGACAGAGAACTAACATTTTCAGAAGATGATCAGCAAAGCAGCCCTTGTTAATCCTTTAGCCTAGGTTCACACATATGCAGTGCAAGAAACGCAGTAATCCCTGTGTGTTTTCTACACAGCATTGCAATTGCACTGTGTTTGTGATCCACTGTGGGTATCAATACAAAGTTAACAATGCCCCAAAAGGATCACAAACACAATGCTGTTTGCCAGCATCAGATCGCATGGTACAAAATGACCATGCGGTTGTGGTGTGGCTCCAGAAAAGGTGCCTACACTTCTTTGGTGCGATGTGGTGCGATTTGAGCACATTCAAAATGAACTTAAATCGCATCACACTGAATTACACAGGAATGTGGTGCGGTTCCTGTGCGATTCACATGTACGTTATAGTCTGAACAGGGGTTTATGTTGGATTTTCTTCTCAAGGCTATAGTCAAATGTATATTTCAACTGCAGGCCGAATAACCCACCATTAGCTCCACTCTAAAGTTTAACGTCTACATCAAGTCTCAATACTCCTGCTGTAAGGGGAAGATCCTCAGTGCTCTTGATGAATTCTTGGCAATGCAGAATTAATAATCTTAACAGCAAGAATGAGGGAATCAGCTGTGGCACTTGGATGAACCTGAAAACTCAGAAGCAGAGATCTCATCATTAGGTTTCTGAGACATAACACGTTTCAGCAACTCGCTGTATGACTAGAAATCATGTGCAGATGATGAAGAGTTACATTGACCGGTCACTCCAACCTGCTCCGCGCTGAGTTCCATTGTGATGGTTAGACGAATGAACGTGGCAGCAATCATCCCATAGTCTTCTAAGGTTGATCACACATACAAATGTGGCATTTTATTATTGTGCATAATCAACCATTGACTACTGGAGCACACAGGCAATTTTTAGTACCTCAACCTTGCTACTAAAAATGCTATTGATCACTATAGAATAGAAATTGATTGCTACAAATTGCTCCCCTAATCTGAGCTACACAAGCAGTATGCAATTGAGCTAAATTGCACTCTTCTCCAAATGATACCTGTGTAGCTCATGTAATAGAGAGCCATTTGTTCCATCTGTTGGGTAACAAACCGCTAGTGATTTTAGTAGCTACTAAAATCTTGTGCACCAATGCAGGATCCCACAGTCAGTATTGACAGGTTGTTGACAGCCGCAGCTATCTGTAGCTGTCTGAACAGCCCACGATCACCTGTGGTAATATCAGGACACACTTTGTGACTAAAACAGCTTCAGATTCCTGCTGTTGTCATTCACACAAGAGCTCAGTGGAGACTAATGGGAAAGGTAGAGCATTAATCATGGGTACCTTAGGCCCCCCCGCCATGAAATTTCCCTCTCTACCCCAACATCCAAAAAAAAAAAAAAAATAAACACAAACATAGACTTATCTCAAAAAATGTTAATGATGTAAACATAAAGAACATAAAAGAGGTTAGAGCACATCATTACTGCTCACTGATTGGTTGCTAGAGGTTACTGTACATCATTACCGCTCACTAACTGGTTGCTGGAGGTTACAGCACATCATTACCACTTTCTGATTGATTGCTAAAGGTTACTGCACATCATTACTGCTCGCTGATTGGTTGTTATAGGTTACTGCTTATCATTACCGCCCACTGATTGGTTGATGGAGGTTACTGCACATCCTTACCACTCAGTGATTGGTTGCTAGAGGTCACTGCACATTATTAGTGCTTACTAATTGGTTGCTGGAGGTTACAGCACATCATTACCGTTCACTGGGTTTTTTTTGCAGACTGACCATCTCTCCTGTAGTATGTCTGCAGTCTCTGACCATCTCTCCTGTAGTATGTCTACGTTCTCTGGCCATCTCACCTGTAGTATGTCTGCAGACATACTACAGGAGAAATTGAAAACGGGGAAGGGGGACATAATGGGACTTTATATGAAGCAGTGGCCTGGTAAGGCCGCTTCCATCGATAAATTGTAGACTAAAACATTTGCAAAAAAGCAACCAAGGGGAATTGGGACTTTATATGAAACACATGATGAATGACAAATAAGCAGATGGAAGGTTAATAAGGTTTATTAGGAGGTAAACAATATAGTACAAACATATAACTAGCAGTCAATAGGTTAATCGTGAATAGTAGACAGGTATGCTAATTGAACGCATACACTATACAGTCTATACATCAACCATTGGGACCGTATATAGAGTAATAAAATAGTAATAGTACAGTGTGGGACCTAGATCACGCAGACTTTCTTCAATATATGGCTATGTACTCATTTATATCTATAATCACTGATGGATGGGGGCAATTTTGAGAATGTAATGTCTACCGACATTTACTATTACTATTTTATTACTCTATATACGGTCCCAATGGTTGACGTATAGACTGTATAGTGTATGCGTTCAATTAGCATACCTGTCTACTATTCACGATTAACCTATTGACTGCTAGTTATATGTTTGTAGTACATACTACAGGAGAGATGGTCAGAGACTGCAGACATACTACTGGAGAGATGGTCAGTGACTGCAGACATACTACTGGAGAGATGGTCAGAGACTGCAGACATACTACTGTAGAGATGATCAGAGACTGCAGGAGTACAACAGGAGATGGTCAGAGACTGCAGGCATACTACAGAAGATGGTCATAGACTGCAGGCATACTACAGGAGATGGTCAGAGACTGCAGACAAACTACAGGAGATGGTAGGAGACTGCAAACATACTACAGGAGATGGTCGGAGACTGCAGGCGTACTACAGGAGATGGTCGCAGACTGCAGGCATACTACAAGAGAGGGTCAGAGACTGCAGGCAGACTGCAGGAGATGGTCAGAGACTGCAGGCATGCTACAGGTCAGACTTAGGATATGATCAGATTGCAAGCATACTACAAGAGAACGGAGATGTCAGAGACTGCACCACCCTGTGTACTTCCCACTGCATGGCCCCATGTACTGTCTGATCTCCTATCCCTGTGCATTGTCTGCTGAACACTCTTAATGGTCCTTCCTGATCACAACAGGTGTTCTCAGTGTACCCACACCACACATGTCGCTTACTTACTGCTCTGAGTTAGGCCAAAATTGAGGAGAAGTCCTGGACTTCCAGCATGGACTGTACAGAGGAGGGCTGAGCGGTCCCCCCTCTACCCTGCCCCACTGGCCGCAGCTCTGGCTGTTAGAGGGTGGAATGATTGGCTGTTAGAAAGATGTGGAGGTGGGCGGGTCAGGAAGTGGTTGGCTGGGACACGGGTGAGGTGATGGAGCACCGAGTACAGAGATTCAAGAATAGGTGATAGGCATCTTCCCGAACCCACCCCTCCCCTCCGTGCCGCCGTACAGCCAGACTCCTCCCTAGTGGTCCAGAAGCCACCCACAGCTACCTTTTTACAAGCAGCTCAGGCTCAAGTGGCAATGACTAGGCCTGGGGCAGCTAACCCTTTTTCCCTGCGTTATAGACGACCCTGTACTCCACATGTGCTTTACTGACCTAGTTCTTTCATATGCAGGAAACCATGAAGCACTCCTTAGAATATCTTCAGAGCAGTCAACCCTAACTAACTAATGCAGGCTGCCCAAGTTCATACCTTCCAGAAAAGCAAAGTGCATTCAGCAAAAGTCCAGTGATTGTAGGTTCCTAGTTTCGGAAGAATCCCAGCAGGGTGACCCAGAAGGGAGCCACATTCTCCAGTAGGAATACTTGTTGCAGCAGATCTTCCTCTGTAAATCCCATGTGGAACTTGCTCTGAGCCCTCCCCTGATACTAAGGTGGCTTACAGCGGGGGACTGGGGGGGGGACGGGACGGGACTCAGAAAACCCAGGAAAAGAGTCTAGACACAGTTAACCCCTTCCCATCCCAGAGAGCCTGTGATTGTCTGTATAACTACACAGTGCAATGAATACAACAGCAGAAATACATTCAATGACACCCCACAAGCACCTGCTTACACACGTCTTGCTATGCAGTGGCCACACAAGTGCAGAACACTTTAAGGTCTCCCTTACAACAAAGCCATCTACCCTAGATGTTACAATCACTTTAGTACTAGATTTTACTCACACAGTATGTTCCTACCTCCCACATGAAGGAGATCTCCTACATAAAAGAGATCCTTCATAGGCCCCCTGGCCACTTTGAATCGTTCCAAGGGACCCACAAGGTGAGGGTCAAGGAGGGCCAAGTGTGTTGGCATATAAAAGGCACTAGCACCTGCCAACACTCCAATATGGGCTAGATCAGTGGGTATTTGCATAAATGCTACACGAGTGTCACCAGGAGTGTATATATGGTCAAGTTGAAGGGTCTGCTTATATATGCTCCACAGTTTTTACGATTCCTAATTCCATCCTGTTAACTAGCAAATGTGTTATTTTATGTGCCATTAAAAACATCAGCCATTTAAAAAATGTTCTTTCCCTTCCAACATTCCCCTTCAGGAGTGCTTGCTACTGATAGGGATGAGCTTGGGCGTCCTCTGAACTCACCTTTATCCGAGCATCAAAGCCATGCTCTTTTTTAGTCCAATCAGCTACAGGGGGTCACTCATCGCCCCACATCACATGTAAATAAAGCAGTGGGATGCTAGTGACATCATTGCCCTTATCTGGACTCAACATGGCTCAAAAATGATATGGTCCTAATTTAGACAGAATAAAGGTGGATTAAGCACCTGGACCAGATGGCATCCACCCACGGATCCTAAAAGAATTGAGCTCTGTCATTTCAAAGCCATTATATCTAGTTTTTAAGGACTCAATAATGACTGGAATGGTACCACTGGATTGGCGTAGGGCCAATGTGCACTGAGAAAATGATTCTGTTGGCTTGTAATTTTAACATAAAATTGTTATCATTTTCAACAAATAAATAAATGTTAATTAATTTACTTTCATATTTTAAGTACCTTATTTAATTTTCATTAGTTCTTTAAACGTACCTTTTACATTTACAAAAATAATGTATAATTTTGAGTAATCTAGACAAAACTATTAGGGTATGTGCATTTCCATATTCTAATTGAGCTACATTTACTTAAAAAAAATATCTCTTCATTTGATTGAAATTATCAATGTTTGCCAGACGTGCAACCGCACAAGTTTTGATACTGTCATTTTAAAGAGTTTGACGTTTTGGAGCTTTGAAAACTTGCAGAAGGCAGTTCCCATACATTTGAGGCTCAGGATAAAAGAGCACCACCAGTGACAAGAATTTTTCCAAGTCACCATGCAATGGCATTGAAAGGTAAGAATGAACATTGAACAAATTATCGTTCACATGCTTTAAATGTTGCTTAACATACCATCCAAAATGGTTATTTTATTTGCAGATTAATATATTTATAATAAATGGACATACGTCTGTTGTATACAGCTATTGTGACAACTCGTGTGCGCGCAAAGTTTACGCTTACTGCAGATCGCAACCAAAATGCAGGGTGAGGGAGCGCTGGCTGTTAAGCTTAAAAACTGTTTTGTGCCACAAAAATGAATGTTTCTGCCATTCGGTTTTGAAGTTATGGCATATTAAAATGTATATTTATTTAATTATGTGACCTCTAGCCCCACCCAGTTTGCACTCCATGTTATTAAAATGTAAAAACAAAGATAGCAAAAATGAACGTTTGTGCCATTTGGTTTCAGAGATATTACTTATAATAGTTGATGAAACTCCGCCCACTTTGCACCCCATGCTATTAAATTTTAAAAACAATTATAGCACTTATTTGTGCTGATTTGTGCCACAAAAATGAATGTTTCAGCCGATTCGGTTTTTGAGATATTGAAATTCATATTCGGGTTATGTAACATCAAGCCCCACCCACTTTGCACCCAATATTATTAAAATTTAAAAACAAAGATAGCATTCATTTGCACTGCATCTATGCTGATTTGTGCTGCAAAATGGAACATATGTGCCAGTTTGGTTTCAGAGATATTGCACAAGGAAACCTCTCCCACTTTGCACCACATGTTATTACATTTAAATACAATTATAACATTTGTTTGTGCTGCGTTTGTGCTGATTTGTACCACAAAAACAAACTTTCTATTTCTTATTACATTTCAAAAACAAATATGCCATAAGTTTGTTCTGCATTTGTACAGCAAAAACAAGCATTTTGGTATAGTGTATTTTTTCACACAGGCACTCTCATTTTGTATCAGAAAGAATTATTATGGGACTCATTTATGCTTTTAGTCCCAGTTCACACAGATGCGACCTGTCAGGCGACTTAGTTGAGCTCCATGCAGTGCAATGGAACCCTTCTAATAGAAGCGACTCAAGTCGCTTTGACTTAGAAAAAGGTTCCTGCACTACTTCAGGGCAACCTCAGAGCGACTTGCATTGACTTATATTATAGAAGTTGTTTGCAAGCCACGCTGAGGTCACGCTGTGCAGGGCGGCTTCAGAGTCGGACGACTTTGAAACCGCCCCTGTGTGAACCGGGACTTAACCTAAGCTACCCTAAATGGTGACGTAAATGGGTGACCCGCCCCCTCTGACAGCGCATGATGTCAAAAGGGGGCGGGTTCACTCGGTTACATCACTGGGTGGCCACGCCCCTTCTTATAAAAAACTTTCATTGTGAAGACGGCCCATTCTGGGAGACATGCAGGGGCCGGGCTGCAGCAGTGGGGACA
Source organism: Glandirana rugosa (assembly GCA_018402905.1). Lineage (NCBI taxonomy): Eukaryota > Metazoa > Chordata > Amphibia > Anura > Ranidae > Glandirana > Glandirana rugosa. The sequence goes on along the minus strand of BLSH010286988.1, from coordinate 283,157 downwards.
GCCGCGGCGGTGAAAGAAGAAGGAAGAAGAAGATGAAGATTGAAGATGAAGAGAGGAAGCAAGAAGACTAAAAGAAGACGCAGAAGACCAGAAGAAGGACCGGGCCTGAAGAAGATGGAGGAAGAAAGAAGAAAGAAGAAAAGAGGTATTTTACACAATAAAGGACTTGTCAAAAACTGCCTCTTGTTTTTTTTACCACTACACTCCTTTTTTGGTGAATGGGTAGGGGTACAATGTACCCCAAACCTATTCACATAGGGGGGTCGGGATCCGGGGGCCCCTTTTTTAACCCGTCCAGATCCGCGCTATAGCCAAAGTACTGCCCCAGCGCAGATCTGAAACGCCGGGTGGACGTCCATGGACATCCTGGCCATGTGCGCGCTCCTGGCGCACACTCACAGGCGGCGGCGGCACGCTCACGCGCCCGCCGCACGCTGCGTGCCCGTGCCCACGGGTCGGGCGGACTCGATGTCTGCCCGAGACCCGCGATCCCCTGTCAGACCTGCAGAACGGGGAACCGCCGTTGTAAACACGGCGGTTCTCAGTTCTGTGACAGGGGACATACCAGATCTACTGATCCCTGTCACTGGGATCAGTTAGATCTGTTATGTCCCAACCAGCCCCGCCCCCCCCCCCCCACAGTTAGAACACACCCAGGGAACATTGTTAACCCCTTCACTGCCCCCTGCAGGTTAACCCCTTCACTGCCAATGGCATTTATATAGTAATCAGTGGACATTTAAATTTCTGATCGCTGTATAAATGTCATTGGCCCCAAAAAAGTGTCAAAAAAGTCCGACATAACCGCCCCAATATCGCAGTCCCGATAAAAATCGCAGATCGCCGCCATTACTAGTAAAAATAATAAAAACGCCATAAATCAATTCCCATAGTTTGTAGACGCGGTAACTTTTGCGCAAACCAATCAATATACGCCGATTGCGATTTTTTTTTTACCAAAAATATGTAGAAGAATATATATCGGCCAAAACTGTTGAATCATTTTTATTTTTTTATTTTTTTTTTGGATATTTATTATAGCAAAAAGGAAAAAATATTGTTTTTTTCAAATCTCTCTTTGTTTGTTTATAGCGGCGATCAGAATTGACGCAGAGGGGATAAAACACCACCAAAAAAAAACTCTATTTGTGGGGAAAAAAAATATGATATAAATTTAGTTTGGGTACAACGTCGCATGAACACGCAATTCTCATTCACAATGCGACAGCGCTGAAAGCCAAAAATTGGTCTGGGCAGGAGGGGGGTTTAAGTGCCCAGTAAGGAAGTGGTTAATGGGGTTTCCAGATTCAGATAAGCCCCCTGCCTGCAGACCACCACAACCACCGGCCAGGGTTGTGGGGATGAGGCCCTTCTCCCCATCAACATGGGGACAAGATGCTTTGGGGGCGACCTCAAAGCATCCTCCCCATGTTGAGGGCATGTGGCCTGGTATGGTTCAGAGGGGGGGGGGCGCTCGCCGTGCCAGGGCTGTGTACTTGGATAAGGGTCTGGTTTGGATTTTGGGGGGGACCCCACGCCATTTTTTAATTTGGTATGGGGGTACCACTTCAGCCCCGGAAGGATTTCCAGCTTCAGAACCGGAGCACTTTTTTCAATTTGGCACTGCGCTGCTTCAACTGATAATTGCGTGGTCATGCAATGCAGTACCCAAACGAAATTTGCGTCCTTTTTTTCCCACAAATAGAGCTTTCTTTTGGTCATATTTGTTCACCATTGCGCTTTTTATTTTTTGCGATATAAACAAAAAAAGAACAGAAATTTTGAAAAAAATTATATTTTCAACTTTATATTATTACAAAAATACAATAAACTAAATTTTAGTCATAAATTTTTGCCAAAATACATTCAGCCACACGTCTCAGGTAAAAAGTTATAGTGTCTACAAATTAGGGTACATTTTCTGTAACTTCCACAGCTTTCATTTTATGACTGCCTATCTCATTTCCTGGGGTGCTAAAATGGAGGGACGGTACAACCCCCCCCCCCCCCCAGATGACCCCCCAATAAAAATCAGGTTATTTCTTCATTTTCCAAAACAAATCAGAGACATAAAATACACACCATGCCTCTTCGCAAATACCTTGGGGTGTCTACTTTCCAAAATGGGGTCATTTGGGGGGGTTTTGTGCTACCTTGACATTTCAGGGCCTCCAAAAACGTGATGGATACTGAGGAGTAAAATCACCATTTTATGCTCTTAGAAAGCCTGAAAGCGGTGATTGGTTTTCGGGGTCCTGTACGCAGATAGGCACCCAAAAGGTCTCACACATGTGGTATCACCATACTCAGGAGAAGCAGTAGAATGTATTTTGGGATGTAATTCCACATATACCCATGGCATGTGTGAGCAATATATAATTTCAGTGAAAACTTTGTGTAAAAAATAAATAAATAAATAAATAAAAATTGTAATTTCCCGGAAACTTGTGGGAGGACGCGCTGACGTCACCACTGTTTGTCACCACTGTTTGTGAAAATTTCGGGAGCCCGCCAGTTTTTATACGCTCGTTGATGTTTGACTCTTGTGAGTATATTTACTACTTTTAATAAACACATCCCTTTGGTACTTCACTATATGAGTTCCTTTTCTTTTATGTGATGTACTGTACCATGATGATGTGAGTGCTTTGGTACGCTGTCCATAACGGGGAGAGCCACAGAACACTACTGGGACCAGTTAAGTTGGACGTATTCATTGGCAAGGAGTTTATCTCAATATTGAGAGAGGATTGTAGGTTGCCTGACATCCCAGGTCGGTGATTTACCACTGCCTGATATACAGTGGTCTCTGTTAAGCCTTTTGACTATCCGGTGGTGGACACACATTGCTTGCCAGTGCACCTGGGTGTTGTATTCATCTTGGGAATGCATCTATCATTATTTCATGCTGGTCGAGGAGTTTGAAGTTAAATGATGGACAATATCTAATTATTAACATCTGTCACATTTTTTATTATTATTATATTTTTAGCGCAGCTCTAGTATACACAAAATATAAAATATTCCATGGACACAACATGCCTCTCAGCTGATAGATTGGGGTGTCTACTTTCCAAAATTGAGTCATTTGGGTTTTTTTTTTCTTGCTATCTGGGCATTTCATGCCCTCCGAAACCTGGATAGGTAGTGAGGAGTGAAGGCATAAATTTTCGTCCTTAGAAATCCTGAAGGAGGTGATTGGTTTTCGGGGTCCTGTATGCGGATAGACTCAAAAAGTCTCACATATGGGGTATCCCTGTACTCAGGAGAAGCAGCAGAATGTATTTTGGGGTGTAATTCCACACATACCCATGGCATGTGTGAGCAATATATAATTTCAATGACAACTTTGCGTAATCTTTTTTTTTTTTTTTCAATCACTTATGACAAACAAAATATTCCATGGACTCAACATGCCTCTCAGAAAATAGATTGGGGTGTCTACTTTCCAAAATGGTGTCATTTGGGGGGGGGGGTTGAACTGTCCTGGCATTTTATGCCCAACATTACCCACTCTTCTACTCACTTGAACCAAAAAGTATTTTCTGACACTTTTTGTTTACATGAAAAAATACTTTTTTTTTTGCTAGAGAATTACTTTGAACCCCCAAACATTATATCTTTTTTAAAGCAGAGGCCCTACAGATTAAAATAGTGGGTGTTACAATTTTTTTTTTCAGAAAGTATTTGCGCAGTAATTTTTCAAACGCAATTTTTTGGGGGAAAAAAAACACTTTTTTTATTTTAATGAACAAAAACACACTATTTTGCCCACATTTTGGTGAAATATAAAAGTTGATCTCATGCCAAGTTCATAGACACCAAACATGAAATGCTTTAAAAATGACGCACACCCGCGAAGCAGCGACAAACTATATACTTTTTAAAAGCATTTAAAAGCCTTTAGAGGTTACCACTTTAGATCTGCAGAGGAAGTCTACTGATAGAATTACTGCCCCCGATCTGACATTCGGGTTGATACATCACATGCATGGTGAAATTGTTGTTTACTTACGACACGAGAATGATGCTTGCGTCCACCTTTGCGCGCGTGCATGGGGGGGCAGGGATGCATTTTTTTTTAATTATTCATTTTGCATTTTATTTTATTTTTACACTGGAGAGCCTGAGAAGACCAGCAACATACTAGTACGTCGCTGGTCCTTGCTGGGCATATACAGGGTATTGTAATGTTCTTTTTGCAGCCTGTGGGTTAAATGAAAAAAAAGAATCAATCGGTGGGTATGCCCACCATTAGAAAACCTCCCTTCATCCTCCCACTTCTAATGGTGGGCATAGCCACTTTTTTAAAAAAATATACTGGAGCATAGGGGCAATCCACCCCAATTTCCACCCACTGCCCCTATGCTCCGGTATATTTGCTCTTTTTTTAACTGTGGTGGTGAAATCACCACCAACATCGCTGGAGTCGCTGCTTTATGAATGCTGTGAGCAAACGCTATTGCTGTCACCATTAATAAATCAGTGCTGCAGCTGAATGGCGTACCTGAAAAGGAATAAACAATTAATAAAACACAGTAACATAAAAAATTACATACCCACTAAGAAGAAAAAAAAAAATTATAAAACACATTAACAATGAAACATTACAGGTAAGCAGTAACAAAAAAATGACATACCTGCAAAGAAAACATGGTAAAAACAGTAACAAACAGGTATGCATAAAAAATATATAAAAGACAATAGAGAGAGAACAGAGAGAGATTAGAGAGAAAACAAGAGAGAAGGAGAAAAAAGAAACGTACAGCTGTTTTTGTTTTTTTTTATTTTATTTTTTGGGGTTTTTTTTTTGTTACTAAAAACTGGTTCCAGGCTTGAGTCTCTCAAAATGCACTGGAATCTTTGGAGACCCTATGCACGTGTGCCTATCACTGTGTCTGCTGCACCCTACGCTAATAATTCACTAATGTGTGATAGCATTCAAAATAGTCATTGATGCAGAGACCAGGCTGGTCAGGACAGGTGGAACAATAACTGCGGGTGTCACGCCTGTATCTGCGTTGTCTGCAGACACTACATCTCTTTTGGGGTGCTCTGTGGCCTGGGGTACCACGGAGGACACGTGGAAAGTGCCTCCCTTGCAGCCAGCTAACTGCATTCACATTGTGAAGTGGGGGTGCATCTGGAAACAGTCAGAAGGGCTGTGACGATCTCTTCCATGAATTTTAGGAAGGATCCCGTCAGTATAAGACAAAAAGCCAATTGAAAAAGGTATATAGACACTTTTTTGTACCAGGGTCTAGCTTTACGGGTGATTCGGTGGTAGATTCGCCAGTAACTGGTCATTGAAGTCCACCCCTCCCATATTTAGGTTATATTCGTGGACACAGAGGGGTTTCTCCACAACACCAGTCGCCGTAGAAATTTGGACAGTTGTATCTGCATGAAGGGAGGTCAGAACGAAAACATTCCGATTGTCCCTCCACTTCATCACAAGCAAATTATTACACTTCAAGCAAGCTCTCTTCCCCCGAAGTCGGGATTCTACCAGCCGTTGGGGGAAGCCCCGGTGATTAGGTCGCACGGTGCCACATGCGCCAATCTGATGATCAAACAAGTGACTAAAAAATGGCACACTTGTGTAATAATTATCCACGTACAAGTGGTACCCCTTTCTGAATAAGGGGGACACCAAGCTCCACACAATCTTGCCAGCGCTCCCTATGTAGTTTGGGCATCCTTCCGGCTCTACGTGACTATCTTTGCCCTCATAAACCATGAAACTATGTGTATAGCCTGTGGCCGTGTCACAGAGCTTATACAGTTTGACCCCGTATCTGGCACGCTTGCTGGGGACATACTGCTTGAAAGCAAGACGGCCAGAAAATTTAACCAGGGACTCGTCCGAGCACACAACTTTGTTGGGAATAAAAAGTGAGGCGAACTTGGTGTTAAAGTGGTTTATGAGGGGCCGAATTTTGTAGAGCCGGTCAAATTCAGGGTCACCCCATGGACAACTGAGTTCATTGTCACTGAAGTGCATGAACCGCAAAATCTGCTTGTACATGCAAGCAGAGAACACGGGCAAATGGGGAATTGGGTCATTGGACCAATATAACCGCAACTCAATATTTTTAGTTATGCTCATGAGGAAGGAAAGGCCCAGAAAGGTCTTAAATTCTGGAACCATGATTGGTTTCCAGTCTCTGGCAAGTGTCAAATGGGGATTAGTGGCGATAAACTGATCAGCATACAAGATACTTTGGTCCACTATAGATCTATAGAGATCTTCCGTGAAATACAGCGAATAAAAATCAATGGCCGTAAAATCAGCTGTATTCACCGTGATTCCGGGTTGGGCAGTGAATGGGGGAAATATGCATCAGTGGTGGGTTGCCAATCAGGGTTTGCAAGCGCGTCAGAAAGGGCACTATGGGTTCTGCGGGTCTGTGTTTGTCTTCTTCGTGGCTGCGGGGCATTACTCGTGCTAGCCACACCAGCTTAAACTGCACTTATGGGACTCGCCACGTCACCACGTGATACTGCAGTGCTGGTTCGTCTACGTCCAGGGGATACTAGGCCGCTGGTGTTTGCCAGGTCACCAGAACAAGTAGAGGCGCTAGTACTGGCTCTCTGCTGCATATGAGAGCCCTGCGGGTCTTGCACATCAGCGACAGCAGAATGGGGTCTGGTACGCCTGACCCTAGCAGGGACCACAACTCCGTCGTCAGAGCTATCTGACAGGGTGCCGCTGCTGTCTACAGGTTCATATGTTGAGCCTGATTCTGACAGTGGAGCTTCCCCATCGCTCTCATCTGTCATACTCAGCATATTGTAGGGTCTCGTTGGTAGTGTACCTCAGATTGGACATTTTGGACTTTCAAAATTTATAGGTACACTACCATGACTCACAGGCAAAAAAGCGCACCTGGTTGTCAGAGCCTGTTTCAAACGCTACCAAATTCACTGTCAGATTTCGCAGGGATCGGGTGTGATCTCTACGAAGGCTCCAGATATGTGTGTTGTGTTTTGTAAGTGACAGCGATCTATTGATCCTGCACTTGGGTAGGCTGGGCTGGGCGGAGGGGCTAAACGCAGGTGCTAGCAGGTATCTGGGCTGATCCCGCTAACGCTGCGTTTTTTAGAACAATAATGTACTGGGAACGCTAATATGTATCTGATAAGATCGCAGATATTGATCTGATCAGATACTAGAATAATATCTAACACATATTTAATGTGTGTGTGTGCGTGTCAGAGTACCTCACTAACTGGCCCTGCCTGGGGTTTACGCTGACCCTAACACACGCTAAAATCTAACTGGGGTCACCGCCGGGCGATTGGGGGTCAAAACCTATAAAAGGTATATAAAATTATATACGGAGGGTAATCTGATTTAAAAAAAAAACTATCTAGCTAGCGTCTCCCGTGACACTTATAGGGTGATCACAGGTGACAGGGGGCAATCAAGGGGTTAAAAACTTTATTGGGGAGGCAAGGGGTATTCACACCTAACTAGGCCTAGTACTAGCCTAACCTAATACTGATTTAGTGTCACAAGTACAGCGATCGGTAAAAATCAGATCACTGCACTATATGACACTGTGACAGGAGGTGACAGGGAGTGAAGGGGTTAACTGGGGGGTGATCAGGAGGCGATCAAGGGGTTAAATGTGCCTAACTGTCCTGGTGTCAGTGTGCTGTTGGGGCAACTCACGTTTTAGAAGCTCCTTCTTCCTCGCTGAAACTGAAAAGGGCTTCAGGGAGGAAGTTGAGCTCACTTTCTCTGCCTCTGTTTACATTACAGAGGCAGAAGAGCCCTATCATTGGCCAGGGCCGATTGGAAGGGCCAGGCCAAATATCATTGGCCTGGCCCTGTAGAGTGATCGGTCCTGTGTCGAATGGCCCTGTAGCGCCCACGACCTGGAGCGCGCGCATGCGCGCACGCACTCACGGCTCGTGATCGTGGCCGCCATCATATGGCGGTTTGCGATATCCAGCCACTTTGTTGCCGTCAGACGCCGGTCGGCGGTCGGCAAGTGGTTAAAATCCATCCCATGTCTGAAGGGCCTGAATTGGATTTTGGGGGGACCCCATGTAATTGTTTTTTTAATTTTGGCACAGGTTCCCCTTAAATTCCATACCAGACCTGAAGGGCCTGGTTTGGATTTTGAGGGGGAACCCCACCTAATTTTTTTTTCAAATCTTGGCGCGTGCCTTGCTGTTGTAAATTAGTTAAAAAATTGTGACAAAAGCCCCCAGTCAAACAGGTGGCGAAAAATTGGGCCTTGGGTTCTGGAGGTGCCAGAACACTGTAACCCCTTGCAGTTACTCTTGTTGGAAGGAGGAACAGGGCCTGATGTTGTAAATTAGTTTACAAATTGTGATGAAATCCCCCAGTCAAACAGGTGGATAAAAATTGGGTCCTGTAGTTGCCAGAACACTGTAACCCCTTGCAGTTACTCTAGTTAGACAGAGGAACAAGGCCTGATGTTGTAAAGTAGTTTACAAATTGTGACGAAATCCCCCAGTCAAACAGGTGCCAAAAATTGGGCCTTGGGTGCTGGCGGTGCCAGAACACTGTAACCCCTTGCAGTTAATAATAGATTTTAATACACCACGTCAAGTGTACTATATACCGTATGTACACCCAGAATGCACTGATATATAGTGTACACTCCATACGCTGTGTGTGTATATATATATATATATATATATATACCAGGCTGTATATATTTTAATACACCATGTCAAGTGTACTATATACCGTATATACAGATATATAGTGCACACTCAATACGCTATGTGTGCATATATATATATATATGTATACTAGACTATATATATATATATATATATATCCTTGCACTGCCTAAACTAACGCTATATACTATATACACTGAATTAGCTGTATATACAGGGTGGGCTATTTATATGGATACACCTTAATAAAATGGGAATGGTTGGTGATATTAACTTCCTGTTTGTGGCACATTAGTACATGTGAGGGGGGAAACTTTTCAAGATGGGTGGTGACCATGGCGGCCATTTTGAAGTCGGCCATTTTGAATCCAACTTTTGTTTTTTCAATAGGAAGAGGGTCATGTGACACATCAAACTTATTGGGAATTTCACAAGAAAAACAATGGTGTGCTTGGTTTTAACGTAACTTTATTCTTTCATGAGTTATTTACAAGTTTCTGACCACTTATAAAATTGGCTCTTTACCACGTGACCGGCTGTGTCCAATCACAGCCGGTCACTACCGACCTTCACGTGCACGCAGCGCGGCGATCGGGGCTGAGGCATGTCCCTCAGACAAAGCCCAGCTCCGATCAGTGTAAAGAGCCAATAGAATTGCCTCTTTACCACGTGACTGGCTGTGTCAATCACAGCCGTTCATGTGATGTAAACAAACCATGGTAACGAGCTATTACCGCGGTTCTCCCTGTCACACACCGATCGTGTGTGACAGGGAGATTGCGGTAACAGCTTGTTACCGCCTACTGTGTACACCAAGCACACTAATCCCCCCCCGTAATAAAGAGGACCTGTCACCACCCCATCAAAGTACCTGTCACAGCCCATCAGAGTACCTGTCACCTGTCCATCAAAGTACCCGAGTACCTGTCACCTGTCCATCAAAGTACCCAAGTACTTGTCACCTGTCCATCAAAGTACCCAAGTACCTGTCATCTGCCCATCAGAGTACCCAAGTACCTGTCACCTGTCCATCAAAGTACCCGAGTACCTGTCACCTGTCCATCAAAGTACCTGAGTACTTGTCACCTGTCCATCAAAGTACCCAAGTACCTGTCACCAACCCATCTGATACCCGAGTACCTGTCACCATCCCATCTGAGTACCCGAGTACCTGTCACCATCCCATCTGAGTACCCGAGTACCTGTCACCATCCCATCAGAGTACCTGAGTACCTGTAACCAACCCATCTGAGCACCCGAGTACCTGTCACCAACCCATCAAAGCACCCGAGTACCTGTCACCAGACCATCAGAGTACCTGTTACCAGACCATCAGCGTACCAGAGTACCTGTCACCAGACCATCAGCGTACCAGAGTACCTGTCACCTGCCCATCTGAGTACCCAAGTACCTGCCTCCAGACCATCAGCATACCCGAGTACCTGTCACCATCCCATCTGAGTACCCGAGTACCTGTCACCATCCCATCAGAGTACCTGAGTACCTGTAACCAACCCATCTGAGCACCCGAGTACCTGTCACCAGACCATCAGAGTACCCGAGTACCTGTCACCAGCCCATCAGAGTACCCGAGTACCTGTCACCAGCCCATAAAAGTACCCGAGTACCTGTCACCTGCCCATCAGAGTACCTGAGTACCTGTCACATGCCCATCAGAGTACCCAAGTACCTGTCACCTGCCCATCAGAGTACCCGAGTACCTGTCACCTGCCCATCAGAGCACCCGAGTACCTGTCACCAGCCCATCAAAGTACCCGAGTACCTGTTACCAGACCATCAGCGTACCCGAGTAACTGTCACCTGCTCATCTGAGCACCCGAGTACCTGTCACCAGCCCATCAGCGTACCCGAGTACCTGTCACCTGCCCATCAGAGCACCCGAGTACCTGTCACCAGCCCATCAAAGTACCCGAGTACCTGTCACCTGCCCATCAGAGTACCTGAGTACATGTCACCTGCCCATCAGAGTGCCAGAGTACCTGTCACCAGCCCATCAGCGTACCCAAGTACCTGCCACCTGCCCATCAGAGAACCTGAGTACCTGTCACCAGCCCAGCAAAGTACCCGAGTACCTGTTACCAGACCATCAGCGTACCAGAGTACCTGTCACCAGACCATCAGCGTACCAGAGTACCTGTCACCTGCCCATCTGAGTACCCAAGTACCTGCCTCCAGACCATCAGCATACCCGAGTACCTGTCACCTGCCCACCTGAGTACCCGAGTACCTGTCACCTGCCCACCTGAGTACCCGAGTACCTGTCACCAGCCCATTAGAGTACCCGAGTACCTGTCACCTGCCCTTCAGATTACCCGAGTACCTGTCACCAACCCATCTGAGTAACCGAGTACCTATCTGCAGCCCATCAGAGTACCCAAGTACCCTTTACTAGTCCATCAGATTACCCGAGTACCTGTCTCCAGCCCATCAAAGTACCCAAGTACCTATCTGCAGCCCATCAGAATATCTGAGGAACTATCTGCAGCCCATCAGAGTACCCAAGTACCTATCTGCAGCCCATGCCTCATAGAATATACCTCGGGTGTTTGCTTTCCAAAATGGGGTCATTTTGTGGGTAATTCCACTGTCCTGGTGCTACAGGGCCTTCATAAGTGTGATAGGTATGAATTAAATGTTATATGTAATTTATGCTCCTAGAACGCCTGACGGTGCTCCCTGCATGTTGGACCTCTCTATGTGGCCAGGGTGTGAAAAAGTCTCACACATGTGGTATCGCCATACCCGGGACGAAAGACGATGAGCAGGGCCCATACCGCTATGGTGTACACACTC
>BLSH010286988.1:259031-271669 GCA_018402905.1 Glandirana rugosa | reverse complement strand
GAGAAAATAAAAATGTGTTTCACCAGTTACGTATTCTATAAAGATTGTGTATCGTACATGTATCGTTTTTCATTGGGGGTTGTATATAAAACGATGAGTAGGGCTCATACCGTTATGGTGTACACACTCTGAAAATGTGTCGGACCGGTGTATCTCTCCAGGTTGTACGTCCATCGTGGTAGTCCGTAAAAAATGAACAATTCAAAAGACTCATAATGCCTCATAGAATATACGTTGGGGTGTTTGCTTTCCAAAATGGGGTCATTTTGTGGGTAATTCTATTGTCCTGGTGCTCCAGGGCCTTCAAAAGTGTAATAGGTCGTTAGGAAATTAGATGTGAAATTTCTGCTCCTAGAATGCCTGATGGTGCTACCTGCATGTTGGACCTCTCTATGTGGCCAGGCTGTGTAAAAGTCTCACACATGTGGTATTGCCATACTCGGGATGAGTAGCAAAATATATGTTGGGGGTTACTTTTTGCTATGTACATGCTATGTGTTAGAAATATCTTATGCATTGACCACTTTGTGTAAAAATAAAAGAGTTTTCATTTTCTTTCCACGTTTTTCGAAGACTTCTGGAAAAAAATGAACTATTCAAAAGACTCATAATGCCTCATAGATTACACGTTGGGGTGTTTGCTTTCCAAAATGGGGTCATTTTGTGGGCAATTCCATTGCCCTGGTGCTCCAGGGCCTTCAAAAGTGTAATAGGTCGTTAGGAAATTATATGTGAAAATTCTGCTCCTAGAATGCATGACAGTGCTCCCTGTATGTTGGACCTCTCTATGTGGCCAGGATGTGAAAAGGTCTCACACATGTGGTATTGCCATACTCAGGGCGAGTAGCAGAATGTATTTTGGGGTTTAATTGGAAGTATGCATATGCTGTGAGTGAGAAATAACTTGTTGTTATGACAAGTTTGTGCAAAAAAAAAAAAAAAATAATATTTTCTTAATTTTCCCAAGAATTGTGGGAAAAACGTACAACTTCAAAAAACTCGCCATGCCTCTTACTAAATACCTTGGAATGTCTACTTTTCAAAAGGGGGTAATTTGTGGGGTATTTGTATATTGCTGACATTTCAGGGCCTCAAGAAATGAGATAGGCCATCAGTGCTTCAGGTGTGATCAATTTTCAATGATTGGCACCATAGCTTGTAGACTCTATAACTTTCATACAGACCATATAATATACACTTATATGGGTTATTTTTACCAAAGATAGGTAGCAGTATAGGTTTTGGCCCAAATTTATGAACAAAAATTACTTATTTGCAAAATTTTATCACAGAAACTAAAAAGAAGTGTTTTTTTTTCAAAATTTTCGCACTTTTTTCACTTATGTCGCAAAAAATAAAAAAAACAGAGATTCTTAAATACCACCAAAAGAAAGCTCTATTTGTGTGAAAAAAAATGATAACAATTTTGTTTGGGTACAGTGTAGCATGAGAGAGTAATTGTCATTCAAAGTGTGAGAGCGCTGAAAGCTGAAAATTGGTCTGGGCAGGAAGGGGGTATAAACATCCTGTATTGAGGTGGTTAAACGGGCAGCACCATGCAGCCGGTGCTGTCCGTTCTACAGCGTTTGTATATCTGAGCAACCCATTACCTGATAAGAAGACAAGAAGCCTTTGTGACCCTAAAGAGACTCTTTACCTCGGCACCCATCCTTAAGCATCCTGACCCCGCCTTGCTATTTGTCCTGGAAGCGGATGCCTCTGAGGTTGCTGTTGGGGCCGTGCTATTCCAAAGACAAGGAGCTAAGGATGCCTTACACCCTGTGATGTTCTTCTCCCGTAAACTAACAATGCCTGAGAGGAACTATGATGTGGCAGATAGAGAGCTTTTGGCCATTAAAGCCGCCCTGGAAGAGTGGTGCTATCTGTTGGAAGGAGCCAGGCACCCCATCCTGATCTTTACAGATCACAAAAATCCTCGCCAAGCCCGATGGGCCCTTTTCTTCTCATGCTTCCTCTTCCATGTCATGTACAGGCCTGGGGCGAAGAACGTCAAACCAGATGCCTTGTCCCGAATGTTCTGTAAACACGGTGATCCTGCGGCCCCTGACACTGTTCTACATCCTAGGAATTTTCTGCTGACCCAAGGGGACCTGCTGTCCTGGATTAGACAGTCTTTAGCCAAGACCCCCAGGCCCACAGACCCAAACCTGCTAACTAAAGACGGCCTACAATGGCACAACAATAGGCTCTTAATTCCTGAGGATCAGCATCTATCAGTCTTGGCATCCTGTCATGATCACAAGCTGGCAGGACACTTCGGTGCCCGCAAAACAACCGCTTCTACGTTCCTTTTGGTGGCTGCGAGCAGACGAGGACTGTAGGAAGTATGTCAGTGCCCTACCTGTGCTCAGAACAAGAGCAGTAAGACCAAAGCCTGGGGTCTATTGAAACTACTTCCTGTACCTGAAAGGGCTTGGTCTATGATCTTGATGGACTTTATCGTTGAGCTACCACAGTCCCAGGGTTACTCCACAATCTTTGTGGTAGTAGACCGCCTAACAAAGATGGCCCATTTCCTACCCATGAAAGGTACTCTGTCAGCCACTGAAACAGCAGAAGTATTTATCCATGAGATAGTTAGACTCCATGGACTCCCAACCAGCATCGTCTCCAACCATGAAGTTCAGTTTACTTCCAGCTTCTGTAAAGCTGTTCCTCACTTGACATCGAATTGGCATTTTCTTCCACTTATCATCCACAGACAAATGGTCAGACGGAGAGGACCAATCAAATACTCAAACAATATGTTCGCTGCTTCTCATCATTCTCGCAGGATGACTTGGCCACTCTGCTGCCATTAGCCGAGTTTGCCTTTAATAATACCGTTCATTCGGCCACTAAACAATCCCCAATTCTGGCTAACTATGGCTTCCACCCGACCTTCATGTTTAACTGCAATCTTGAAAGTGCAGTACCCGCAGTACAAGAAATCAACAAGTTATTGGAAGAAAACAATAAACTTCTTCAGGAAACCTTGACCCGGACCCAGGAATATAACAAAGACAAAGGGAAACAGGAAGAGTTGGACTTACAGCCTGGGGAACGAGTCTGGCTAGCCACAAATAATCTGAAGCTAGCCTGCCCCTCCAAGAAATTAGGACCCAGGTTTATTGGACCCTTTCCAGTGAAAAGGAAGATTAACAGGGTGGCCTATGAGCTGGAGCTTCCACCCTCTCTGCGTGTTCACCCGGTGTTTCACGTGTCCTTGCTGAAAACCATGACCCCAAATCCTTTTCCTGGGCGGAAGACTAGCCCGCCGGGTCCAATTCTTGTAGACGGCGAAGAGGAATTCGAAATAGAATCCATCCTGGACTGCAGGAAGAGGGGTAGTGGCATCCAGTATTTGGTGAAATGGAAGGGTTATGGCCCTGAAAAGAACTCCTGGGAGCCCGAAGCCAACATCCACGTGGATGAACTTATCCAATCTTTTAAGGATAACTATCATGCTAACTTTGCCCGGCTGGGCATCTAGAGGCTACCCCTGGGGGGGGGGGTGCAATGTCAGGAAACAATTACTGACACTTCTGGAAATCTGGTCGGAATGCCTGTGCGCGTACGGCAGGTGCTTGCGCATGTGCACGCCGGCATTGGCACCAAACAGCCTATTTAAATGGGCAGCACCATGCAGCCGGTGCTGTCCATTCTACAGCGTTTGTGTATCTGAGCAACCCGTTACCTGATAATCTGTTTCTGTGACCCGGCTTGTCTTGACCCTGCTTTGATCTCTGCCTGCACTGACCTCAGCTTCCACGACCACTCTTCTGCCTGCTCCTTGTCTCCTTGTAACTTTTCTGCCAGCCTGTTAATGAACTCTGCCTGTGCCTGACCATTCTTCTGCTTAACCCCTTTTACTGCACCGCCTGCCTGTTGCCGATCCAGCCTGTACCACCATTCTACCAACCAGCACGAGACCGGAGGAGCCACTTCAGTTGTCACCGGTGACCAGCTCAACCCTCGTGCCATCCTCACTTCTGAACCACCTGTCTGTTCTACCAGGGGTTCTTGAATCAGGGTCCCAAGAGAGGTTACCCCTGCATAAGTCAGACTCCACCACCAAATACATGACACCATGAGACTTGGCTGATCACAGATTGGCATAAGGAGCCGGTCCCGCCCCCTTACCACGTGATCAACTGTCAGCCAATGACAGCTGATCACCTGATGTAAACAGAAGATCGGTGACCGGTATGTTTTTTCCCTCGCTACCAGGGGAAAAAGAAGACAATCACCGGCTTCTGTCAGAGGGACATCGGAGAGCTGCGGATGGCTTGTCTGTGCCCACCAGTGCCCCCTGCCAGTGCCACCCGCCAGTACCCACCAGTGCCATCTGCCAGTACCCACCAGTGCCACCTACCAGTGCCCACAGTGCCAACTACCAGTGCCCACAGTGCCACCTACCTTTGCCCACCAGTGCCACCTAACTTTGCCCACCAGTGCTGCCAATCAATGTCCATCAGTGCCACATCATTAGTGCCACCTATCAGTGCTGCTTATCAGTGCCACCTATCAGTGCCCTTCAGTGCCACCGATCAGTGCCCTTCAGTGCCGACCATCGGTGCCAACCATTAGTGTGAAAAAAATGATAAAAATGTAATTTGGATGCAGTGTAGCATGACTGCGCAATTGTCATTCAAAGTGTGACAGCGCTGAAAGCTGAAAATTGGTCTTGGCAGGAGGGGGGTTTAAGTGCTTAGTAAGCAAGTGGCTAAGGTCATCACAGAGGACAGGGGAGCATTATTTACCTCTGAAGGAAAAGAGATTCCATCTCCAAATATGGAAAAGTTTCTTCACAGTAAGAGCTGTGAAAATGTGGAATAGACTCCCTTCCAGAGCTGGTTCTGTCCAGCTCAGTAGATTGCTTTAGGAAAGGCCTGGATTATTCCCTAGATGTACATAATATAACTGGGTACTAATATTTATAGGTAAAATTGATCCATGGAAAATTGGATTGCCTCTCAGGGGATCAGGAAGGATTTTTTCCCCTGCTGTAGCAAATTGGATCAGGCTGTGCTGAGGTTTTCCACCTTCCTCTGGATCAACTGTGGGTATATTATTGTGTATATGGGATTGTATGAGATATATATATTTTATATATATATATATAATTTATTTTTATTGGTTGAACTAAATGGACTTGTGTCTTTTTTCAACCTGACTAAGTATGTAACTATGGACACATGCTCATACTTAGCCAATGTCATTCTTTAAACAATGGACCTAAAATCAGCTTTTTTGTAACCCACACCACAATGCAACGCATGTAACCTGTGTTCCTGCACCTTGTGCTAACCACAGTGTAGTGATGTGAACAGGTCTTTAGGTTGCGCAGTCAAGCAACTAAAATCAGATTAGGTAAGCATCTTTCCTCTACAGCAGTGGTTCTCAACTGCTGTCCTCAGGATCCACCAACAGGCCAGATTTGAGTATTACCTTGGGGAGATGCAGACTAGAATACTGCAATCACTGAGCAGCAAAAGATATCACCTGTGATGTATTTCAGTTATCTTGCAAACCCGGCCTGTTAGTGGGTCCAGAGGGCAGGATTTGAGAACCACTACTCTACAGGGTAGTTAGTATAGGGCTTAGAATGAGGGTGGAAGCAGGTTGAAGTTTCCCACTGGACTTCTACTTTAAGGCCCCATTCACACTTGCGAATTGGGTCGTTAGTGATTACAAGTGGGGGGCTCAGCGGGGGTTCCCAGCCATAAGGTGAGGGTGGCAGCCCCATTAAAACCAATGGAAGCCTGCCACCTGCAGCTAATCACCAGGAGCCCCTGCTGGCTCTCCCGCATGTACTCACCAATGGCCCGATTTGCAAGTATGATCAGGGCCTAACACTTGTGGTTTGCCTCATGCTGCATTAAAGCTGTCTATCAATTTTGCATTGGCTGTCAATGTGCCACACATTTGCAATTTTGTGAACATGAATTGCATTAAGGCAGCCTTTTAACTTTTAAGGCCACTTTCCCACTGGGGGGCGGTAGCGGCTAGTTTCAGCGGGGATTTACCGATGTTATAGAGGCGCTATGGTGGTGGGTGTGCTACGCTTTTAACCCCCCACAAGGCGTTATAAAGGGGTTAAAAGTTCCGAGGCGGTGTGCGGCTGCTTGGGAAGTGCTGCCCCATTGTTTTCAATGGGCAAGGGCGGTAGAGGAGCGGTGTATCACCGCTCACCGCACCACTCCAAAGATGCTGCTTGTAGGACTTTTTGTAATGCCCTGCAAGCGCACTGCCCCAGTATGAAAGCGCTCAGGGCTTTCAAATTGGGGTGGATTGAGGGGGATTTTTGAGGGGCTTTAAACGCGCTATTTTTAGCTAAATAGCTCCTGTAAAGCGCCTCAGTGTGAAAGGGGTCTTAAGGGCTGCCAGTGCATGGCAACAGACGAAATGGCACATCAATGCACAAGTACAGTAGGTGCCAACTGAGCTGCTCTGCAGTGCACCATAACACAAGAAAAAGAAAAAAAAAGCTGCAATCATAAGAATGGGCTGCTCTAACACAACGGTTATTAACCACTTCAATGCTGGGCACTTTTACCCCCTTGCTGCCCAGGCCAATTTTCACCTTTCAGTGCTGTCACGCTTTGAATGAGAATTACTGAATGCAACACCATGCCTTTAATCCAGGACACATATGTATTACACAGGTTCTGAGGCTAATTTAATGCAGATAAGGCACCAAGTGAGTTTAATTACCACCTTAAAGTGGTTGTCAAGTCATGACAACCACTTTAAACTACAGGTAAGCCTATATTCAGGCTTACCTGTAGGTCCCGGGAATATCTCCTAAACTTGCACCGTTTAGGAGATATTCCCTGTATTTGCATGTGCCGACGTCATCGGCACATGCACAGTGAAGAAATGGATTTGTATTTTAGCAAAAAGTAATAAATTTGGGTTTTTTGCAAAATTGTCGCTCTTCTTTTGTTTATAGCGGCGATCAGAAATGACGCAGAAGTGATCAAATACCACCAAAAGAAAACTCTATTTGTGGGAAAAAAAGGACGCAAATTTTGTTTGGGTACACGACCGCGCAATTGTCAGTTAAATCGACGCAGTGCCGAATCGCAAAAAGTGCTCTGGTCCTAAAGTGTGAAATCCTTCCGGGGCTGAAGTGGTTAAACCATTTGCTTTATTTTTTTCTTTCAGAAAACAGTTAGTGTTCATTTTTTAAATTTATTATTGAAATTTGCTGCACTTTCCCCTTAACTCTCCGTTTTTGCACCCGCTAAGTAGGTCCAGACGCAGGTTCTACAGTAATTAGGAGTTGCTGCCCAAAGTGAGCAGAATTTCACTTTATTCTTTGCAAAGTGGACATTGCCTACTTGTAAATGAACTCCACTGAGCATTACAGTGGGAAGAGAAAATTGGATTTATGAGACATTAAACAGGTAGGATAAATCCTGGCCATGAGCTCCTAAATTAAACTGTGTGTTTAATCAATATTGTCCGCTGTTGAAAATCGTCTGGTGCCAGGTGCTCTTACAAATACAGGATGCGGATCTCAGAATAACCGCTGAAATAATATTTATATTGGCTAGCATTGTAACCTTGACTTACTCACTTATTAAAAAAACAATGTGTAGTAACTCAGAAACCAATCAGAAAATGGCAGGCTGAATTTTGGTGGTTTGCTATTAGTCCTGTGCTTTGCAAATCACATTGCTTCAGTCAAAAAGCTGGTGGCATTGGTCTTTACAGGCACTCATTGCCAGGCTGAAATGTGGAAGAGCTGCGTATGTTTATGGGTGGAGCTGGGGTAGACTATATGAGATGCCTCAAACAGGGAAGTCACTGACATTTTGGGAGGAAATCTGTTTGAAATATGTGAGTAGGCTCCCAGCAATGTCAAATGATGACATGGCTACTCTGTGGTCTTTACGGAAACCTGTACTTAAAAAAGAAACCTCAACTGGTTAACTGCCTCATTTAAAGTCCCAACTTCCTTTTCTTTTTTACCAGAACCAGGGATGGAGGCACATACACCAATGTGCTTCATCTAAAGTCCCAACTTTCCCCTTTATTGCAGTACTTAGTAAATATGGAGGTTGTAACCAGTGCTGGGACAAGGTCATCCAGTGCCCAGGGCAAAGATGCCAAACTGTGCCCCCCCCCCCCTTCCCGTAGGGCTAGGGTCAGGACACCCTCATCCGATCAATAAACCATTGCGCCCAGGGCAGCCGGTCCTTTTGCCCATCCCTTGTCCCGGCCCTGGTTGTAACCACTAACCTAGCTGCCTGGCTGTTGTGCTGAACCAATCTCTTCATTACTTTTTGAGTCAATGTAGTTTTAGGAGTAACACCACACACAGGTCAGTGACTTAGAATGCACTAGACAACTGCATTTTTTTAAATTTTGCAGAAATCCACACCAAGGATAAAAGCCCAGTCACACCACCTGTGTTTTGCAAGTTACGTGCATTAGTGTGCAGCGGTGCCATTTATTGTGAATGGCACCCATTGCATTGCAGCACAGCTTACAGTGGGGTTGATTTACTAAAACTAGAGCGTGCAAAATCTGGTGCATTTCTACACAGAGATCAGCTTGCAGCTAAAAGAAGGGGGTTTTGGGACTTTAAATGAGGAGTACATATAAACATGTGTGCCTCAATCCCTAATTATTGAAATACAAAAGAAGGAGGTTGGGACTTTGAATAAAGCAGGTAATAACCAAGTGTAAAAATATTAACATGTTTATTAACACAGACAGTGAAAAAACATTGCATAGATACATACACATATAACAATCATATCTTATATGCAAGACACATAATAATGGTGGTTTGTTGAGGATAAAAATTACACAATATACATACATGTTGCAATTAGCCATCTGAAAGGACAAAATATAAAAATAAATCTTTTCCATAATCAAATAAGATTGTGTGGCAGAGTCAAAGCTTGTACATGAGATGGATGAACCCCTACATAAATGTCAAAACTGCATCCTATAAAGCTTGACGTGTTTCGTGGATTGGTTCCACTCATCAGGAGTGGATGCTGGACATGTCTACAAAGAATGTATATATAGAAACCATTATAGTTAGGCCTCATACATACGGGCGTAATAGCAAAATGTTGGGACTGACGTCAGGCAAACAACTGCGCCAAAAATGCGATTTCCTCTGTGTTTTGCATCAGCATGAGCCTCAGCCCTACGTCGCGGTTTGTTAAAAAAACATTCCTCTGCTATTTTTGAACCTGAAGATGCCATCGCTAAAAACACCGGTTAATGTCGCTACGGCGTTAATGCGCGTTAATGAGCGTTTTGCTGGCTCAGCGTCAAAAACGCCATAACGCTACAGCCTCGGGTCCTGCTTTCGGAACGCTGACGTCATCTACAGCTCAAAAACGTCAGCGTTTGTATGGGGCCATTGAATAACATGGAGAGCTGAAAAAAAAATGCTAAAAACATGGCAGTAAATATAGTCTGTGGGTATGAGGCCTTAAGGTCAATCCAAAATAGTAAAAAAGGTAAGGTCAGGAGAAAGAAATTGATCCAACCCAAATTAACTTACAATGTTGGATTCGGCTTATGTGGCACTAATGGATAAGGGGGCCGCTGTGAATGTCTAGCCCCTAGCAGAGGTCATAGAGGTCCCTTGGAGTGTTGGGTGACAAAGAACTGTCTCCAAAAGGGTGAAGGTCACCATAGTGTCCATGGTGATGGGGCCAAGTAACGGCTCCGAATGTGTCTATAAAATAAATGATAAATTGTAATGTGTAAATGTGACAGTGTGGATGCTGCTACCACCAAGTATAAATATAGCCCATAACCATTAACCCCCCTGGCAGTATTCCCGAGTGTGGCTCGGGGTGAATATTCTGTACCGAGAGCGGTAACCCCGAGCCACACTCGGGATCGCATCGCTGGATCCAGGCAGCGTTACTCACCTTGTCCCCTGGATCCAGCGATGTCCCCCCGCTGTGTCTGCGGGCTGTCTTCTGCCCGATTCACTCTGTGATGCCAGGCTCCATTCCCTGCGAGCTTCGCGTCACACGGGGGACGGAGACCGGCAGGAAATTCAAATAGTGAAAGACACAGTAAACAAAGATGACATTACTGTATTAAATCATTTCACATCCCTTTTGTCCCTAGTGCTTTATCCAGTGCCCTGCATGCACTTTTATATTATATATGCCATTCTTTCTGTCTGAAAACTTGAGAATGTCCATGACATCCAAAAAGCGATGCATACTAGGTCATTATACCTTTGTCTTACAGGCTTTTTCTTTTTCTTTTAGGTTTTACAGCCTCTTTAAGGGGGGTACAAGCAGAAAGAAAATACCTCACGGGTGTTCTAATCCCTCTGCACTCTGTCCAAAAAGTTTTGCCTTTAGTTATATTTTCAGTTTCTGAGGGGACTTAGTGAAGATGTTCCTTGGCATTAACAAGCCCATCTATCTTCTTGCTCACAGTCAAGTGTCACATCTCTGTTATCACCTCTGACCTTAAACAGAATGATTTACTATGGTGTGAGCTCTTAAGACTTGAGGAAATTGCCTTTTCTATGCATTGAGAGAGAATGCCTAGCACAGCCCAATGCATATGGTGTGATTGGGCGCTTGCACTTCTCATTTGTTATCCTGACCTGGAATGTCGGAAGCAACTGAGATGGTGATTCTGGTTTATAGCCAAGTCTTGATGTCTGGGTCTCACCCTCTTCATGATGCTTTTGGCCTTGGCCTCTTCTTTTGGATATATGCTCTGGTCTATGGTGTTACATCTGCCTCTTGAGAGATCTAGGCCTCACTCACATGGGGGTACTGCTGGTTCATACACTTGTACAAAGGGGCTGTTTTCACCCACCCAGGATGCACAGGTGTTCCGTGCAGGTAGCCTGTTAAAATCAATGACAGGACAGCTGTGTGGACCTGCATGGACCTCCACATGCTCCACATTCCAGAATGCACATCCATGTGGGGATGATGCACGGATCAGGATGTGAAGAGACTGCATTCTGACCCATGCATCAGTCCATCCAGATACAGCCAGCTGCCTGTCATTGACTTCAGCAAGCTGCCGGCACTCCCCTGCACATCTGTGCAATATGGGAGGCAATATGGGAGGCTGAAGACAGCCCTTCACATGTGTGTATGGATTGGCACGCCTGTGTGAATGAGGCCTAAGGCAGGGTTGACACTTATGCGACTTGGATGCGGGTTTCCAGCAGGTCTGTGCGAATTGCTGTACGGTTTAGGAGATATTCACCCTGCATGCAGCTGTCAGCGTCACATGCGCAGTGAAGTTCCCGGCGTATCATGCTGGACCTTGCCAGATCGGAGGGCTCCCACGCGCATGCGTGGAAGAGATGTTTTGCAGCTCCGGCCACTCAGAAGGAACATCTGAGGGAAGATGTCATCTCCCTCTTCGGGGACCGGGTAGCCCTGATGGATCTTCGTTTTAAGGTGAGCATTTCGTAATGTGCTAGTATGCAGTGCATACTAGCTCATTATGCCTTTGTCTTACAGTTTTTTTTCTTTACATGGGTGAACAAGCGCTTTAAACTCCAACTGCTATCACTGACTTCAGCCCTGTTCTATCTTGCTGCTATCATTCAGCTACCTTACTCTTCTGCTTTGGTGTTGAGACCTAAAGGATTAGCAGGTACATTTTATAACAGCTGTCTGTGAATCTGCAACTCTGTTTCTGTTTCTGTTTATGTGCTCTGAAAATTTCCCTGGTTACCACTAGTGAATGAATGCTACTTAAAATGTTTTGTTTTTCATGTACTATCCCATTTTCATCCTCTGTGGATTATGGAGAACTCACTCCTGTGGTGGTGGAGGTGGGCAGTGATGATTAGGCCTCACTTAGCAATGTCCTGGGAGTATTCCAGTCAGGCTTCATAAGGTATGTAAATGGCCTACCTATAGCAAGGGCTTTATTCAAGTTTAGTCAGAGCTGCACAGTATGCTATAATCTACAAGAATCCCATACCTGCGTATAGTAAAGGTGACCTATCCTTTTAATGTTTACAAAAGATTTAGGCTTCATGCACATTAGGTGACAAAAACACAGCTTTTAAGGGCATTTGACTTTTTTTCTGCCTCTAAATATCCTTCTGTGTTAGTCTATGGGGTTTATTTACTAAAGGCAAATCCACTCTGCACTACAAGTGCATTGCAAGTACGCTTGAAAGTAAGGTGACCACATTTTTAAAATGAAATCCGGGGGCATTTTTTCTTTTTTATTGGCAAATGGTAAACCATTTTAAATACAGTTGTGTTCAAAATTATTCAACCCCCAATGCTGTAAATGGTTTTAGGGAATTTAGTGTACATTTGTAATTGTATTCTGAATGAAATCCTACAAGGACTTCTTTTTACCAAATGGTAAACGGTTATTTTTTCTTTTTTACGGGGGCCTAAAGTAAAATTTTTACACCAGTGGAATGAAAGTTCGCATGAACGTTACGTGAACATCACGTCTCACCTAAACGGAAATCATTTATTTGGGGTATCTGATTGTGTCTTCCTATAAATCTCCGTCTTTTTTTCAGTTTACGGGAATTTTCGACACAAAAACAGTGGATTACACGTACTTCGGATTTAGAAAACATTTGTAATTTTCCTATCCAGTGGAAATGATATGCGTCCATACCCTAAGAACATCTA
>BLSH010286988.1:225393-241138 GCA_018402905.1 Glandirana rugosa | reverse complement strand
GGCACCCCCCCCCCCCCCCCCACACATCCTAAAACTTCACCAGCCACCACTGGGCTAACTAGTCTGGAGGAGTGATAGTCTGCAGCAAAGGAAGTGCTGGAGGAAGTATAACAGTCTGCAGCAAGAGTTTGTGCTGGAGAGATACTTCTACGCAGATGGTATTAAAGGTCTGTTCCACAGAGTCAGTGGACTAAATTTCAGATCCGTAGCACATCTAGATCTTGGCGAGGGCAAGTACATGTTGGCCTCCCCTCGTGCTTTGCTGCTGTTTTAGGTGAAACCTGAAGTCTTCTGATCCCCCCTACCCCCGCAGCCATAGGCCACTGTAGCCATGCCCTTGTAGGGGTTGCTGGAAGTAGTGGTTCACCTGTCACACCGCCCTCAATCACTCTTTTCCACACATCCGGAGTCAGGAAGAACAGGCTGGTACTTGTGTTTTTTTGTTTTTATTAGGGGATTTAACTTGGATGGGGTATATGGTATTTATGGGATGCCCAGCATATTAAACAGTTCTTGAATGGGACCACAGTATATACAATCCTGTATATACATGACTTTCCTCCTCCAGCACAATCTTGCTTGTAGTTACCTCTCCTTCCTCTCTCCTGCACAACACTTCTCAGGCCTAGCTAGCACGTGGCGAGACCCGCCTCTGACTCTGGTCAGGCGTCAGTGAATCGCTCATTACAAGCAAGGGGTCGCGGACCCCTCAGGTGTAGCAAAAAAGTGTGATAGCTAGCCTTGGCGGGCTACTGCTTCCAGCCAGTGCCTTCTTCAGGCCCTGCCAGCCCTCCTGGCTGCAGCGACCCAACATCACTGCCCGATGACATCACAGTCCCATCTGGCTCTTGCACCCTTCCCAGACTGTCCCTCTCTGTTGTCAATCTGCTCCAGTGTGCCTCTTCCAGCTTCCCTGGGTGTGTGTCACTCACTGACACCTGGTGGATCCCTCCTGGAGACTTGCCCGGCAGCACCACTCTGTTGCTTTCTCTTGCTCCTTGGTCAGGACTCCCCATGGGATGTACTTAGGGGTCCCTTCCACTCCCGAGCCTCCAGGCCTAAGGTCACCCCCCCCCCAGACTAGGGGCTTCCTCAAAGGCTTCCACAACTAGTGCTCCATCTCCCAGTTCTTACACCTGAACTCTCCCCCCAGACTGGGCTGACCCCAGGTACTTAAGGAGGCCTGCCCTGCCAATCCAGATTTGGGACTGGTCAGGGCTCCCTAAACACCCCAGGCAGCTCCACCTCTCTTCCCCACCCTTTCTTCTAGAACCCTCTAGACACAAGGAGGAGGTAACCAAGAGGTGTCACTGCCTGCGAGTCACCAGCCCCTCACCTGAGCCACTCCCCTGCCCAGAATCAAAACAGTCAGGAACTAAATTTAGCTCACCTACCAAAAATCCTAGCACCCATCAAAAGGTAGAGGGTGCTACACTCCTTACACACGGAAAGGGCTCAGTTGAAATCTGCCCACTCATCCCTGCTAAGCAGGTGGATGGCTGGTCTCTATCCACTCTGCTTATCTAGAGCAGACGCAGTTTCTGCTCGCTCTCCTCTATGGGCAGTTGGATGTAAAGGGACCGCCTGTCCGTTTACACCCGACTGCCATCCGATCCGCCACATAGACAGCGGACAGGATCGGATCAGATGTTGGACACATGTTTGTTGACACTCGCTGCTCCATAGAGGAGACTGGAGAGTCAAATCGTGTCCACCTGAAAAACTGACAAGTGGACCTGATCGATCTGCCAGTGTGAAAGGGCCCTTAATCTTCTAGTGAGGCGAGGGTTTATATGAGCCAGGGGACCTGTCATAGGCATTCATCAAGAGTTCTGAAAATATGCCTGCCTTTTCTGCCCCATCCTCCATTCATAGAAGCTGTACTATAGCTTCCATCAATGAAATGCAATCTAATGGAGGAATGGAAGAAGTGGACTTTTAATTCACCCATCCATCCTCTATTTATAGAGCACTTGGGATCGTTGGGGGTCGAGCACCCATCCCTGTACACCTGTCAGATTAGGGTGTGTCCATAAAGCTGACAGCATCTCAATTCAGTAACATAGGCTGCCTGCATACAGCTCCATCTACATGCACAGATGGTTCATTCATGCTGTACAGGTTTCAGTGTCCAATTGACGGGTATGAGTATGGTTTATAATTTAGAATGTCTTTTAATAAGGCAGTTTTCATCTTAATATCAGAACTAGCCGCCAGCACCATAACAACCAATGATGCTCTTGAGCCAGGACACACATGTGTTGCTATAGTGATAGCAGGGTCTTCTCCAGTGTTCTCCAGACCTCCACCTGACGTCCTGTGCTACGCTGCTGAAGCCAAAAGGTAGGGCTTTGATGTGTGTGTGTGTGTTGGGCTGTGTTACTGGTGTCTCTGATGTATTGGGGGGACTCTGTAGTGATGGGGGAGACTCTGATGTAATGGGGAGACTCTTATGTGATGGGGAGACTCTCATGTCTTAGGGGATTTCATGTATGTACTGGCTTCTGCTGTATAGGGAGGCTCTAATTTGATGGAGGGCCTTGACATAAAGGGGTAACTCTGATGTGATTGGGGGACTTCTGACATGGTGAGGATCTCAGACATCATAGGGGGGCCATAATGTGGTGAGGGGATCTCTGATGTGATGAGGGGACCTCTGACACGATGGGGCCTCTGATTTGATGGGAGGGACTCTGATGTGTTAATGGAACTTCTGATGTGATTGGGGGACCTCTGACATGATGGGGATCTCTGATGTGATGAGGGGACCTCTGATACGATGGGGGCCTCTGATGTGATTAGGGCACCTCTGTTATGATAGGGAATCTCTGATGTGAAAGGGGGCTTCTGATGTGAAGTTCATTTCATTAAGGTGATTTTGTGCATTCTGCCAGGTTCAGGAATCCTATTAATGATGCCCCACGATGGGGGCCTCTGATTTGATGGGGGGATCTGATGTGATTGAGGGACCTCTGACACGATGGGAATCTCTGATGTGATGGGGGGGGGGGGCGGTGATGTGATTAGAGGACCTCTGACATTAGACATGTGCACTGCCGAAACATTAGTTCGCTTTCGTTTCACTCTTTTTTTTTTTTTTTTTTTTTTAGTTTTTTGGATCATTCTTTATAATCGGAATTTGAAAAATCGAAATTTGTAAATTCGAAAATCCAAAAATCCAGAAATTCGATAATCCTGAAATTCGAAAATAAGAAGGAAAATCCGAAAATTCAAAAGAAATAATAACTACGGTAACTAATAAATTATAGGTATTGGAATTTCCTTATAGGTATTGGAATTTGGCTGTTAATGAATGCAACGAATACAAATTTATCCGAAGTTACAAATTATCCGAATATTTTTATTATTATTATTTTTATTCATTATTCATTTGTTACATTCCATTCGTTTAGATATGGCATTCGTTATTTCGGATAATTCGTAACTGGATAAATTCGTATTCGTTACGTTCACTAACAGACAAATTTGAAAGGAAATTGCAATACCTATAATTTAATAGTTAGTAATATTTAAGTTATTATTAGTTATTATTTCAGATTTTCAAATTTCTGGATTTTCATTCTTATTTTGGATTTTCGTTCTTATTTTCGGATTTTCGAATTTCTGGATTTTCCGATTTTTGAATTTCCGAATATATGGAAAAATTTGGTTTTCGTTAATTCAGGTATTTCTTAATTAACAAATTTGTCGAGATTCTCTGTCTGACATGATAGTGGGTCTCTGACTTGATGGGGGGGACTATTATGTGATTAGGGGACTTCTGTTATGATAGGGAACGTCTGTTGTGAAAGGGGGTTTCTGATGTGAAGTTCAATTCATTAAAGGTGGTTGTGTGCATTCTGCCAGCTTTAGGATTCCTATTAATAAATAACATTCACATTTTTTACATTTCAGCCTGGGGTGTCTGGAGATTTTGCATACTTTGAAAGGGTGCAGCAACTGAAAAAGATTGAAAAATGCTACTTCAGAGAACAGGGGTACAGCTCCATGTGCCCTCACTCCTAGGTGGGGAATCTATGCCCAGAATGTTTTTAGAGGGGTTGAGGCGGTGTCTCCCCAGGATTCCCTGTTTACATGCCTTAGACATAGACTATAAGATAACTTTTCCAGTTTCTCTACAGGGCAAATGATGCAAAGAATTCAAGGCTAGATATAAACATATCAACAAGTACAACCTAATGTTGGCCATGCATGGTTCAAAATTAGGGTCTATCAAGCCTTGGTGGCTCCAACTGACCCAACATTGATCTGAAAATGAAAGGAGCCTTGAGACAATCAGATGCAGTTCGGTTATTATGACAGATGTGGGTCCTGCAGATGTCTGAATGCAGGAGCCAACAGGAGACATTGTCAGGGGGTATAAAGGCATCCTTCTTATTGGTGGCTTATTGTCTTGCTTCCCATGCCCACTTGGAAGTGCTTTTGGGGATTTTAGTTTTATGTGATGAGACTGGCTGGGTATTACATATAAGGAGGCTGGTGGGAGGAACTACTATGATGGGGTTTGTGATTGTACAGGAGGTGCTCCAACGAGGAGGCAGAGGCTACGCAAGAGGTACTCTTACATGGGGGCTTAGACCACACAAGAGGCACTCCTATGAGGTGCACGGAGATCATGTAAGAGGTGCCCCTACAAAGGAGCTCACACTGCAAGAGATACACTTTTGAGGGGGCTCAGACCACGCAAGAGGTACCCTTACAAAGGTGCTCAGACCACACAAGAGGTACTCCTACAAGGGTGCTCAGACAAAGCAAAAATAGGATTTTTTGACTTACCGTAAAATCCTTTTCTCTGAGTTCATTGACGGACGCAGCCTCTTATTCTTGACATGTGGGGTATGCACCTTTTACCAGGAGTAGACTAGGCAGAACATTGTTCAGACAAAAAAGCAAGCTAGCCCCTCCCAGGGGGCAGTCCTCACTCTGCATAACCCCCTCCGCCCTGCTAGCACTTCAGTTCGTAACAAGCAGTACAAACTCAGAACACAGAGGGGTGGGTGCTGCGTCCGTCAATGAACTCAGAGAAAAGGATTTTACGGTAAGTCAAAAAATCCTATTTTTTCTTTCGTTCATTGACGGACACAGCCTCTTATTCTTGACATGTGGGGACGTCCCAAAGCAGTGTCAACCAAAGAGGGGTGGGAAACACAATAAGAACCGTACCCAACGTAAAACTCTCCGGGAGGCGCCAGACGCGCCTACATCGCCACCTGCAAAACTTTGCAGCCAAAAGCAGCATCCGCAGATGCTGACACATTAACTTTGTAAAACTTAGCAAAGGTGTGCACAGAGGTCCAAGTGGCAACCTTGCACACCTGAGACACCGACGTTTGGTGTCGGAAAGCCCAGGAAGTACTAATCGCCCTGGTGGAATGAGCCGTCACTGGAAAATGGGGTTCTCGACCCCGAACCTCATACGCACGGGTCACAGTCTGTCTGATCCAATGAGAGATAGTGGCCGACGATGCCGCCAGTCCTTTGCGCGGTCTATCCGCCACCACAAACAGCGCGTCCGACCTCCGAAAGGAGGCCGTGGCCGTCAAATACACCCGCAGAACCCTAACCACATCCAACGAGTGCAAAGCAACCTCCCTAGGACGTGACGGGCGCAGACACAAAGTAGGAAGGACAATGTCCTCATTAATGTGAAAAGAGGAAACCACCTTCGGTAAAAACGAAGGGGATGGGCGCAGCACCGCCTTGTCCTTATGCAGGACCAAGTAGGGAGACCTACAAGACAAAGCCGCCAACACAGACACCCGCCTGGCGGATGTGATGGACACCAAAAAGGCCACCTTTTGCGAGAGCAACAGCAAAGAAATGTCTCTGATCTTTTTATATGGCGGCTTCTGCAGTACTGAAAGTACCAGGTTCAGATCCCACGGCGCCAAGGGTGACTGCACCTGAGGGGCCACATGACATACCCCCTGTACAAACATACGAATCAAAGAGTGCGTCGCTAACGGAAAAGAATCGCTAGGGCAGAAATCTGCCCCTTGAGGGTACTCAATGCCAGTTTTTGATCCAGGCCTTGCTGAAGAAAGGCCAGCACACGAGCCACTGAAAAGGAACGGGGGTTCCACCCCCCAGCCTCGCACCAAGCAATATAAGCCTTCCAGGTGTGGTGATAAATCTTGCATGATGTGGACTTACGTGCCTTAAGCATGATGGGGATCACCGACTCAGAGACCCCCCTATCCCTCAATACCTGGGATGCAATAGCCAGGCCGTCAAAGCCAGCGAGTGTAAAGCTGGGTGCAGAATGGGCCTTTACGACAGCAGATCTTCGCGTAGCGGAAACCATCAGGAAACATCCGTTACCATCCGTACCACGTCGGCGTACCAAGGACGCCGAGGCCAATCCGGAGCCACCAGGATAGCCGGAATCCCCTCCACATCTATCCTGCGCAACAGGCATGGAAGAAGCTTGAGAGGAGGGAAGGCGTAAAAGAGCCGGTACCGAGACAATGGAGCCACAAGGGCGTCCACGGCGTCCGCCAAGGAATCCCTTGCTCTGCACACAAAAGTTCGCACCTTGCGATTGAACCGGGACACCAGCAGGTCCACGTCTGGCGTGCCCCACCTCTGGCAGATCTGACGGAACACTTCTGGATGCAGCGACCACTCTCCCTGATCCAGAGTCTGGCGACTGAGAAAGTACGCCTGCCAATTTTCTACGCCCGGAATGTAAACGGCGGAGATGGCCGGCACATGAAGCTCTGCCCGCCTCAAGATTTGGGCCGCTTCAGCGGCTGCTGCCACGCTCTTTGTGCCGCCCTGATGGTTTACATACGCCACCACCGTGGCGTTGTCCGACTGCACCCGAACCGGTCAACCGTGCAACCTCTCCGACCAATGGGAGAGGCAGAGCCTGATCGCCCGCAGTTCCAGCACGTTGGTCGGAATGCGGGACTCCTCCGATGACCATCGGCCCTGGGCAGACAACCGCCCCAGGACTCCACCCCAGTCCGCTAGGCTGGCGTCGTTCCTGACAATCGAGCACTCCAGGGGAAGAAACGACTTCCCCAGACTCAACGCCGGGGCCCGTAGCCACCAGGCAAGAGCCTGATCTGATGATCCAACCTGATCATCCGATCCAGAGACAACGGAGACTTGTCCCACTGCAGCAGAATCGCCCGCTGCAGGAGCCGGGTGTGACTATGTGCATACGGTACCGCCTCGAAGGCCAACACCATGAGCCCCAACACCCACATGCAAAAACGTAAGGAAGACCATCGTCGTGACAGCAGAGCCCGTACCGCAGATTGCAGCGTCAGCAACTTGGCCAGAGGCAAGAACACCCTCGCCTGCCTCTGTTTCCAGTATCAGGCCCAGATATTCCAGGCGGTGTGATGGGACCAGCGTCGACTTCTGAAGGTTGATCAACGAGCCGAAGTCCCGCAGGGAGGCCAGGGTGATCGAGACGTTGTCCTCCTGGGCAGGAGCGACTCTGCCCTCAGGAGCAGATAGTCTAGATAAGCCACCACAGCAATGCCCCTCTGCCTCAGCAGAGAAAGCACCGGAGCCAACAGCTTGGTGAAGACTTGCGGAGCGGAGGCTAGGCCGAAGGGGAGAGCCACAAATTGGTAGTGGAGGTCCCCCTCCGCAAAACGCAGGAACTGCTGATGCCGAACACAAATGGGAACGTGGAGGTACGCGTCCCTGATGTCCAGAGAGGCCAGAAAATCCCCCTGGTGCCACGACAGAATGGACTGACTCAATCCGGAATTTGCGCGCATTCACAGGGTGATTGAGCGCCTTTAGGTCCAGAACCGGCCTGACTCTGTCCTTCTTTGGAACCACAAAGAGGTTGGTATAAAAGCCGCGGAACCGTTCCGCAGGCGTAACCGGGACAATCACCTCCTGCTCGAACAGAGCCTGGACAGCCCCAAACAGAGCTTGCCAACGCCCCGGAGGGAGCCTCAGATTTGAGGGGAAGAACCTGTCCGGGGGCAGGGTACAGAACTCTATCTTGTACCCGGACGACACCACCTCTCGCACCCAAAGATCCGAGTTGCGGGCGATCCACTGGGCCGCGAATCCCATAAGCCGACCCCCCACCCGAGCGTCGGGCGGGGGGCAACCCATCATGCAGAGGCGGGCTTCTCCTCCGCCTTCCCGGACTTGCGCTGCCAGGGACGCTTTTGGGTTCCTGCGGCAGCCTTGCCTTGCCGGACCGAGCACCTGCGCCTGCTGCACCGGGCGCACGTAAAAAACGCTTCTGGGTAGAGAAAGAGGGACCCTGTTTCCGGCGTTGCTCCCGTCGCTTGGGTTCCGGAAGAAAAGTACTCTTCCCCCACTGTGAAATCCTTAAAGATCTCATCCAGGGAAGTCCCAAACAGCCGACCGCCCATCCAGGGAGCCCACCAACGCATTTTCCCGCGCTACGGTGGCCCCCTGCTCCTCCTCACCATCAGAAGGGTCCAATTCCCCATCTGACAGATCCACGGGGGTCCCTGTTACCACATAACCCCCTTCCGGCTCCGAATCCTCCTCAGAGGATGGGGGAGAGGGTGGACGCTTCTTCGCCACCCCTCTACCACGGACCGGTTCCACCCAGGTGAGAAATTTCGCCAAAATTGAAGTCAGCTTGTCTAGTGGGACTACAGGTGCCAGCGCCGCCAGAGCCTCCGTGGAGACTTCTGGGA
The DNA here is from genome assembly GCA_018402905.1 of Glandirana rugosa. Lineage (NCBI taxonomy): Eukaryota > Metazoa > Chordata > Amphibia > Anura > Ranidae > Glandirana > Glandirana rugosa. The sequence goes on along the minus strand of BLSH010286988.1, from coordinate 232,469 downwards.
CAGACACTCCCGGTTCAGCTGCAATTGCGCCACCCCCCGGAACACCTGTGAGGCCTACAGGCCACACGCCCGCCCCTAGGCCACCCCTCAGCTGCCCCCGCACAGTGGCCCGGAAATGCACAGGAGGACCCGCACTGCACCGCTACCAGCACCCCAGGGAGAAGCCAGCTATACTTGCTGAAAAGTTTGATGTATCTGCCTCACTGCTGCTGCTGGGAGCTCCCCCACACGCGCCGACCGCACTGTCCAGACTGAGGAAATGGCGCCAAAGCACATGCTATTTGCCCACCAGGAGACCAACCAAAAATGGCCGCCGAGCGATCACTAGAGGCCAAAACCACCACAAAATGGCCACGACTCTGGCAAAATGGCGGCCGGCCCCGAAAAAAATGGCCGCAATCTATTCCTGGTAAAAGGTGCATACCCCACATGTCAAGAATAAGAAGCTGCGTCCGTCAATGAACGAAAGAGAAAGGTACTTTTACAAGGGGGCTGAGACCACGTAAGAGGTACTCCAACATGGGGGTAAAAGACCATGCAAGAGGTACTTCTTCAATGGGACTCAGACCACACAGGAGGTACTCATTTGAGGGGGCTCAGGTCACACAAGAGGTACCCTACAAGGGTGCTCAGACCACACAAGAGGTACTCCTACAAGGGTGCTCAGATCAAGCAAGAGGTACTCCATACAAGGGGGCTGAAACCACATGCGAGGTACTCCCACAAGGATGCTCAGACCACGCAAGAGGTACTCCTACAATGGTGCTCCGACCACGCAGGAGGTACTCCCACAAGTGCGCAGACCACACAAGAGGTTCTCCTACAATGGTGCTCAGACCACGAAAGAGAGACTCTTAGAACGGTGCTCAGACCATGCAAGAGGTACTCCTACAAGGGTGCTCAGACCACACAAGAGGTACTCCTACAAGGGTGCTCAAACCAAGCAAAAGATACTTTTACAAGGGTTTTGAGACCACGCAAGCAGTACTCATACGTGTAGGGAAAGGATCATGTAAGAGGTACTTCTACAATGGGGCTCAGACCACGCAGGAGGTGCTCATTTGAGGGGGCTCAGACCACATAAGAGGTACCCTTACAAGGGTGCTCACAATAGGTACTACTACAAGGGTGCTCAGATTATGCAAGAGGTACTCATACAAGGGTGCTCAGACCAAGCAAGAGTTACTCCCACAAGGGTGCTCAGACCACGCAAGAAGTACTCCCACAAGGATGCTCAGAACAAGCAAAAGGTACTCCTACAAGGAAGGGTGAGACCAAGCAAGAGGTATTCTTACGGGATGGCTAAGACCACGCAAGAGGTATTCCTACGATGGGGCTTAGTCCATGCAAGAGGTACTCCATACGAGGGGGCTTAACCCACATGAGGTACTCCTACAAGGCTGCTCAGAATTCACAAGATATACTCTTACGAGGGGTCTCAGACCATGCAAGAGATTCTCCAATGAGGGGGCTCAGACCAAGCAAACAAGGCTCATACAATGAGGCTGGTGGTAACACGAGGAGGCTGTTAACTTCACAAGGGGTAACTGCTGGCATCACATAAGGTAACAGTTGCTATGAAGTATCTAGTTGTTGTGTATGAGTGGTGAAGACAGGTTCATGCTCCTTTTCATTGCTCAAAATCTCCCATCTTCTTGACCCCTTTGTCTGGCCCAGCGTTTTCTTTCTTTGTCTTCCTTTTCTTTGGGATACTGCAAAGGATGTAACTCCCACGCATGGGAACAGGGGTTACATTAATGCAAAATTCTCGGGATCTCCACAACATATATGGGAATGCTTGCTGGAGGGGCATGACGTTTTGGTTTTTTTTTTGTCAGAAGAGGCATACACATCTCCTCTGCCAAAGACTCTACTTACTAGCTATTTCTTTTTGTGCTTGGTTCCTCTTTCACAATAGCTGCAGACTAAAAGGCTTAGTCTACCTTTTGCAAAAAGTAGTACATGCAGCAACACTGATCTAATGATTGGGGTGCATTTACTCTTTCTTGCAAAGAGCCCTGCAGATCATTGTAACGGTGATCAGTGCATCTCAGGAGCAATGCATAGGTTCTAGCATTTGGTTCCCCCAGCCTACAAAAAAGGCTAATATCCTAGCTGCCTTCAGATTGTACGAGTTCCAAATTCTTACCCTGAACCTAGTAATTGAAAAGTGAAGACAGACTCAGCTGGGCATGTTTTATTTCCAAAGGGGACTCCAATGGCAGTCTATATACTTTTCTTGATGCAGGTTTCCAGTGCATTCATCTCAGCCCCATCCAGAGATCTTGTGATCAGAGGACAGTAAGAGAGGGATCATACCCCAGAAGAGAGGGATCATACAGAGGGATCAGAAGACAGAAGAGAGGGATCATACAGAGGGATCAGAGGAGAGGGATCATACAGAGGGATCAGAGGACAGAGGAGAGGGATCATACAGAGGGATCAGGGGACAGAGGAGAGGGATCATACAGAGGGATCAGAGGACAGATGAGAGGGATCATACAGAGGGATCAGAGGAGAGGGATCATACAGAGGGATCAGAGGACAGAAGAGAGGGATCATACAGAGGGATCAGAGGACAGAATAGAGGGATCATACAGAGGGATCAGGGGACAGAGGAGAGGGATCACACAGAGGGATCAGAGGGCAGAAGAGAGGGATCATACAGAGGGATCAGAGGACAGAGGAGAGGGATCATACAGAGGGATCAGAGGACAGAAGAGAGGGATCATACAGAGGGATCAGAGGAGAGGGATCATACAGAGGGATCAGGGGACAGAGGAGAGGGATCATACAGAGGGATCAGAGGACAGAGGAGAGGGATCATACAGAGGGATCAGAGGACAGGGATCATACAGAGGGATCAGAGGACAGAAGAGAGGGATCATACAGAGGGATCAGAGGGCAGAGGAGAGGGATCAGGGGACAGAAGATAGGGATAATACAGAGGGATCAGAAGACAGAAGAGAGGGATCATACAGAGGGACCAGAGGGCAGAGGAGAGGGATCATACAGAGGGATCAGAGGACAGAAGAGAGGGATCATACAGAGGGATCAGAGGACAGAATAGAGGGATCTTACAGAGGGATCAGGGGACAGAGGAGAGGGATCATACAGAGGGATCAGAGGACAGAAGAGAGTGATCATACAGAGGGATCAGAGGACAGAGGAGAGGGATCATACAGAGGGATCAGGGGACAGAGGAGAGGGATCATACAGAGGGATCAGAGGACAGATGAGAGGGATCATACAGAGGGATCAGAGGACAGAAGAGAGGGATCATACAGAGGGATCAGAGGACAGAATAGAGGGATCTTACAGAGGGATCAGGGGACAGAGGAGAGGGATCATACAGAGGGATCAGAGGACAGAAGAGAGTGATCATACAGAGGGATCAGAGGACAGAGGAGAGGGATCATACAGAGGGATCAGAGGACAGGGATCATACAGAGGGATCAGAGGACAGAAGAGAGGGATCATACAGAGGGATCAGAGGGCAGAGGAGAGGGATCAGGGGACAGAAGATAGGGATAATACAGAGGGATCAGAAGACAGAAGAGAGGGATCATACAGAGGGACCAGAGGGCAGAGGAGAGGGATCATACAGAGGGATCAGAGGACAGAAGAGAGGGATCATACAGAGGGATCAGAGGACAGAGGAGAGGGATCATACAGAGGGATCAGAAGACAGAAGAGAGGGATCATACAGAGGGATCAGAGGACAGAGGAGAGGGATCATACAGAGGGATCAGAGGACAGAAGATAGGGATCATACAGAGGGATCAGAGGACAGAAGAGAGGGATCATACAGAGGGATCAGAGGACAGAGGAGAGGGATCATACAGAGGGATCAGAAGACAGAAGAGAGGGATCATACAGAGGGATCAGAGGACAGAGGAGAGGGATCATACAGAGGGATCAGGGGACAGAAGAGAGGGATCATACAGAGGGATCGGGGACAGAAGAGAGGGATCATACAGAGGGATCAGAGGATAGAGGAGAGGTATCATACAGAGGGATCAGAGGACAGAGGAGAGGGATCATACAGAGGGATCAGGGGACAGAAGAGAGGGATCATACAGAGGGATCAGAGGACAGAGGAGAGGGATCATACAGAGGGATCAGGGGACAGAAGAGAGGGATCATACAGAGGGATCAGAGGACAGAGGAGAGGGATCATACAGAGGGATCAGAGGACAGAGGAGAGGGATCATACAGAGGGATAGGAGGACAGAAGAGAGGGATCATACAGAGGGATCAGAGGACAGAGGAGAGGGATCATACAGAGGGATCATAGGACAGAAGAGAGGGATCATACAGAGGGATCGGGGACAGAAGAGAGGGATCATACAGAGGGATCATAGGACAGAAGAGAGGGATCATACAGAGGGATTAGAGGACAGAAGAGAGGGATCATACAGAGGGATCAGAGGACAGAGGAGAGGGATCATACAGAGGGATCAAAAGACAGAAGAGAGGGATCATACAGAGGGATCAGGGGACAGAAGAGAGGGATCATACAGAGGGATTGGGGACAGAAGAGAGGGATCAGAGGACAGGGATCATACAGAGGGATCAGAGGACAGAGGAGAGGGATCATACAGAGGGATCAGAGGACAGAAGAGAGGGATCATACAGAGGGATTAGAGGACAGAAGAGAGGGATCATACCACAGAAGAGAGGGATCATACAGAGGGATCAGAGGACAGAAGAGAGGGATCATACAGAGGGATCAGAGGACAGAGGAGAGGGATCATACAGAGGGATCAGAGGACAGAGGAGAGGGATCATACAGAAGGATCAGAGGACAGAGGAGAGGGATCATACAGAGGAATCAGAGGACAGAGGAGAGGGATCATACAGAGGGATCAGAGGACAGAGGAGAGGGATCATACAGAGGGATCAGAGGACAGAAGAGAGGGATCATACAGAGGGATCAAAAGACAGAAGAGAGGGATCATACAGAGGGATCAGAGGACAGAGGAGAGGTATCATACAGAGGGATCACAGGACAGAAGAGAGGGATCATACAGAGGGATTGGGGACAGAAGAGAGGGATCAGAGGACAGGGATCATACAGAGGGATCAGAGGACAGAGGAGAGGGATCATACAGAGGGATCAGAGGACAGAGGAGAGGGATCATACAGAGGGATAGGAGGACAGAAGAGAGGGATCATACAGAGGGATCAGAGGACAGAGGAGAGGGATCATACAGAGGGATCAGGGGACAGAGGAGAGGGATCATACAGAGGGATAGGAGGACAGAAGAGAGGGATCATACAGAGGGATCAGAGGACAGAGGAGAGGGATCATACAGAGGGATCAGGGGACAGAGGAGAGGGATAATACAGAGGGATTAGAGGACAGAAGAGAGGGATCATACAGAGGGATCAGGGGACAGAGGAGAGGGATCATACAGAGGGATCAGAGGACAGAGGAGAGGGATCATACAGAGGGATCAGAGGACAGAAGAGAGGGATCATACAGAGGGATCAGAAGACAGAAGAGAGGGATCATACAGAGGGATCAGAGGACAGAAGAGAGGGATCAGAGGACAGAGGAGAGGGATCATACAGAGGGATAGGAGGACAGAAGAGAGGCATCATACAGAGGGATCAGAGGACAGAGGAGAGGGATCATACAGAGGGATCAGAGGACAGAGGAGAGGGATCATACAGAGGGATCAGAGGACAGAGGAGAGGGATCATACAGAGGGATCAGAGGACAGAGGAGAGGGATCAAACAGAGGGATCAGGGGACAGAGGAGAGGGATCATACAGAGGGATCAGGGGACAGAAGAGAGGGATCATACAGAGGGATCAGGGGACAGAAGAGAGGGATCATACAGAGGGATCAGGGGACAGAGGAGAGGGATCATACAGAGGGATCAGAGGACAGAGGAGAGGGATCAAACAGAGGGATCAGAGGACAGAAGAGAGGGATCAAACAGAGGGATCAGAGGACAGAGGAGAGGGATCAAACAGAGGGATCATTGCTCTCATGTAGTCTCTGCCAGCAGAGGAGTGTCCGGCAGCCCGGTGGTTCGGCTCTGACTCCTCCGCAGCGCACAGGTTGCCGGTCCGGGGCAGGCGGCGGATGATCATCTCAGGCAGCCCCGCCCCTTTCTCCGTCTGCTGTCACCCAGGGAGAAGCCCCTCCCCGTGCCCGCCCCCTCCTCTTCCCGGTGCCGCCCGCCTGTCACTGAGCTGTGCTGTAAGTGGCAGTCCGCAGCAGAGGTGCCCGGCAGCCGCAGCATCGCCCTCCTCAGCACCATGACAGAGCAGACGGAGTCCCCGGTGCACAGCCAGCAGCAGATCGGGTGGCCAATCTGCAGGGAGAGCTACGAACTCCAGGAGGTGATCGGTCAGTGCCTTTAATCCCCCCCATAGCGGCGCCTCGTATGCCAGGTTGTCATAGAGTCAGGTAGCAGGACATGGGGCCTACCGGCACCCTCCATCCCCTCCCCCTCCCCGGTGCTGCGATCTCTCCCCCGGCACAGCTGTCACTGCAGTGATGCTGCACATTGCAAATCCCCATTTCCTCCGATCACAGCCAACAGCAGCCAGGAGAAAGTTCCCCGACCATTGCATCACCTTGCAGCAGGGACATTGCACTTTTCTGCTGTCACTCCCTCCGGGTCCCTTTAAGATCCCACCGACCGGTACGACTCCCCATGGTGTCCTGTGCCGGATCCTGGTCCATGCTCATCCACCCAGGAGGAGAGGACATCATCCAAGGACAGAGCCCAGGGATCACAAGGATACAATGGAACATTTCACCTACTACACCCCCTTCACTTCACCTACAACACCCCCTTCATTTCACCTACAACACCCCTTCACTTCACCTACAACACCCCCTTCACTTCACCTACAACACCCCCTTCACTTCACCTACAACACCCCTTCACTTCACCTACAACACCCCCTTCATTTCACCTACAACACCCCCTTCATTTCACCTACAACACCCCCTTCACTTCACCCACAACACCCCCTTCCCTTCACCTACAACACCCCCTTCACTTCACCCACAACACCCCCTTCCCTTCACCCACAACACCCAACATCCACTT
>BLSH010286988.1:204108-221872 GCA_018402905.1 Glandirana rugosa | reverse complement strand
TTCACTTCCCCCACAACATCCACTTCACTTCCCCCACAACATCCACTTTACTTCCCCCACAACACCCACTTCACTTCCCCCACAACACCCACTTCACTTCCCTTCACTTCACCTACAACACCCCCTTCACTTCACCTACAACACCCCCTTCACTTCACCTACAACACCCCTTCACTTCACCTACAACACCCCCTTCATTTCACCTACAACACCCCCTTCATTTCACCTACAACACCCCCTTCACTTCATCTACAACACCCCCTTCACTTCACCTACAACACCCCCTTCTACTTTCCCTCCTTACTAGAATTGATGACCAGCAGAAAAGTGCCTCCTTATGTTGGTGTTCATTGGAAAAGTGCCCAGTTACACTGGTAATCAATGGGAAAGTGCCTTCTTACCCCAGTGATCAGTGGGGAAGTGCCCCCTCATAATGGGGATTGGGGATTGATGGAACATTTTTATTTACTTACGCGATTGATGGAAGAGTGCCCCCTTATACTGGGGATGGATGGAAGAGTGCCCCCTTATACTGGGGATGGATGGAAGAGTGCCCCCTTATACTGGGGATGGATGGAAAAGTGTCCTCTTACATTAGTGGTGAGCAGACAAGCTCCCAGTTATACTAGTGATCCATGGGAAGGCACCCAGTTACACTGGTGGTTGGTAAAAAAGTTCCCCATCAGTGCAGTGCTCCCTTAGTGGACAGCAGAAAAGCACCCAGTTGCATTGTTGATCAATAGAAAAGTTCCCTCTAACATTGGCGTTCAATAGAAAAGTGTTTTCTTAGACCTCATGCCTAACCCTGGTCAGTGCAGTGCCCCTTTACACTTGTGGTCTGTGTAGTGCTCCCTTACACTTGTGGTCAGTGCAGTGCCCCTTTACGTTTGTGGTCAGTGCAGTGCTCCTTATATTTGTGGTCAGTACAGTGCCCCTTTACACTTGTGGTCTGTGTAGTGCTCACTTACATTGGTGGTCAGTGCAGTGCTCCTTACACTTGTGGTCAGTGCAGTGCCCCTTACACTTGTGGGCAGTGCAGTGCCCCTTACATTTGTGGTCAGTGCAGTGCCCCTTACATTTGTGGTCAGTGCAGTGCCCCTTACATTTGTGGTCAGTGCAGTGCCCCTTACACTTGTGGTCAGTGCAGTGCCCCTTACACTTGTGGTCAGTGTAGTGCCCCTTACATGTGTGGTCAGTGCAGTGCCCCTTACATTTAACCTATCAGCATGTCTTTGGAGTGTGGGAGGAAACCAGAGTACCCAGAGGAAATCCACACAGGCACAGGGAGAACATGCAAACTCCAGGCAGGTAGTGTTGTGGTTGGGATCTGAACCAGCGTCAGTGGTTGCTAAAAGTTAAATCTTGCCCATTGCATATGGAACTCCTCGCAATCTGTGGAGCAACTCTAGAGTTTCACAGAACCCTGGATGAGAAAGGTTGGTCTAAGACAATAGTCACCACCAGTGCAAAATGAGGGTCAATCCCTCCAATAGGGACGCAGTCAGCAATAAAAATTTGACAAATGGTCTAACCCTTGCCCGCTTTGCCCAAAACTTAAAAACATGGTTTTGTCTAGCAATAGATTTTACATTGGAATTGACGCTTTTAGTAGAGGAGATTTGTCTGTGAAGGTCCTCATTTCTCCAGGTCCTGGTATATCCTGTAGTCGGTGGTCACATTCAGCTGGACTTCTTCACTTGAATGGTTTCTTCAGCTGAATTTGTGTGGCAAAGCTGTAAAATGTCTTCAGCATTACAGAACAGGTCCAGCTGATTGTGACAACCGTGACGAGCGACGGGAGATACTTTAGGGTTGATTTACTAAAGGCAAATAGACTGCAGTTGCATCCTGTAAGAGCAGTTGCAGCAGAGCTTATTAAGTTTGCAGAAGCATTTTTCAGGCGCTCCCGTTGAAGTTTTAAGGGACCAAAAAACTGCAACTCTGCCCCCCCCCCCCTCCCCAAAAAATATATTTTTTTTGAGTTTCAGGCAACAAGCTTCAAGTGACACCATGCTTCGGAGTGAATGACACCATAGGATACAATTAGAATTCTCAGAAAAGCATTTCAAATGCTCAGGTGTGAACCAGGGATGGAACTGGAATCTGAGATGTCCGCCGGCCACCCACGATCATTCCACAGAGAGGCAGAACGGGGATCTGTCTATGTAAACAAAGCAGATCCCCGTCCTGACAGGGAAGTACACAGAGATCTTCTGTTCCTAGTAATCAGGAACAGTGATCTCTGTGTTCTTCCTGTCAGTCCATCCCCCACACAGTTAGAAAACACTAGCAGGGAACACCCTTAAAGTGGTAGTAAACCCTGCTATCATTTTCAGCCAAGGAAGCTGCCATCTTGGCCTCTGTTTAATCTTCAGTTGCCATAATGCTGCCCATGTGATCAGCTATGACACCAACCATTGGATGGTTTGACAGTTTGGTTTGGAGCACAACCAATGGGAGCGTTACGTTTCCGGCACATGCCGGAAATGTAACTGATTTTTAAACTGTTAAATGGATGGGTTTACTACCACTTTAACCCTTTGATCGCCCCTGATGTTAACCACTTCCCTTCCAGTGTCGTTTTTACAGTGACAGTGCATATTTTTAGCACTGTATTGGTGTCACTGGTCCCCAAAAGGTGTCACTTAGTGTCAGATTTGTCTGCCGCAATGTTGCAGTCCCTCTAAAAAATCGCTGATCGTTGCCATTACCAGTAAAAACAATAAAAAAAGTCCATAAATCTATCCCATAGTAGTTTGTAGACGCTCTGAGGTTGATTTACTAACCCTAGAGAGTGCAAAATCTGGTGCAGCTCTGCATAAAAACCAATCAGCTTCTAGATTTTTTGTCAAAGCTTCATTGAACAAGCTGAAGTTAGAAGCTGATTGGCTACTATGCACAGCTGCACCAGATTTTGCACTCTCCAGTTTTAGTAAATCAACCCCTATAACTTTTGTGCAAACCAATCAATATAGGATTATTGGGATTTTTTTACCAAAAATATGTAGAAGAATACCTATCGGCCTAAACTGATGTAGAAATTAGTTTTTTTACATTTTGTTTGGATTTGTATTATAGCAAGAAGTAAAAAATATTGTTTTTTTTTTCAAAATTGTTCTTTTTTGTTTATAGTGCAAAAAATAAAAAACGTAGAGGTGATCAAATTCTTCCAAAAGCTCTATTTGTAGGGAAAAAAAAAGACTTCAATTTTGTTTGGGTACAACGTCGCACGACCGCGCAATTGTCTGTTAAAGCAACACAGTGCTGAATTGCAAAAAATGACCTGGTCATTAAGGGGGTAAAACCTTCCAGGGCTGAAGTGGTTAAAGTAGAACTGAAGGCAACATTTTTTTTCATATTAAATAGAGTAAGGGAGGGTCCTAACCCCTGTCATTTTTTTTTTCTTACCATCAGTGTCCAGTTGAGGTCTCCCTTCATATCCTTTCCCATAACCAAAACAGCAATGGAGAGGTACTCCCACCAAAATTAGGGAAATCCCTATTAGTCACCAGGACTAGTGTCCCCAATGGAAGATTTCCCCTCTATTCCTTTCCAGTGACCACTCAAAACTTGGGATTTTTTTCACTTTTGGATGATAATGGTCACCACGACAGGGTGAATCTACGGGGCCACAGACAGCAACAAGACACCAAGAGGTGTTCTAATCCCTCTCCACTCTATCTAAAATGAAAAAAAGTGTTGCCTTCAGTTATACTTTAACAGATTTCAAGCAGTGCTGCAGCTGCTAACTTCTTGTTTGCAGTATATCTAAACCCAAAAACAAAAAATGTAGTGTATTGCAGCTTTCCAGATGAGGGAGCTGCATTTGTTTTCTTTTTTCCCCAGACCTTTTTCCCTTTATATTCATCTGCTATATGTTGGTGGAGCACTGGACTCCAGGGTAGACCGAAGACAGAAGTCAGAATCAAATTTCTAGACAGCTCTCTGTCAACCATGGTATCCCAAAGGGTCCATAATGCAGTCTCCACAGAATTTGAGTAAGTCCAGGGCAATTTTATTTTACACCACAAAATTGAAAATCCAATGTGTTTCAGGGACTTAAAACTTGCCCTTCATGATGCAAAGCATTCCGCTTTTTTGACAACCATGGCTGCTCCTATAGTGGAGGTAAAAAGGAGTAGAGGGGCAAAGGATGTTATTTGCCGGATTACCAGGCGGAAATAGAACACATTAGAAGCAGGAAAGCAGCAAGCTTTAGTAAGTTTAGTAAGAATTTTATTTCACAACACAAAATCAAAAGGCCAACGCGTTTTGGAAGCTCCAAACTCCCCCTTCATTAGGGCTTGTGTGCTGGCAGGAAGTATAAAATAATTAAAAAAATTAAAATTCAGGTCCGCAAAGTGACAGCCCATGTCAGTTTGATAAACCAGCCGAGCGACTGACAGGCTGTCAATATGGCGACCCAAATTATTTTGGGCTATCCGTTTTGTTATACAGCTGGTGCCCAGCATATGTTTTAGCTTACTGCCAGCACACAAGCCTTGATGAAGGGGGAGTTTTGAGCCCCCGAAATGTGTTGGCCTTTTGATTCTTTGTTGTGAAATAAAATTCTCACTGAACTTACTCTATCTTGGTGCTTTCATCCTTCTAGCATATTTTATTTTCACCTGGTAATTCTGCGAATAAAACACTTTTGTCCCTTCACGTCTACTCTTTTTTCCTTCACTGTATCTATAGGGGCAGCCATGGTTGTCATGCAGGCTGCATGCTTTGCATCATGGCATGGCAAAAACAATCCTCCTCACCACGCTTGGCCCGCTGAAAACAACCGATTTAAGTGAATAGAGGGCATGCTGCAACTTCTCACCGCTGGTTGGGGCGTGGTGGTGTGGGCTTTTAAGAGTTATGAGAGACTTTGGGGAGGCAACATAATGCCTCCTCACCCGTCTGAAAATTATCCACCGCGGGATCGCGGGATGGCTCAGCTTTCCAGCATTGCCACAGAATTGAAATGCCAGTGATGCATATCCTGGCCCTTTAATACCCTCTTACCACTGAAATATTGTTCCGCTGTCCATCATCATTATTGTATTCTTTTATGTTGGGGCCCATGTCCCTTCTGTTTAGAACCCAAGGTTAATAAATAAAGGGAATTTACATGTGATAAACTGGTTTGTGTATTCTGGTACTGTCATAGGCTCTGCATTGAGTTTGCATGCTCTCCCTGTGCAGTGCCATCTTAATAGCATCATGTGCCTTGGGCAAAGTAATGCACTGGGGCCCCTACCAGCCATCTCCATCACAGTGCCTCGTTTCATCATGTTCCCTTATCACAGTGCACAGTTCCTCTATCACAAGGTCCTCATACATCAGGTGTCTCCATCACAGTGCCCCCATACATTAGGTTCCCACAACAATGTGCCCCCCTAAACCAGGTTCCCCCATCACAGTGTCCCAATAACAGTGTGCCCATACATCAGGTGTCATCATACATCAGGTGCCCTCATAACAGTGTCCCCATACATCAGGTGCTCCATCACAGTATCCCCTTACATCTGGTGTCCCAATAACAGTGTGCCCATACATCAGGTGTCATCATACATCAGGTGCCCTCATAACAGTGTCCCCATACATCAGGTGCTCCATCACAATATCCACGACAATCTGGTGTCCCAATAACAGTGTGCCCATATATCAGGTGTCATCATACATCAGGTGCCCTCATAACAGTGTCCCCATACATCAGGTGCTCCATCACAGTATCCCCTTACATCTGGTGTCCCAATAACAGTGTGCCCATACATCAGGTGTCATCATACATCAGGTGCCCTCATAACAGTGTCCCCATACATCAGGTGCTCCATCACAGTATCCCCTTACATCTGGTGCCCCCATAATTGTGTCCCCATATATCAGGTGTCCCATCACAGTGTCCACATGCATCAGGTGTCCCCTTTTCTTGGCCCAGGGCAGTGCCTATGCATTAGGATGGCCCTGTCCCTCTGTTCACGCGGGGTTTCCTCTCACACTCCAGAGACATGCTGGTAGGGTAGTTGGCTCCTGTCTAAATTGACCCTAGTATGTGTATACAAATGGACAATGCACATATGTTATCACATTCCGCATGCCAGTCCCAAGTCTTTGCAAATGAAGAGGGCTAGGGAAAGGCGTGGAGACATACCTCATAAACAAAATTCCCCAAGCAAATTGTATGAATAGGGCTTTCAAGCTTATCAGCTATGGTGCCCAGAGAGCTGGACCATAAGATCACCGAGAGTCGGATATGACCGAACGGATAACGCACACATTGTAGGTTATCTAGAGCTTGCAGCAGCAGAGTGATGGCGTTTGAAAACTTTTTTTGTTTTTTTTTTTGCTGAGTTTAGGACGTGAACACTGTGATAAGAGAAACCACAGATTTAGAACTGATGTAATGTTTACATGCTGACTTCTTGGTGATAAGCCGCTCTCTGCTGATTGGATGCTGACGGTGGTTTTAACTCTTTCAACATTTGAGGCATGAGGGTTTAGTTCAGGAGGTTCTTCGGTTAGTTCTGCAAAAAATGAAATGTCAGCAACTACAAAAACTGTAGCTGCTCAATATTAATAAATAGACGCTCACCTGTCCAAGGATCCAGCGCTGTCCTCACCCAGACCGGTTCATTAACAGACCTTGGGTCTCTGGCAGCGACATGTTTACTGTGGGCAACTGGCTGTGACTCCTTGTGGCTTCACAGCTGGCTGCCCACTGTGCATGCACACTTTGTGAATGGTCCTGCAGCCTTTTGGGACTTGGGATGTGTCCCAGAAGGTTGCGGGCAGGGTGGGGGTGGGGGGCAATCTGAGCGGAAATGGGAGCGGGTACCTGTCAAAACTAGGTACCCAGTCCCCTTCCCTCTTCCAAAAAAATATGTTTCAAATATGGGAGAGGAGAAGGAGGAAGAGGGAAATTTCCCCTTTTGGGGGAAGTTTTGCTCTAAGGTGAAAACTCAAGCAGGGCTTTGATAATCCTCTGTATGCTTCTACATTGTTCATAGCAATGTATTACTGTTACATCATTCTAGAGATCTCTCTGCAGACCGTACACTATAAGGCTTCATTCATACCGCCACTCCTACATTTAGCTTTCCTTAATGCAGGGAAAGTCATCTGAGAAGTATAAATCATTTTATGTCTTCCAGATCACTTTTTCCTCCATTTAGGCCTCGATCACTTGGGCATACACATCCGTACACCCATACCGTACCAAGGCCCTTTGCATGGCAATTTGACAGTCCTGCAGGTGTGGGGTGCATGTCCCCAAATGTACACTGTCTGCACCCTGGGGACAGGCACCCGCGTGTGCAGGGTTGGTGCAAGGATTTTTGACAACCTAGACGAAACCTCACTTTGCGCCCCATTGACTCCGCCCCTGATCCCTCCCCCTTTGTCCTGCCCATGTACGCGGTGGCGGGGGTAGAGATTTTTGTGGCATATAGTATACGGACAGGCTAGGGTAGTAAATGGACAGGCTAGAGTAGTATATAGACAGGCTAGGGTAGTATATAGACAGGCTATAGTATATAGACAGGCTAGGGTAGTATATAGACAGGCTAGAGTATATAGACAGGCTAGGGTAGTATAGGGGCAGGCTAGTGTAGTATATAGACAGGCTAGGGTAGTATAGGGGCAGGCTATAGTATATAGACAGGCTAGATTATACAGACAGGCTAGCGTAGTATATAGACAGGCTAGGGTAGTATATAGACAGGCTATAGTATATAGACAGCCTAGGGTACTATATAGACTGGCTATAGTATATAGACAGGCTAGGGTAGTATACAGACAGGCTAGTGTACTATATAGACAGGCTAGGGTAGTATATAGACAGGCTAGAGTATATAGACAGGCTTGTGTAGTATATAGACAGGCTAGAGTATATAGACAGGCTTGTGTAGTATATAGACAGGCTTGTGTAGTATATAGACAGGCTAGGGTAGTATATAGACAGGCTAGAGTATATAGACAGGCTTGTGTAGTATATAGACAGGCTAGGGTAGTATATAGACAGGCTAGTGTAGTAAATACACAGGCTAGGGTAGTATAGGGGCAGGCTAGTGTAGTATATAGACAGGCTAGGGTAGTATAGGGGCAGGCTAGTGTAGTATATAGACAGGCTAGGGTAGTATATAGACAGGCTATAGTATATAGACAGGCTAGATTATATATACAGGCTAGTGTAGTATATATACAGGCTAGGGTAGTATATAGACAGGCTATAGTATATAGACAGGCTAGATTATACAGACAGGCTAGTGTAGTATATATACAGGCTAGGGTAGTATATAGACAGGGGTTGGGGTGCTGAGAGAGACACTCAGAGACTGCTGACGTAAGTGAGAGTGTTGATCCGTTGCCGCTGTGCCTCTGGGCTCTGACACAGTCACACACACACCATGTACGGAGGGACTCTGGAGCGGCTGCATGGTTGATGGCTCTGAGAGTGGACAGAGGGGGAGTAGGATCACCAGCGGCCGGGCGCCCTAGGCGGCTGCCTAGTTCGCTTAGTGGTAGCACCGGCCCTGCGCGTGTGCATCCCATGTGGACACAGACAACCCTTTATGTGTGTGTACGGATAGATGTTCCTGCTTTTAACTGCGTTTACACACATTTGCATGCACTTAGATGTGTTTAAAGTGTCTAATTGGAGCCTAGAATTCTATTTTCTCTTAGAGCCGGTTCACACCACAATTTCTGCATTCCAGATGCATTTCTGCATGCATGTTTTCTATGCATTTTTGATGATTTCTGATGTGTTCTTTTCTCATCTTTTTTTCTTCATCTCAATTGAAAACAATTGAGGACATGTGCGTTCTGGTACATTTTTGGTGCGTTTTGCTGTATGCTATACAGAAAAGAATGCAACATGTTCTACTTTTGTTGACTGCATTGGAACCCATGATAAGAGGTAGTAAACTCGGTGAAGAAATAGAAAAACAAAAATTCCTCCTTCAAGGCACTGTTATAATCTGCTAGTATGCATTGCATACTAGCACATTATGTGAAACGTACCTTAAAATGAAGCCCTCTAGTGGCGCCGGTCACCGCTGACAGGGCTTCCTTCCGGGTTGGCAGGCTCCAGTCCTTTGATTGGACGAGCCGCAATGACGTCACAGCACATGAGTCTGAAGCAGCAGCACATGTATGCCGTTCCTTCAGAGCGCATGCGCCAGTGACGTCACCGGCCCATTCACAAGTAAATACCTCCTAAACGGTGCAAGTTTAGGAGATATTTACTGTACCTATCGGTAAGTCTTTTTATAGGCTTACCTATAGGTAAAAATCAAGCAAGGGAGTTTTTTCCCACGTTAAACACTGGAATGCATCTGGTGTGAACCAATCCTAAATGCAGCTAATTTGACTGCATCTACAGACAGGTAAACCACTGAAAATCATAACATGCAGGGCTGGTGCAAGGATTTTTGACACCCTAGGCGAAATCTCATTTTGCCGCCCCCATTGGCTCCACCCCTGACTCCACCCCCTTTACCCTGCCCATGTGACAGGAGGCCGCGCTATACAGGAAGCATCGGCTCTGCTTCCTCTAGTGCTGGCTCCAGTGCTGCGCTGCACCTCTAATTACACTACCAGTCGGACGGGGGAAGCTGCCTGAAACATGCTGCAGCCTGCAGAGCATGCAGATGTGGAGGGAAACCAGCTGGCAGGCACCTCTAGGCAGCAGTGCGCCCTAGGCGGCTGCCTAGTTTGCCTAGTGGTAGCACCGGCTCTGATAACATGCATATATATGCCTTTTCGAAATGACCTCTAAATGTATTTTTCAGGGTTTGATAGTGCTAGTGGGAATGAGGTCTAAGGCATTTGCATGCAGAGCGTCAATCCCCCGTGTGTGCTGTCTTGGTATTATAGTGCGCCTGGGAGGCACAAGTGAAGTGTCCAGCTCTGCAGCCTGCCAAAGTCATAAGCTGAAATACACAGCAGCGAGTGCCACACATTAAAGAGGAACTGCAGTCTGCTCACATAATTTGTAATAAAACATATTTGCCATTCTGAAGCTTCCCTCCGACCACTTTGCATATTATTTTATATATACTGTGATTCTGCACTTGCCAAATATGCTGCAGAAATCTCCCTCCACTAAGTCTGGCTGCAGCCATTTTAACTGTGGGCAGCTGAAGCTGCTGCCTGTTCACTTCCTGGATTTACACAGACACACAGAGTAGGGTTGCCACATCATCCCTTTCATCAAGGACACATATGGATTACACAGGTTCTGAGGCTAATTTAATTTAGATAAGGCACCAAGTGAGTTTAATTACCACCTTAATCAGCCAGAGAACCTGTGTAAATAATGTGTGTCCTGGATTAAAGGGATGATGTGGCAACCCTAACACAGAGGCACACCTCAAACTCTGCAGCTCGCATTGGCCCTCTTATGGCTCATCCCCTCTCCCTTCCTGGCAAACTCTCAGGAGAGTTATGCATCGGCGTTAGTGAGCGTCGGTGTCAATAGGCGTTTTTTAAAAAAAAAAAAATCCTCTGCTATTTTTCAACCTAAAAACGTCTGCATCAAAAATGCCGGTTAACGTCGGCACGGCGTCAGTGAGTGTTTTGCGGCGGCGTCAAAAACGCCAAAACGTTACAGCCTTGGACCGCACTGGCCGTGGGTTCTACTTTCAGCTCCCTAACGCCGACGCCCTCTACAGCTCAAAAACCTCAACGTTTTTATGGGGCCATTGACTAACATGGAGAGCTACAAAAAAAGTGGCGTCAAAAGACGTCCGTGTGTATGAGGCCTCCATTAAGGCTCCATTTACATCTGATTTTAAATCGCTGAAAAACGTGGGACACGTTTGCAGTGCCATTACTTCTTGATGGCATCCCAATCGCACTGTGATTTTGCCGCGATTGTCAAAAAGGCGCACAAGCTTCTTTTGGGCGACATCACGCGTTGCGATTTGGCGTGATTGCAGCGCGATTTACCTTTAGGGTTCTATGTGTTCAGGGATGAATGGTCAGAATGCTGGTATTTTTGGCTAGACGCCCTGTGTGCCTGGGGCCTAACGTGCCAAGTAATGATGGATAGGCTACGGAGAGAACATTGACCTGTAGTAAAATGGGCATCTTTACTGCATTAATATGGCTTTCATTACGGCAAAAGATATAATTATTCAAAAATGATTCAAAGAATAATTAGAACAAACTTTCTAATTAATCTTTGTGCTGAAGAATAAAAGGAAATCATGTTGATGTAGGTAACTTCACTGCCCACATCGCCCGCGCTCTTTGCAACGTATCATTGACGACTATATGGTTAGGTCCTTTTTTATGGCCGATTGTGGATTGTGTGTGTATTTTCTGTCTTAAACCAGAACTCCAGGCAGATAGCTAAATACATAGATGTCATACACGTGTTGGCACTATTTTATCTAGCAAAGGGTTTAGAGTTCTGTCCACCCAGTTCTGGGATTTACCCAGCTCTGCCACACAGCGCAGCCCTTCCTGGAAGTACAGGGGACCTGATTTGTCTTTGATGCAGTTTAGTAACAATTACAGGTCTGCTTCTTTCTTCCAGACTGGAGGAAAAAACGGAGAAGCAGCAGAATGGAACTCGGCTCTCTGGCACTCTGATCTCTCCTTCTATTAGCATGGCGATGATTGGTTCCTTTGGCTTTTTCTCCCTCTTCCAGTCTGTGCTCAGCTGTACAGGGACTGCTAGAGGCTGATACCTAATCAAAGTTAGATACTTACATTGCTAGTATTAAAAACATGTTTTTATAGATCCTCAGTTCAGCTTTACCACTTGCCCACCAGAAGGTTTTACCCCCTTCATGGCCAAGGTATTTTTTGCTATTCAGCACTGCGCTATTTTAACTGACAATTTCGTGGTCATGCAACGCTGTACCCAAATTAAATTTATATCATTTTTTCCCCACAAATAGAGCTTTCTTTTGGTGATATTTGATCACCTCTGCGTTTTTTTATTTTTTATTATATAAACAGAAAAATGCTGCTTTTTTTTTTTTTAAACTATATTTTCTATTTTCTGTTATAAAACAAATCCAACCAAATCACATTTCTTCATATATTTAGGCCAAAATGTCTTTGGTAAAAATAAAATCCCAATCAGTGTATATTAATTGCTTTGTGTAAATGTTCTAATGTCTACAAATGATGTTTTATATACTGGAAGTTACGGATCTCTAGACACCATACTGTAATGGCGCTGATATATGAAAATCGAATTCATTTTGAACGACATCCGATTGGCATAACACGTGAACCAGCAGCATTCTCAATGCAGCTGGCTCACACATGTGCGGGGCGACTGTGGTGCGGTTTTAGAAAGAGTCCCGTGCATTTTTGGGTCCAGTTCAGCTGCGATTTCAGGTAAAAATTTGCACCTGAATTGCACCAGAACCAGTGAACAGAACAGCACCGGACTCCCGCACTGATACGGCCGCATATGTGTGAACCCAGCCTTATAGTGTGACTGTGATAGTGTGGTGGACAATCTGGCGCTAACAGACACTGGTTGGGGGGGTCACTAACTGACTGGCACTGACATTGTGCTGGTGGCACTAATACAGTGACCAGTGATAATACTGTACTAATGACACTGGCTGTGTACTGCAAGGCTAAAGCTGCAAGGCTAAAGCTAGCCTATCTGTTACAGTGGGACCCCTCCATACTGCAAGGGTTAAACATTCTATGGGGACAGAAACAAGGCTTCCTCCTCTTCATAAGGCCCAGCCAGCCGCAGCTCCCCAGCGTCATCCGGTATAATGCAGGGTCAGTGGATTGTACGCGAGGACACTGAGGGCACGCTGGCATCCTCGGCTCTCTGGAGAGTGGTGGCTGCTGGAGGAGTGAGAGATAAGATAGGTAATTCATCTCATTCATCATCCCCTAGCTCAGGGGTCTCCACACTTTCTAAAATAATGGCCAGGTTATTGTCCTTCAGATTTTATGGGGGCAGACTGTGCCTAGTGGAAGTAAACAATGCCAGATCTTTGGTATTATGGGAAGACATAGTTGGTGTCAGTGGGAGGAGTAGTGCCCCATCGTTGGTGTCAGTGGGAGGAGTAGTGCCCCATTGTTGATGTCAGTGGGAGGAGTTGTGCCCCATTGTTGGTGTCAGTGGGAGGAATAGTGCCCCATCGTTGGTGTCAGTGGGGGGAGTAGTGTCCCATTGTTGGTGTCATTGGCAGGAATAGTGCCCCATTGTTGGTGTCAGTGGGAAGAGTAGTGCCCCATTGTTGGTGTCAGTGGAAGGAATAGTGCCCCATCGTTTGTGTTAGTTGGAGGAATAGTGCCCCATCGTTGGTGTCAGTGGAAGGAATAGTGCCCCATCGTTGGTGTCAGTGGTAGGAGTAGTGCCCCATTGTTGGTGTCAGTGGGAGGAATAGTGCCCCATTGTTGGTGTCAGTGGCAGGACTTATGTCCCATTGTTGGTGTCAGTGGGAGGAGTAGTGTCCCATTGTTGGTGTCAGTGGGAGGAGTAGTGCCCCATTGTTGGTGTCAGTGGCATGATTTATGTCCCATTGTTGGTGTCAGTGGGAGGAGTAGTGCCCCATTGTTGGTGTCAGTGGGAGGAATAATGCCTCAAGGGTCAGATAAAGGCAAGCAACGGGCTGTATCCAACCCCAGGGCCGCAGTTTGGAGATCACTGCCCTAGACTAAAAGAGCATTTACCCCCTGCAGTGTGGATTTTGTCTCTGTTTTGCACAGTGACAGCTTCATGGAACATTACCAGCATTACTAGCTTGTATTTAGCAATATTGCTTCTTGTGTTCCTGGTAATATCCCCTGAAGACTGATAGGCCAGATGCGTAGTTTGCTATATTTAGCTGCCTTGTATACACCGTAGTCATATAGTCTTTATGTATTTGAATGCTGCTTATGTAACGTGATCTGTGCATGTAGGAAAGGGAAGGTAGAGAACACGGGCTGTCATGGCTGTTGTATTATATGTGCAATTCAGCACACGGGTGCAAACATATAACATTATGCTGCCTTTACTTTCTGTGGATTACATTACTGACTGCTTTGTCACTTTCCATTTAATTCATAGTGGAGATACACCCATCTGTCATTCTTTATAAATGATGGTTAAAGGCAAATTCCAGGTAAGCATGAGGCTTTAGCATTCAAAGTATACCTGTCACCAGGTGCTGCCTATTTCAGTAACTGCAGCTTTGCACAGCAGGAATGACGTGGCCCCTGTATTGTGACGAATGTAGTCCTCCGGAGCCCCTGCCAATGCGTCTGACGTTGCAGAAAAGTTACAGAAGCGTCCAGGTTTGGGCTCTTCCTGGAAACAACTAAGGTGTTGATTTACTAAAGGTAAATAGACTGTTCACTTTGCAAAGTGCAGTTACTCCAGAGCTTAGTAAATAAGGTAAGGCTTCACTTTACAAAGAATACCCAATCACATGCAAGGTTTAATAAAATAAAAAATGCATTTTTGCTTGCACGTGATTGGATGATGGAAGTCAGCAAAGCTTCTGCTCATTTACTAAGCTCTGGAGCAACTGCTCTTGCAGAATGCAACAGTCTATTTGCCTTTAGTAAATCAACCCCTTAATGGCCTAACACATATCACCTGAAGATATTTAGGGACATCAAATCCTGGCGTTTTCAGGCACCCAGGAGGCACAGGTGCAGCGCCTAGCAGCCTGTCAAAATCTATGGAAGGATGAAATACATTGTGGCTGTACTGAGCGATACTCACTTTTAGGGCTGTTCACTCCATGAATCGCAAAGGAACACACTGTGCATTCCTGTGCGATTCACATGCGACCTGGGTGTGATTTAAAGTCTATTCATATGACTGGGCTGAAATCGCACCAACATGAGTGCATGCACCACTTAAAAAAACGCACAGAAACGGAATCTCATGTCACTACTGTACCATGCAATCTGGTGCAGGCAAACGCACTGCATTTGCGACCTGCGTTTGGGCTGTCATTAACACTGACACCCGCTGTAGATCACAAGTGCAGTGCGTTTTGAATGCAGTGGAGGAAATGTGCAAGGAAAGCAGGGTTCACACACCATGTTCTGATGCCTTGCATACAGGAATTCCTGTGTCCGGGGTGAATGCACTTCAGTGAGTATTGCTCAGTATAGCTGCAGCGTTATTAAGCCTCTCATAGGCTTCTTTTAAACAATTGGTAAGCTTACTGCCCCTTGAAATGTGATCTGCAGTGGATTGCTTTTACCACAGGTAACTGCCGTTTATGAGGCACCACTGCTGTCTCATGGCTCATGTTTTTTTTTCTTTTTTTATTGTCGAATGGCAGTTTTACATTGCAGGTCTGCAGCACAACTGTAAGCCAAGCTTTTAGCTTGCAGTTGATGTGCGGCCCCATTGATCACAATGGGCAAGTTTGACTCGCTGTAATTGTACGATTTGTGTGGTTGGCTGGGGGGGTGGCTAAACGGTGGCACAGCCACTTGTTTTACTGACTCTGGTCGCCCATGTGCCCAAAAATGCTGAGATTTGACGCAAATGGGCCAAACTATCTGTATGCACGAGGCCCTTGGCTGGCTGCAAATTTACTTGAAATAGGGATGCACCGAATACCGATACTTTTTTTTAAAGTGATAC
The DNA here is from genome assembly GCA_018402905.1 of Glandirana rugosa. Classification (NCBI taxonomy): domain Eukaryota; kingdom Metazoa; phylum Chordata; class Amphibia; order Anura; family Ranidae; genus Glandirana; species Glandirana rugosa. The sequence goes on along the minus strand of BLSH010286988.1, from coordinate 206,301 downwards.
TAAAGTTTCACGTTTTATTTTTTTTAACTAACAAACATGTCATACTCCTCTGTTCAGCGGTTTTGTACAGAATGGCCCTGATCCTTCTCTCCTGGGGCCCCTCGGCGGCGATCTTGGCTTCTGCTCCACATCGAGTGACCCGTCAGGGAAGCGCTTTCCCCGGTGGTCACCTGCGCGGGGCGCCCCCGAGTCCTGCTGTTGCATATATTCACACATACAGCGGGACTCGGCCCCACTTCCCGGCTCCTGTGTCACTGGACTTGATTGACAGCAGCGGGAGCCAATCCAATGCTATCAATCCATCCAACGAGGACCGGAGCCAGCAGCTAGAGGGACAAGGCACGGAATCGGTTCAGGCTCAGGTAAGTGATGGGGGGGCTCTGTGGGAAATAATAAACCATAAAAGAAGGAAATCAAGGATAGCACTGTCACTTGCATAAATCCTGCTGACTCATCCCAGCGTCAGGGGATGGGGTTCCCAAAGCCAAATCTACCATAAGACCAAAAGGGAAGGAATAGGGGATCCTGGGGGCGTGAGATCACCACCAGATAGGAAACGGCTTCAAAGGGAACACACTGCAGCGTACAAAAAATGCAAACTTTTATTGATACTCAAAAATGTGGCAGTAATAACATTCCGTATAGTAAAGGATCACATCACACAATTAAAATTGTTCGAGACAACGTTGCCATGGAACAAACATTCGACCCGGGTAACTCGCAAGAGCCACACTACATGTGTAGGGAACACACACTGGGGGGAGGAAAGGGGAGCTAGGGAGTAGGTCACTGCTGGGAGAGGGAACAGCACAGCGGCTGTAAATGTCTCCCAGAGTTGCTGCCGATAGCAGATAAAGGACAAGATAATGATGGATGGCTCTGTGCTAATGAATGGACAGTAGGCAGATGTAGAGTCTCAGTAACAAGGGGGATATGCCAGCCAATATAGTATGAGAGCCATATGGCAGAGCCACTGAGGGGCTGTGTGGCAGTGAGAGACAGATTCACACATAAATGCTGGGGATATCAATGAAAACCCTCTTTGACAGCACTATATAGGAGCTTCAAGCAGAGAGCATGAACACAAAACACAGCGGATGAATTGAGTGGTATATGTGAATTCAATAAAGGGAACGGCGTCCCATGGAGGGGTCTCACCAGCAATCCTGTGTTGAGCGGTCTCAGCGACAGTCCTGTGTGTAGCATCAGTGGAGACTCCAGTATGGATCGTCCTCCGTGCACCCCTACTTCCTAGTAATCCCCATGTGTCCGTACCAGAGTTGGGCAGCGGCATACAGTGCTCTGTAAGCTCCCGTGCCCGATAGGCACTTCCATTTGAAGTCAGGGGCTGTGCTGCAGTCCTCACGTGTGTGTGTGTGTGGGGGGGGTAAATAACACAACACCTCAGGATGCGAGTGGACTTCAGGGTCACATGGTGCTCTGGGGGGGCTGCTGCACTAAAAAGGTTTCTCACCTTAATGCATAGAATGCATTAAGGTGAAAATCCCGGAGACTTTACAACCCCTTAAGTACTTTCCGTTACCTATCTCCTAGGAAGAGTAGGTGGAGAGATGGTTTGGGAGGTGTGGGGGTTTTTCAACCAGGTGGAGGTTCCTGTACTACTTTGTTCCCACTTCAGCCCATTAACCACTTAAGGACCGGAAGGATTTCCAGCTTTAGGACCGGAGCCCTTTTTGCGATTCGGCACTGCGTCGCTTTAACTGACAATTGCGCGGTCGTGCGACGTTGTACCCAAACGAAATTTGCGTCCTTTTTTTCCCACAAACAGAGCTTTCTTTTGGTAGTATTTGATCACTGCTGCGTCATTTCTGATCGCCGCTATAAACAAAAGAAGAGCGACAATTTTGCAAAAAAAAAACAAATTTCTTACTTTTTGCTAAAATACAAATCCAAAAACAAATATCGCCGCTAGTCTTTACTGCGTCGTCACTAGTTTATGATGGTTTTCTTTCGAGACAAACACCCTTTTTTTCCTGCGTTTAAAGCAAACCCATGTTGCAGCGTGCTGGCGCGTTAACAGTCAATTTCGCTGCGTCACGGCTTAGCGTTTTTCCCGAGGCCAGGATTTCGACCTTTAGGAAGGCCAGGAATTCACCAATTACCCGACTTCACCCTTGTTTCATCATGTCCTTGGAGGTGGACCAACTTTTTGGGGGTGTGGAGGGTTTGGTA
>BLSH010286988.1:183606-196008 GCA_018402905.1 Glandirana rugosa | reverse complement strand
AACCTGAGGCCTCTTCTACCGGCGATGCGGGTGGCAATAGCTTGCATGTCTATCCTGAGATCTGCTATGGCAGCGGATAGTGTGGATTTTATGTCTGCTGCTATGCCTTTGAGATCATCCATGCTTATTGCCTGGTGTGGAGGGGCTGTGGAGGCGGTGTTGTAGGGGCTAGCTTGCTGTGTGTGGGGACCGCCGTGACTCACCTCCACTCCCTGGCTTGAGGCCTGTGATGGCGCCGGCTCTCTTGAGCGGGATCGGGAGCGGAACATCTCAGGGATGTTCGCGCTCAGCTGTGTGCCCGAAGCCCTGGGCGATCTTGAGCGGGCGGTGTCAGACTTCCCCATCTTTTTGTGGCGGAAGATAACGTTCTTGGTCCCGTAGAGCTTTGTGTGCTGCTGTGAGGTGGCGGAGCTCAGGGTCTAAGCGGCCATCTTCTCCGGAGTCCAAGCCACGCCCCCATGTTTTTAAAGTATTTTATTAAGGCAGCTCCGGCATCTTCTCCCTCCGATTTCTTCTCCTCTCTCCGGCTCTTCTCCCTCTTCTAGCGCTGTCTTCTCCCTTTGCCAGTTCTTCTCTGCTCTCCGCTGATGTCCTGTTGCCCTCTCTGGTTCTTCTCCCTCTGTCTGCTATCTTCTGCCTCTACTGTCTTCGCCCTCTGTTCTTCCTTCCTACGATATTGACTCGACGCTCTCTCCTGCACTAATGCTGGATCTATGCTGTGCAATGACTTATATTGGCATGGGGCGGGGCCACCTGGTGATGTCATCCGGAGGCCATGCCCCCTTGTGACGTTACCGCCCCATCATGCCTTGGACTGCGACATTACAAGTGTGAACCTAGTGTGACGTGACAAATGTGAACCTAGCCTAAGGCTCAATTCACATCAATGCATTTTACTTTTGAGCGTTTTTTTTTCAGTGCATTTTGCTGTGCTTTCTGCGTCTTTTACCGAGTTTTTGATGTGTTTTTACAGCGATTTTGCCACGATTTGCGGGTTTAAAGAAGCAAATCACAGCAAAATCGCTGTAAAAGTGCATCAAAACCGCAGCACTTGCGTTTTTCTTGCATGCCCATTGAAGTTTATTACATGCAAAATGCTGCATTTTGCGGGAAAAAAAGTCCCAGACCCTTTCCAAAAACGCAGAGGCACAAAAATGCATTAATGTGAACGTGTTCCATAGGAACTCATGTTAAAAAAATTCCCTGCATTCCTGCAAAATGCATCAAAAAACTTGTTAGTGTGAATCAAGCCTCAGCGGGGAATTACTGCTGAAAGTTGCAAGTGCAGAGCCCGCAGGTATTGGTTTTCAGGTATCGGGCTAAACTCCCCTAATTGTGGGTTAGTTTTAAAAAAAATTTGTTCTAAATGGCCCAAATGACTAAATGCCCCATGCCAATCTGAGTCTTGTATAGTTGTGTCTAGAAGGAGTAAGATACCTGCTAAGGCCGGCTGCTCTGGATTCTTGGAAAACTCACATTTACAGAAAGCTCTGTCATACCACTAGTGGATCCCAGTAACCTAGGATATAGTGTTACATAATGCTCTTGATTGCAGTATATTATGTGGACTCCTGTCTGCACCTAGCTCTGCAGCACATTGAGCGTACGGAAGGCACGCCGCTGACAGTGCGGGGGTGGGGGGGGGGGGGGTAGATGTAGAGGGACAGAGAAACCTTGGCCCGTAGTGTAGCAAGAGCAGCTTAGGCACAGGCATGGTGAGCCACCGGCGGGTCTGAATAATGTGCCCAGGTCTCAGGCGGGCAGAGACCCGGACACATGTTTCAAAACCCGGACTGTCTGGGTGAATCCCGGATAGATGGCATGTTGTGACTGAGAGGGGAAGCCGATGTGTGAGACGTTACTTTTTTGCTTGTTATATTGTTATGAATCAAATGTTACTTTAACTCACTGACGCTTCACTGCACAAAGTTTTGTATGGTTGTCACCGTTCACATTATGTGATGTATCTAGGTGTAGTTAGGCTGCATTCAAACTATTGCAGTGACATTCATTATCCTTTAATGCAGGGGTAGGCAACCTCGGCCCTCCAGCTGTGGTGAAACTACAAGTCCCATGAGACATTGCAAGACCCTGACAATCACAGGCATGATTCCTACAGGCAGAGGCATGATGGGATTTGTAGTTTCACCACAGCTGGAGTGCCGAGTTTGCCTACCCCTGCATTAATGGCACCCCAAATGTGGCAAGTAGATTCACAATTCTCACAAAGCTTGATGCTCAAAAGAAGTACATGCGCTTCTTTGCTGCGTATCTCAAGCGCAGTGCAGCATATTGAAATGAATGGCGTGCAGTGCAACAACATGCAAAAAAAAGTGCATATGCACAGCAGCACCTGACGTGCATCATAGTGTGAATGGGTTCTTACTACTATATTATATAAACATTTTAAAGTATATCTAATCCCAGTAACTAAAATCTCATATAAACTTTGACGTTATTAAAATAGAACTATAGGCAACACATTTTTTTTTCATTTTGGATAGAGTGAGGGAGGCTGGTTGGTTTATTTTTTTGCCATCTGCACCCCATTGTGGAGATTTCCCTTCACTTCCTGTCCCATAGCCAAAGCAGGAAGTGAGAGGAAATCCCTGCAAATGAAGGGAATACCTTGGAAAACCCCAGGCCATCAAATTTGTGTCCCCATTGGAAGATTTCTCCTCTATTACTTTTCTGGGGACACACCCAGAAAACAAACCCCAGACAACAAAATTTGTATTTTCTTTTACTGTCACTTTCAATGCTAATGATAACCGGGAAAAATAGAGAGGGTGAATCTCCCTAACGGCAGGGCAGAGAGCGATAAACATTGACAGGTGTTCTAATCTCTATCCACTTTATCCAAAACGAAAGAAAACAGTTGCCTGTAGAGCCACACTGGAGCAGCGCGACTTGCAGGGCGAAGCAACTCGCCCCATTTGAGATGACCTCACCGCAGTTTGCAAGGAGACTTCTATCCATAGAAGTCAATGCAAGTCGCGCTGAGGTTACCCCGAAAATAGTGCAGGAAGCTTTTTCTAAGTCAGAGCGACCTGAGTCGCTCCTATTAGAACGGTTCCATTGCACTGCATGGAGGTGACTTCGCCTGACAAGTCGCCTCAGTGTGAACCGGCTCTCAGACTCCTTTCACACCAAGGCATTTTTTCAGGCATTTTACTGCTAAAAATAGCGCCTGAATAACTCCCCCCCCATCCACCCCAGTGTGAAAGCCGGAGTGCTTTTACACTGGGGCGGTGCGCTTGCGGGATGGTAAAAAAAGTCCTGCAAGCAGCATCTTTGGGGCGGCGCGGGAGCAGTGTATACATCGCTCATCCACCGCTTCTGCCCATTGAAAACAATGGGGCAGAGCTCCCAAAGTGCATGAACACCGATTCGGAAGCGCCACTAACTGGCACTTGTGGGGGGGTTAAAATTGCACCGCGGCCACTTGAATAGCTAAAGCGCCGCTATAAACAGTGCTAAAGTGCCGCAAATTAGCTGTGTTTTACCGCTAACGCTCGTGCGGCTCTGGTTTGAAAGGGGTCTAAGTTGTACAATACTTTAATGCCATTTCACCAGTTTTTTTCAATTGTTCATTAAAGGAACACCTGGTGATCCTGCCATGAGGGTCTTTGCTTAGACACTTCCTGTTATGCCGTAACAACAGCCTCTCAATCATACTCCTAATTTGTCACCTTGTCATGTTCTCCAATGGCGCAGACTGCCAGCATTGGGAGGCATGGTCCACTGTTTTCATTATCAGGAGGGTCCTGAGCAGTGATTTGCTGATCTGCTGATGCTGGTGATGAGTGCATATTAACAGGATGGCTGCGTCTGCATGGGAAGTGAGCTGACCTGTTTTTTTTTTAATTTTCATTTCAGTGCTCTTGCTGGTGTCTCGAGCTTTAATTATTTTTAGCGAATGTTAAGCAGGTTCCTAGGGGGAAAAAACGTGATGTGTGCGTTTTTCAGGGTTTTAAAGTCTTATGGGGCCAAAATGCTTGAAGCGCCTAAAGAAATGTACTTTTTCGAGCTGCAAGCTTTACACTAGGCCCATAGGTGAACAGGCACAATTGAAAACCATGGGTATTTTTGATTGTGAGCAAGCTACAAAATGTTTAAAGGGTAAGTAAGTAAGGCGAACTTACATCAGACCCCCTCCCCATCTACCCCCCCCCGGGTCCTGCTATACCTGAGGCCGGCGATCACCCGCTAGGAGACACCGGGTCGCCGCTTCACCGGTCCGAGGATTTGAAATCCCAGCGGCTTAATCTCCTAAACGTACTTCACAAAAGGTATGTATAGGAGGCATTCTAATTGGTCGGCACCGTCCATGTGACCATCCATGTATCCATGCGAGGGATAGGAAGAGATTTCCAATCTCAGGACCGGTGAAGCGATGACCCGATGTTTCCCAGCGGATGATGGGGGGGTCCAGCGGAAGTTCACATTACAGATTTTCAGTAAAGGTGAACTTACACTCTAAGGCTCCTTTCACAGGGGGCAGATCCACTCAGTGGAGTCTGCCAGCTCAGCGGGAGATCGCTCCGTTGATCTCCACCTAGCCAGCGGATGACAGGTCCGTATCTGCTCTCTGTGTAGGGACGGACCTGTTAGATCCCTGCTGTTCTCTATGGGGGATCGGATGAAAATGGGTCCTCCTGTCCGTTTTTATCCAATCCCATCCTGATCCGATCCACTGGACAAAAGGCGAACGTATCGCCCATAGGTCTGTTTATCGCATCTCCGCTGACGTCCGCCTGCCCATAGAGGTCTCTGGGTGGCCCACTCGGATACGCCTGAAAAACAGACAGGCAGATCCCAGAGGGCTTCTCGTGTGAAAGGGGCCTTAGTATGAATGGGGTGAAGGGGATAAGCAGCTTTGGGCTGCAAAATGCTACAATGACACATGGGGGTTGATTTACTAAAGCTGGAAAGTGCAAAAACCAGTGCAGCTGTGCATGCTAGCCAATCAGCTTCTAACCTCAGCTTGTTCAATTAAGCTTTGACAATAAAACCTTGAAGCTGATTGGTTTCTGTGCAGAGCTGCACCGAATTTTGCACTTTAAGGCCTCATACACACGGACGTTTTTTGACGCCGGCGTTTTCTGGCATTTTTTGCAGCTCTCCATGTTAGTCAATGGCCCCATAAAAACGTCTGCGTTTTTGAGCTGTAGGTGGCGTCGGCGTTAGTGAGCAGAAAGTAGAACCCATGGCCATCGCGTTCTGAGGCTGTAAGGTTTTGACGTTTTTTGATGCCGACGCCACAAAACGCCAACAAACGCCACCTAATATTGTACCGGCGTTTTCCGGCGTTTTTTGACGCCGATGTTTTTAGGTTGAAAAATAGCAGAAGAATGATTTTTTTAAAAAAACGCCTATTGACGCCGACGCTCACTAACGCTCAAAAACGCCAATGCATAACGCCGAAAAACGTTGACTTTTTTTCCTTGACGTCGGACCCGACGTTTTGTTTATTTTTTTAGATACGCCCGTGTGTATGAGGCCTTAAGCTTTACTAAATCAACCCCATACTGTATATATATCTATTCTATGTATATTTTCGGAGGTCAGTGGCTCAGAAAGATATGAAAGCGTTTGATGTGGGTTGATTTACTAAAACTGGTGCACACAGAATCTGGTGCAGCTTCTAACTTCAGCTTGTTCAATTAAAGTGATTGTAAAGGCTCATATATGTTTTTTTTTTAAAAATAACAAACATGTTATACTCACCTCCTGTGCAGCGGTTTTGCACAGAGTGACCCCTTACCCTGTCTTCTGGGGTCCTGCAGCGGTACTCTGGGCTCCTCCTCTTCTCAAGTGACCAGCACACTTCCCTGGGGTCACCCGTGCGGGCGCGCTCCCGAGTCCTGCTGTTGCATGTATTCACACTAACAGCGGGACTCGGCCCCGCCCCCTGGCTCCCGGGTCACTGGTCTTGATTGACAGCCGCGGGAGCCATAGCTCCCCAGCTATCAATCCAGCCAATGAGAACCGGAGCTGCAAGGCTCGTTCCTACAGCGGGTTAGTTTTGGGCTCAGGCAAGTAAAGGGGGCTTGGGGGGGCTACTGCAGGAATGCATTAAGGTGAAAAACCTTGAGGGTTTACAACCACTTTAAGCTATGGCAATAAATCTGGAAGTTGATGCACTCTCCAGTTTTAGTAAATAACCAGAGACAGCTAGGCAAATAGCATTTGCAGCCATGACCAGCGATCATAACCCACTCATTCTTCTTAAGGCAGATTACCTGTAGCCTCCTTAACGGTATTCCCGAGTGTGGCTCAGGGGATGTTTTCATTGCAAATAGCAGTAACCCCGAGCCACACTTGGGATTGCATCGCTGGATACAAGGCTGGGTTAATTACCTTGTTTCCTGGATCCTGCGATGTCCCCCCACTGTGTCTGCGGGCTGTGCCCTCCGCCCGATGCCTGTGTGATGCCAGGCTCTGTTCCCTGCGAACGTCGCGTCACACGGGGGTGGAGCCTGGCGGGAAATTCAAAAAGTGAAACACACAGTACACTGTAATCTTATAGATTACATTACTGTATGAAATCATTTCACATCCCCTTTGTCCCTAGTGGTTTGCCCAATGCCCTGCATGCACTTTTATATTATATATGTCATTCTTTCTGCCTGGAAACTTGAGAACGTCCATGGCATAAAAAAGCATCCTTTACATGATCAGCTAGAAAACAGCGATAGTAAATAAGAATCATTTGCAGAATTCAGTGATACTAATCTGTGTGGAAATTCGTCATCAGACACTGAAAGTGACGACAGCGACAATTCTGCAACTGAGCAAATTTCTGTGTTTTTGACTTGATTACGTTATTGAATACATTTTTTCATTATTATATTATTAATTTTGATAATTATTTATAGTTATTATATTATATATTTTTTTCATGTATATTATCATTTATGATTTCGTTATTTAAAACTTTATCATACCCGGGATGTCTACTAGACTCTTGTCTTAAGTGAGTTATTCCTAAGAATTACAGGCCTACAATATAAAACGCCAAATTTCTATGCGGGAAAAAACAGATGCAAAAATCTGACATAATCATGCCGCCAGGGAGGTTAAAGGCCTCATGCATGCAGGACGTTAAAAAAAAGTTATAAAACGTCAGTAGATTTGTAGTGAGTTTTTCATGGCTTTTCGGCGTTAATGCACTAAAACTTTTGAGCGTTTTTGAGCAGTATAATTTTTTAGCTTTTTTTTTTTTTTTTCAATGGATCAAAAACGTCCAAAAACGCTGGAGAGCCTCGTTTTTAAGCATATTTTTGTGGTCAGAAAAACGACTCTTGGACGCAATTTTACAGCTTTCTAACAACAGCCCATAAACTCCACTGCTGATAAATGACAATAAACGTCCACGTGTGTATGGACACATAGGATAACATAGAGGGGCGTTTATAGGCAGTTAAAAAAACACCCAAACTCCCAAAAACGTCAGTTTAGCAGCTACAGTGTGCATGGAGCCTTAAAGAGTTTTTTTTTTTTTCCTGTAGCGAATTGAAATACTATACTTTATTGCAAATGTCAGCTGTCCTTAATGAGCTGGTAATGTGACCTATAGACTAATTAAACGGAGTCCTGCTACGTAAATCAGATGATCTTGTAAAGGCTCAGTAGACCTATTCCCAGGAACTACTGATCAATACAAGGAAGTTGCTGTCAAGGCACAAGGAATATAATGCTGTGTCCATCAGGCTTAGTTATTAAGACAACGGACAGAGCGGATGACTTGCTATTGATGTAACCCAGCAGCCAATTAGATTAGGTTTAGGGCTTGCGCACACAAGTCTGGAGTTTTGCTTGTAGGCCAGATTATGAATACCTCTAGATGATATATTTTATTTCCAAAACTCAGAACCCCAGAAGAGGTGGTTTGGGATGCTCTGTGCAATACCATTTCACAGAGCAGGTGAATATAACATGTTTATTATTGTAATATAAAAAGTAACCTTTACCATCATAATGGTCTTTTCTCTCACTTCCATTTATTTGGAACAAACTGTACATGTTGGTAGAAGTTCTGCACTGCTCTATGCACATTACAAATCCGGTACACTACACTTCATTACACATTGAGCAAGCGAGGGTGGCTACATTCCTACATACAGTGGGGCCATGGAGAACAAACGTAGCCACCCTCTAACAGGAAGTTGGATCTCAACACAAAAGGAAAAAAAAGGAATTTGCTAGGGATCCACCCATACAATTTGTTTAGCACTGAGTATGAGTACCGATACTTTTTTAAAATACATTTTTTCTTAAGAAGAGTAGGTAGAGGGGTGGTTTTGGAGGTGGGTGGAGGGGGGGGGGGGTTAGGGAGTTGGGTGAGGCTGGGATGAGTGCAGGATGGGGGGAGATTAGGGGGGTAAGTGAGGACAGAAGGGTGGGGGGTAGGGGGTAAGGGCGGGGGGGTGGAGTAGGGGGGTAAGTGAGGACAGGGTGAGGGGGGATATGGGGTAAGTGAGAGCAGGGTGCTGGGGGAGTAGGGGAGTAAGTGAAGGCAGGGTAGTTAAGAATGGGGTGGGATTGGGTTTTAGGGCTGGGGTGGTTGGGATGCAGCTTCTCATGCAGATGGATCCTCTAGAGCTGGGGGCCTGGGACGAGCTGAGCACTGCTGACATATCTGGTCTTGCCCCTTCCTCCTGGACAACTGTGGCTGGGGGGACTCCGTGGGGGTGGAGCGGGTGGGGACTCCAAAATTCTGTGCTAGAGCTGCACGATTCTGGCCAAAATAAGAATCACAATTTTTTTGCTTCGAATAAAGATCAAGATTCTCGCAGCGTAACATCCTACATATACAAAAAAGTTGGGCTAACAGCACTGTTTAGTTTTTTTTATTTTGAAAGTGTTATTTTTCCCCAAAAAATTTGTTTGAAAGACCACTGCACAAATACCGTGTGACATAAAATATTGCAACAACTGCCATTTTATTCTCTAGGGTCTCTGCTAAAAATATATATATATATATATAATGTTTGGGGGTTCTAAGTAGTTTTCTAGCAGAAAATACTAGATTTTTACTTGTAAGCAACAAATGTCAGAAAAGATTTAGTCTTTAAATGGTAAAACTTATCTCCTCTCCTCTCCCCTCCCCTCTCCCTTCTCTTCTCATCTCTTCTCTTCTCTTCTCTTCTCTTCTCTTCTCTTCTCTTCTCTTCTCTTCTCTTCTCTTCTCTATGGAGTTCATTCCTTTGAATTGGTTACATTGTATCTCTTCTAACTTCTTTTATCAGCAGTGCCCAGATAGGAGAGACTCAAGTCGCTCAGACTTAGAAAAAAATTCCTGGGGAAACTTCAGACGACTAGCATTGACTTCTATTACAGTCAAGTCGCGCTGAGTCTCCCTGCAAGTCGGACTCTATTAACTGCACTGAAAATCGCAGTAATGCCTGATGGAGATCGTGGGGGGTGAATTGAGATTGTTATTTTATTACGATTAATTGTGCAGCCCTACATTGAGATAGTACCCCGCTGTGAAGCTATTTTTTAAGTAAATAACTTCTCTGTGTCTCCCATGTTCGGTGGGTGCCGGGGGACAGAAAGCGGACTATTTAACCATTTTTGGGTTTAGGTGGATTAATCCGCAGCAGGGCTCCCGATCAGCCCTAGTTTACTGATATAAAAGAGGCCAGCCTTCAGTGTGTGGAGCGATGATACGGATTAATCCGCCTAAACCCGAAAGTGGTTATTTAGTCCGTTGTCTGTCCCCTGGCACCCACTGAACATGGAGACCCAGAGAAGTGACGATGTCCATGAATTGGTTTTAGCAGGGGTTCCCTGAGAATGGAAAATTATTTTAAGGGTTCCTTAGGTGTAAAATGGTTGCGAAAGGCTGGTCTAAGGCGACAGCAAGAATATAATGTTAATTAATGTAAGTATATCTTTTATGCTTTCTGTCCTCACCTCTGTACAAAGGTGACTCTTTGTTGTCCGCTATGGAGGAGATACTCTTGAACTCTTGGCTTTCCTAGCTCAAAGCACTGGGGACAGGGAACATTGCTTTAGTTATACAGAATCTCAGTAAGCATATAAAATAGCCTTGTGCGCCTAAAGTAACTCAGTTGCATGGTTAAAATAAACAGACAACTTACAAAAGAGGCGTTCTTCTCACCTGCCCCATCACCCGTCCCTCTGAGGTTCGCTCTACTTCAGAGTTATGGTTGCCTGAAGACTCTTCATATTCAACACCAACCTGGCCACGCACAGTGGTTCCTTCAGCATATCCTACATCACAACCATGTCCATATTAGCATAGGGGCCAGCGGGAGGAACAACAGAGCGCAGCAGGGGACAGTACAGGCAGTGTATAGATGTGAAGAGGTCGTATATGTGTTTGTATATTGTACATTTTCAGAGAATTATGCACCAGCAACCATAAACAGAAACCTAACCCACCCCCATCCTATTACCCCCCCCCCCCCCCGTGTTAATTTGGTTTTTAAAGTATAACTAAAGGCGAAACTTTTTTTTTTTAGTTTTGGACATAGAGGAGAGGGATTAGAACACCTGTCAGCTGTCTGTATCCTCATTAGAGAGATTCACCCTCTCGATTTGTCCTGTTTACCATTATCGTTGAATGTGAACGTAAAAGAAAATCACAAATTTTGGGTTGTCCCCAGAAAAGTAATGGAGGGGAAATTTTCCAATGGGAACACTAGTTCTTGGGTCCCCAAGAGATTCCCTTAATTTGCAGAGATTTCATCCTACTTCCTGTTTGGCTATGGGACAGGAAGTGAAGGAAAATTTCCCCAATGGGACAAAGATGGCAAAAATAAACCTTACAGGGGTTATAACCCTCCCTTACTCTATCCAAAGTTTTGCCTTTATTTCTACTTTAAGTCTCTTACAATTTATTCTGAATCCACATACTCACCTGCCCAGTGAATCAAGTATTTTCCTGTTGTGATCTGCCACTCAGCTGCCAGACACCAGGTCCTGTGCCATCATCTTCTTCCCTGACATCATTGGAACCTGGCTGCCTTTTCCGAGGTACTTGCTGCCAGCCCCTTGATGACGCATGCCAGGTCTACTCTTCTCCAGCCACAGTGTGTGGAAGCCAATGTCTTCTAGGACATGCATATCCCAGGAGGATTCAAGAACTGGTGCACGTCATTCTTGCCTAGGTGAACATGGAGGGGGTGGGCTGAATAAAAAACAAAAGGTCAGCTCTTTTACCCAGTGGAGCGGGAAGTATGCATCGATGGAAAGGTTTTTTTTGAGTGAAGGTCAACTTGCCACAAACAGACATGGTCAAAAGGATAATTTGATGAAATAATAAAACCGGGTCTCCTGGGATTTTCATGCACTTAAGCGTGACGTTTACAGAAAAAGGCATAAAACTCAAAATCCATCCGGAGAGCAGCAGTTCTATGTCAAGCAGCTAGTTAATGAGAAATCTTCGAGGGGAATGAGCAAACTCGCTAAAGCCAAGGAGAAGACCACAGCCGATCAAACAAATAAATTGTAGGACATCTCTTTCAGCACAAGATGCTGAACCTTGAAGAGGATGGACCTCAGCTGCAGCGGCCATGTTAGGTTTCATAAAGTAATTCCATAGGGGGCAACAAATGGATCATCAAAAAAACAGTTGGAAGATTGGAGAAGTGTTGCTTGATCTGAAGAATCCGTTTCTTCTGTAGTGACATGAATAGAAAATCGGCCGATTGGTCAGCCAACGACCAACAAACACAGATTGTTGGTCAAAATTGAGGCCTACATTAACCAATTAAAAAAAAATGTAGCGTTCACCTCTCGTTGTACAACTGGAAGGGATGCAATGTGCATGTGACCTTGTAGCCACGCCCTTCCTCCCAGAATGAGCGTTCAACACCCTTTGTTGCAGGGATCGTCATTGGAACCTATTTATCAGGGATATTAACCACTTGACAACTGGGCACTTAAACCCCCTTAACAACCAGACCAATTTTCAGCTTTCAGCGCTCTCACACTTTGAATGACAATTACTCAGTCATGCAACACTGCACCCAAATGAAATTTGCGTCCTTTTTTTCACACAAATAGAGCTTTCTTTTGGTGGTATTTAATCATCTCTGGGTTTTTTATTTTTTGCGCTATAATTAAAAAAAGACCGAAAATTTTGTAAAAAAATGAATTTTTCTTCGTTTCTGTTATAAAATTTTGCAAATTAGTAATTTTTCTTCATAAATTTTGGCCAAAATTTATACTGCTACCTATCTTTGGTAAAAAAAAAAAAAAATAGTGTATATTATTTGGTCTTTGTGAAAGTTATAGAGTCTGCAAGCTATGGTACCAATCACTGAAAATTGATCACACTTGATTTACTGACAGCCTATCTCATTTCCCAAGACCCTAACAAGCCAGCAAAGTACAAATACCCCCCAAATGACCCCTTTTTGGAAA
>BLSH010286988.1:161864-181956 GCA_018402905.1 Glandirana rugosa | reverse complement strand
TTTTGTTACTAGGCAGCGCTGTGGGCATTGCACATCGCCCACAGCACTGCTGCACGTCTTCTCTCCCCCCTCTCTCCTCTCACACTGCACCGATCGGTGCGGAGAGGAGAGACAAGCCGGCGCTTCCGCCGGCTTGTTTACATGTGATCGCGCCGTCATTTGACGGCGCGATCACGTGGTGAAAGGCCGCGCACAGCGGCCATTCACCCCGATCCGTGATCGGTCGGGTCCCCCGGACCCGACGGTCACGGATGTTCCCGTGTGCGCGCCCCAGGGGGCGCGCGGGAACCGCGATTCTGGGAGGACGTCATTAGACGTCCTCCCAGAATTAAGCAACCGCCCTGTAGACGTCTTTTGTCTATAGGGCGGTTGTTAAGCGGTTAAATACTTTGCGGATTCCGAAGTGGAAGCATCTACATACGTTCGTTGTTTACATGTATTTCTTGGGTATAATATATTTGATTACATGAACTATATACATAAATAATATGCATCATTTTTTGCATTATCACTATAGGCCAATCTACTGTAACATTTAGATTTTTTATTCGTGTTTATGAATATTCCTTGGACATAAACATCCAGGTCATCTTTATTTTCTGCTCATGTGTGATAGTGCTTGATAGATTTATTTTGGATGACCTTCATACCACCGCATAGAAAATCAGTCATTCACATGTGATACAACAACATTTTTCCATATTGTTCAATTGGTATTTTTCATTCACAATATCGATATTGGCTATAAAGAGAAAATCAGTCAAATATTGGTGAACAAAATTGTTTTTTTTTATAATTTCCTTACCGTGTATTCCTGTCATAAATCTCACATGGAAAGTTCAGAACTTTTGGATCCAAAGAATGAATGTTTTGTGTCAGTGGGTTTGTTTAGTGGAGATAAAATGTAATGGGGAAAAGCATATGAGAAAATGTAAAGGGGAGGAAAGGGGTTTTCTGCTGAGTGGGCATTCGCCAAAACCCCAAGTTGAAAGGAAAATTTGTAGTGCCTAGTTAGATCCAGAATTTAGGCTATCTTGCAAGTATTATAGATATATAGGGGTTGATTTACTAAAGCTGGAGAGTGCAAAAACTGGTGCAGCTGTGCATGGTAGTCAATGGCCCCATAAAAACACCAACGTTTTTGAGCTGTAGATGGCATCGGCATTAGTGATCTGAAACTAGAACCCACGGCCAGTGCGTTCTGAGGCTGTAATGTTTTGACGTTTTTTGACGCCGCGAAACGCTCACTAACGCCAACAAACACAAACTAACGTACCGGCGTTTTTTGACGCCGACGTTTTTAGGTTGAAAAATAGCAGAGGGATGATTTTTTAAAAAAAAAAACGCCTATTGACGCTGAAGCTCATTAACGCTCACTAACGCAGATGCATAACGCCGAAAACGCCTTTTTTTTTTCCTTGATGTTGGGCCCGACGTTTTGTTTATTTTTTAAGAAACGTCCGTGTGTATGAGGCCTAACCCTTTCACTATATAAAAAGGACTTTAGCGGGTGCATACAGTATGTGAGTGCATATTCTGTACATGAACTGGCAAAGGATGTGGCATTTTTCGGCATAGTGTTTCCTTGGACCAGAATAAGTGATCTTTTTTATATCCAGCTTAGATATCATATAAAGGTTGATTCAGGAAACCAGCCATTGCTGAATTACTTCTGAAAATACTTGTTGCTTGACCGTCATGGTGACCTTCAATAATTTGAGTCACAGTAGTTGCGTATTTGTTTTGGACATCTGAAAGTAGTGAAGCCAAAGGATCAACGTGATCACCACCCAACTAGCATTAAAGTGGAACTAAAGACCTGTTTAAAAAAACTGCAAGCATGTGGGCTCTTGCACCCTGTAAATCACACAGGAAGGTGCAGTGCGGTTCCTGTGCGATTCACATGCAGTTCGCAGTGCGATTTCAACCCATTCGTTTTGAATGGGCTGAAATTGCACTGCACCTAAAGTAGTGCATGCATTACTTTTGGAAACTCTCTGAAACCGCATCTCATGGTGCTACTGCACTATGCCATCTGGTGTGGGCAAACGCACTGCATTTGCGATCTGCCAGGGTGTCATTTAATATTGACACCTGCTGAAGTTTTCAACTGCAGTGCATTTTAAATGGGGGTCAGGAAACGCCCACAGAACGCGGGTTTCCCGCACTGTGTTCCAGTGTGACCTGGCCCTTACTGCAGAAGAGGCGTGTAATGTCTCCTGCAACAAAAGGAACCTACCTACCTGCTCTCAGTCTGCTTTGTAATGTACACTGAGCTGCGTAAGCACAGCTTAGTTTACATTCTGGCATAGCATTTGTGCACCAGGATGACTGTACTCCTGCACCTGCTGAAGTGACGTCATCTCATGCCAGCCAATGAGGGTGGCATCCAGAGGAAACCAGGTAGAAGATGTCAGTGAGGAGGATCAGACCATTGAAGAAAGGGTAAGTATTGCAGATTTTAAGAGCTCATGTTCTATGGAATAGTGCAGATCGTCGGATAATGCCTCCGACGATCTGCACATGCGCAGGACGTAACGTCACTCCAGCTGATCTCTTAATCAGCTGGCGTGACATCAACACTGCGCATGCACAGATCGTCGGAGGCATTATCCGATGATCAGCAAAGCGTGGTGTTTTGTTGAATAGTGCAGATCGTCTTCCACCTGTGACGTGATCGGTGATGTCTCAGGCATACCCAGAGAGAGTGAGGCAGAATGTGATGATTCGATTCTCCCTCTAGGCTTTGGTGATCATTGGACAATGCCTCCGACGATCTACAGAGGCATTATCCGACGAGGTTCACTATTCGACAGAACAGCTTCATTTATACATGCAGTTGGAGGCAGGTAAAAAACACAAGGCTGAGATTTTACCATCCCTCAAACGCTCTCCCTTAACCTCCCTGGCAGTATGATTATTTCAGATTTTTGGTGCTGAAAGCGGTACAATTATTTTGCATGGAAATTCAGCGTTTTATATTGTAGGCCTGTAATTCTTAGGAATAACTCACTTAATCTGTCCAAACAAGAATCTAGTAGACATTCCAGGTATGATAAAGTTTGAAACATGAAATCTTAAATTATAATATAATAAATAACTAAAAATAATTATCAAAAATAATAACGTAATAGTAATAAAATTTATTCAATAATGTAATCAAACCAAAAACACTGAAATTTGCTCAGTTGCAGAATTGTCGCTGTCGTCACTTTCAGTGTCTGATGATAAATTTCCCCCAAAATCAGCATCACTCAATTCTGCAAATGATTCTTATTTACTATTGCTGTTTTCTAACTGATCAAAACCCACTTTTGACGTAAAGGGACACTTTTTCGTTGCTATGGACATTCTCAAGTTTCCAAGCAGAAAGAATGACATATATAATATAAAAGTGCATGCAGGGCACTGGGCAAAGCACTAAGGACAAAGGGGATGTGAAATGATTTCATACAGTAATGTAATCTTACAGATTATAGTGTACTGTATGTGTGCTGTGTGGTTCACTTTTTGAATTTGCCACCGGTCTCAGCCCCGTGCGACGTGACGCTCGCAGGGAACGGAGCCCGGCACACAGAGGCATCGGGCAGAAGACACAGCCCGCAGACACGGCGGGGGACATCGCTGGATCCAGGGGACAAGGTGAGTAGCGCTGCCTTGGATCCAGCGATGCAATCCTGAGTGTGGCTCGGGGTTACCGCTAATGGTACTGAAATTCCACCCCGAGCCGCACTCGGGAATACCGCCAGGGAGGTTAAGCATTGCTGGAAAAGGTCATCCAGCGCCCAGAGCAAAGATGCCAAACTGCTCCCCCCTCCCTGTTCATGATGTGCAAGCTTAGAGGATCCTACACCCAGTAAACCATTGCACCCAGGGCAACCGCCCCTCCCGCCCACCCCTTGTCCCAGCCCTGCCCTTAAGCCTCGAAGGCAGTGGTCACGGGTGTATACAAGACGTTTGGCTTCACAAAATTTAAACCGCCTGTTGCCTTTGGCAGGTAGTACCGCCAACTGAATGGGGCCATGGCACACCTGTGTGTACTTTTAGGGGTTAAAACAGTCAGTGAGGAGGCAATATAATGCAGAAACATGAAAGTGTGGTGTAACCTACTATACACTTATTTCCCAATATGGGGTGATCCTATGACTGAACCATAATGGAAACAAATACTTGCAGGACAGACCACAAAAGACAGTTACTATAAAGGATCACTGAGCTTTTCATATAAGATTTAATTTTAAACCTTATTCAAATATATAAATCATCAAAAGTTATGAATAAATATGCAAAAATATTAAAAAATTGTAAAAATTACACCATCACCTTCCCCCTTGAATTAGGAGGCAATATAACACCTTCTCACCGATTGTCAAACGTCGCCTGAAAAGCATTCCACCACGGAACGCTCTTCAGAGGGCTAATTCGAGTGCAAACTAGCACTACAGATAGACGTTAGTGATGGCAGCACTTGTGTCTCAGGTGTTTCTTTTTTGCACTGTTTCCCTATGCACTCCTGTTACTTACACATGATAATTGTATTTACATTGTGCTGATAATATATACAGTATGTAAAGTAGTGAGTGTACAGCTTGTATAACAGTGCAATTTTGCTGTCCCCTCAAAATAACTCAACGCACAGCCATTAATGTCATAACTGCTGGCAACAAAAGTGAGTACACCCCTAAGTGAAAATGTCCAAATTGGGCCCAATTAGTCATTTTCCCTCCCCTGTGTCATGTGACTTGTTAGTGTTACAAGGTCTCAGGTGTGAATAGGAAGCAGGTGTGTTAAATTTGGTGTTATTACTCTCACTCTCTCATACTGGTCACTGGAAGTTCAACATGGCGCCTCATGGCAAAGAGCTCTCTGAGGATCTGAAAAATAGAATTGTTGCTCTACATAAAGATGGCCTAGGCTATAAGAAGATTGCCAAGACCCTGAAACTGAACAGGATAGGTTCCACTCAGAACAGGCCTCTCCATGGTAGACCAAAGAAGGTGAGTGCACATGCACAGCGTCATATCCAGAGGTTGTCTTTGGGAAATAGAAGTATGATTGCTGCCAGCATTGCTGCAGAGGTTGAAGGGGTGGGGGTTCAGCCTGTCAGTGCTCAGACCATACGCCCCACACTGCATCAAATTGGTCTGCATGGCCGTCGTCCCAGAAGGAAGCCTCTTTTAAAGATGATGCACAAGAAAGCCCACACTCAGTTTGCTGAAGACAAACAGACTAAGGACATGGATTACTGAAACCATGTCCTATGGTCTGATGAGACCAAGATAAACGTATTTGGCTTAGATCGTGTCAAGCGGCAACCAGGTGAGGAGTACAAAGACAAGTGTGTCTTGCCTACAGTCAAGCATGGTGGTGGGAGTGTCATGGTCTGGGACTGCATGAGTGCTGCCGGCACTGGGGAGCTACAGTTCATTGAGGGAACCATGAATGCCAACATGTACTGTGACATACTGAACAGAGCATGATCCCCTCCCTTCAGAGACTGGGCCGCAGGGCAGTATTCCAGCATGATAACGACCCCAAACACACCTCCAAGAGGAACACTGCCTTGCTAAAGAAGCTGAGGGTAAAGGTGATGGACTGGCCAAGCATGTCTCCAGACCTAAACCCTATTGAGCATCTGTGGGTCATCCTCAAATGGAAGGTTGAGGAACGCAAGGTCTCTAACCTCCGCCAGCTCTGTCATGTCATCATGGAGGAGTGGAAGAGGACTCCAGTGGCAACCTGGGAAGCTCTGGTGAACTCCATGCCCAAGAGAGATAAGGCAGTCCTGGAAAATAATGGTGGTCACACAAAACATTGACAATTTGGACATTTTCACTGAGGGGTGTACTCACTTTTGTTGCCAGCGGTTTAGACATTAATGGCTGTGTGTTGAGTTATTTTGAGGGGACAGAAAATTTACACTGTTATACAAGCTGTACACTCACTACTACATTGTAGCAAAGTGTAATTTCTTCAGTGTTGTCACATGAAAAGATATAATAAAATATTTACAAAAATGTGAGGGGTGTACTCACTATTGTAAGATACTGTCATATGTGTGTGTGTGTATATATATATATATTTATGCTGTATATCACTTTTGAGAGGCTATATATATATATATATATATATATATATTTCTTTTTACTCATTTATGCTGCATGCGAGAAGGGGAAGCTTCTACCTAAGTGAGTGGGAGGTTTAGGTTGGTGGTGTTGAGTATATCGTGAAATATGTTGGTGATAGGAAGTGGTGGTGGTGTTGATGTGGTATATTCAGAGTTTGCGCGATCATTTCCTTTTGGCTCTCGTTCTACAGACGGCCTTGCTTTGTACCAACTTCTCTCAGCTGATCACTGTATTAAAGTATATGTAAACCTTCACCCTGTAAGCCAACACATTCAATTTAAAATAGAAATGAAAGGCAAAACATTTATGTATAGATATAAAAATACATTATAAATACCTTTTTTCCCCTCTTTTTTAAAAGCGATCACATTCCCTCTGATTTCAGCTGCATAAGCAGCTCAGAAAGCTGGAGGAGGAGAAACAGCAGTACATTGATCTTCCCTGTGAATGGTTGTGCAGAGGAGGGTGCATCAAGTCTGATCATTGGTGGAGAGCAGGCTGAGATGCCAGCACAGTGAGAAAACTGACCATACTGTGCTCTCATGCTTACTGCTTAATGTGGTCCGTTTTTAATAGGAAAGCAGAGGGACTGGCAGGGTGACCAGGTATTTGACACAAAGGAAGCAATACAAAGAGAACAGAATCGTTTTTAACACAAGTGCATGATACAGCAGGCACATATCAGGAAAATTAAACATTGGGGTAACATATTCTTTAAGGCCTTCACACTGGTAAAGACATACCTGTGTTTATTTGGACTGATGGTACATATAAATGCATGCATTCATTTAAAATAATATAGCTCACACAATCAGTACAGTTGGGCGAACAGTTTCAGCCAAGCAAAAGTTCGGACCAAACATAGCCTGTTTGCAAACGTCAGAATTTGTGGGTCACTTGGCGGGATGTTCACCTGCCAAGTGCACCACAATGCACTGCATCAACATGGGGACAGGGTGTTTTGCACTCACCCCCCCCCCCCCATGTTGTTGAGGGCATGTACCCTGGTATGGTACTGGAGAAGGGGGGGGGGTGGGCCGCTCGCTCACCCTTTGCTGACCTGCCAGGCTACATGCTTGGATAAGGGTATGGATTTTGGAGGGGCCCCACGCCAATTTTTTTTTTTTGGCTGAGGGAGAAGACATCAGTGGAGGGAGAAGACCAGAGGAAGAAGACATCACCGGAGGCAGAAGACCAAAGGAAGAAGACATGGGTGGCGGAAACGGAGAAAGAAGACTTTGGTGGTGGTGCCAGAGAAAGAAAGACACGTTGGAGCTGTGGCGAGGGACATTCTTCATTTTCAATAAAGGACTTGTCAAAAACCGTCTCTTGTTTTTTGGAACACTACACTGATTTTTTTGGGTGAATGGGTAGGGGTACAATGTACCCCATACTTATTCACATGGGGGGGGGGGCGGAACCTGGGGTCCCCCTTTCTTAAAGGAGGCTTTCAGATTACAATAAGCCCCCTGTCCGCAGACCCCCACAACCACCGGCCAATGTTGTGGGGAAAAGGCCCTTGTCCCCAACAACAGACAAGGACAAGGTGCTTGGGGTGTTGAGGGCATGGGGCCTGGTATGGTCTGGGGGGGAGCCGGGGGCGCTCTCTTGTCCCCCTCCCCTTTACTGACCTGCCAGGCTGCATGCTTGGATATGATCTGGTATGGATTTTTTTTTGGGGGGGGGGGTTTCCCCTCAAAATCCATACCAGACTGAAATACAGCCCATTTTTTCTGCCAGGAATGTCTGATGTTCATGCATCAGTATCTGTGTAAGCACCCTAAAGCTAAAACTTGTTGCAATGCAAAGTACCGCATTACAATAGCACTCTAGTGAATGGAACTGAATGAAATGTTATTTGTGATATTTCACTAAAGTTCTAACAAAAAATTAAATGAAAACAAATAAAAAGTGCAATGCACTGGGATCAGCGGCACACCAGCATCTGTGCTTTCAGTGCAGTGTGTTAGTACTGTAGCGTACACCAGTGTAGCGATAATCAGGAACACCTCAGGAAAATCAGAAGGTTGGACAGTTTGGAGAACTATAGACTTGAAAATTGTTGTCATCCTCCTTATTAATTCTTCTCCACTCTATTCAAGCAGTGCAGATGGAAGGGGGATCCATTCCCCATCCATCCGATGGTTTGGATCGCATGACAATAGGGTAGAAACGGCCAGGTGGTTAATTTCCATCCGACCGCCCCATAGAGAACAGCGTCCGTGTCCGCTCTGCATAGCGGAGTAGGCACTGATCTGTCATCCGCCTGCTCAGCGTAGAGATTGGAGTCCACCGCGTGTGAAAGGGGTCTAAGTGCCCATTCATACAGGGGCAACTTGCGATCCGACTTGAGTTGCCTCAAGTTGCCCCAAGTCGCTTGACATCTGAAATCCCATTGAAGTGAATGAGAGCCGTCTTAATATACGCTACTGAAGTCGCTCCGACTTCAAGGCGACTTCAGAAAAGGTTCCTGTTCTACTTGGAGGCGACTTCTATCCGACTTGTGCCCATAGGATTCAATAGAAGTCGCCTCCAAGTCGGATCCCCATCTACATGGGAGCGACTTTACAGTATAAAGAATATAATTTATTTTTAGGCAACCCCCTCCCTCCCTTCTCTGATTGGTCAAGGGAAAGTCGCCTGGCAAAAGTCGTGTTGTAAAGTCGCCTCAAGTCCCTGAAGTCGCGCTGAAAGTCGTGCTGAAATCGCCTAGCAAAGTCGCACCGAAGTCGGGTCGCCCCTGTGTGAATGCAGCCTAAGTAGAGCTCACGGGTGCTGGATCTGCAGTCACACAGGCTGAGAGTAATTGATCATAGAAGCAACCGATGTTGCTCTAGAATCTTGCTTTTATTAGAAAAACCACAGTGTGTAAGTTACAGCTACAGTCACTGGACACATTTCAGCCTAAACAGCCTTAATCATAATTATATTGCAGCATGAAACTACAAAACCTTTAGCGGCAAAAGACAAAGGCTCCACCATTAAATACACAATAAGGCTACTTTCACACTGAGCGGCAGCCGCGGTCGCGGTAAAACCCCGCTAGTTTTAGCGGAGATTTACCAGCGATAGGGCTCCGCTATGCGGGCGGGCGCGCCGTGCTTTTAACTCCCCACAAGGGGTTAAAAAGGGGTTAAAAGTGCCGACGCTCAGCGCTACCGAGGCGGTGTGCAGCCGCTTCGGAAGCGCTTGCCATTCATTTCAATGGCAGGGGCGGTAGAGGAGTGGTATATTACCGCTCTCCTCACCGCCCCAAAGATGCTGCTTGCAGGACTTTTTTTAACGTCCTGCAAGCGCACCGCCCCAGTGTGAAAGCACTCAGGGCTTTCACATTGGGGTGGATTGGGGGGATTTTTGAGGCGGTTTACAGACGCTATTTTTAGCTAAATAGCATCTGTAAAACGCCTCAGGGTGAAAGTAGCCTAAGAATATTGCCCGAAAATTTCCGTTCTGCGAACGATCGGCTGATGTTACAACCGTTGATACCCAGCAAGTAATACCCGATATCATGAATGAAAAAGACCGGTTGAAAAAATGGAAAATTTGTGTTGTATCAATTGCGAATGAACGATATTCTATGCGTTGGTGTGAAGGTTGGCAGTAACAAATCTCTTGAACATATCAAGCATCAGCGGAATGTTTTCGACCACCGACCTCTTGGCGGCCGAGCAATCGGCTGATTTTCTATCCGTGTGTTCCTGCAATGTTTTTGACCACCGACCGCTGTTTCGTTGGTCGGCGGTTGAGCGCTCGGCCGATTTTCTAACCGCATATTATTGCTATTAGGCCTCATACACACGGACGTTTTTTGACGCCGGCGTTTTCTGGCATCTTTTGCAGCTCTCCATGTTAGTCAATGGCCCCATTAAAACGTCTGCATTTTTGAGCTGTAGATGATGTCGGCGTTAGTGAGCTGAAACTAGAACCCACGGCCATCGCGTTCTGAGGCTGTAACGTTTTGGCATTTTTTGACGCCGACGCCGCAAAACGCCAACAAACGCCAACTAATTTTTTAGGTTGAAAAATAGCAGAGGGATGATTTTTTTAAAAAAACGCCTATTGACGCCGAAGCTCACTAACGCCGAAGCATAACGCCGAGAAGCGACAATTTTTTTTCCTTGACGTCGGGCCCGACGTTTTGTTTATTTTTAAAGATACACCCGTGTGTATGAGGCCTTACAATTAACTCAAAATAGGGTAATTGCAAAATAAAAACAGCTGGTGTAATTGGTGGGGAGGTTGGATACAATTCCATTGGTAGTGCCTGAATGGTGTCTGGAAGCCACGGAAGCAAAACTTTCTCCAAGATGGTTTTCATTTTCTTTTTTTCTTTTGGAAAGACTTTCTACCAAAACCAGTAAATGGCTTTTCAATTTTGCAAATGTTCTACTGAATTTTGTGCTTTCCGGACTCATAAGTGGGCAGCAGATATACATTTTAGTTTGTGATTCGAAGGTTTATAAAACAACAAGTGAAGGTATAGTTCCGCGTTAGCATAGGAAGAATTTCGGCTTGTAAAAGATGCTGCAAAATTTGTGCTATAGATGAAGATCTCCATCTGCTAGAATGAGATAATAAAATGTATTGTCTGCTGCTCAGACTCATTATTGTTCTGCATGATAAATATACCGGAATGTTAATTTAAAATTGCTGTGCTTATATTGTCCTTGTAAAATGGGTGTTATGCAGTTTCTGCAAGGCGCTGATCTGATAAATCGCTACTGGATTCATAATTATGCAAATATTCTGCTCATGTACTATAGTCAGTCAATTTGTTTATCTTGCTATTAACATCATGTGTTTCTTAGTATCTCTATTTAGACTTTGCCAAATGCTTAAAGTGGTTGTAATCCTAAAAAAAAAAAAAAAAAGATCCTGTTCTTTTACAGCATGTTAAACCGCATAGTGTTGCTTCTGCTGTGCCATTTGTCCCTTTCTATGTTGTAATTTATCTGGTTGATCCTGCCTGGTCCTGTGTCCCCGTTAGTGTGTTGACCACGGTAATCATGGCTGCTGATCCATGATACCATGGTCAGATTACGTGCCTCCATCATCCCGCTGCTCTCCTTTCTCCCCCTCCCTCTCTCCCTGTCAGCTCGCGGGTCTGTGTAATGAGCCATCTCCTCCCCCCCGTCCTCCACTCCTACCACTGTTTTGTCTGGAAAAAGTTAGTGATTCCAATTCCTGCCAGCCCCTCTGCAATAACAAGATGTACTAGTCAGCGTTTGTTTTTTTTTTAAAATTCTGCAGCTAAATGCCTTTGTTCATATTGCCAAAGTGCGGTCACATGACCGCCTGGCTGAGGTGAACTCAGCCCTTCCCACTGTGGTCCTCAGATGGGGGAAGGAAAGTGGTGGGCGGTCACGTGACTGCACATCGGCAATATGAATAAAGGTATTTAGCTGCCGAGGGGCTGGCAGGAATTGGAATAATTGACTTAACAACCACTTTAAGGTTTACCTGTAAAGCACCAGATTGAGTGCCTAAAACCTGGAATGCTGCAGAGTCCATCCTGAGCTGAGAAAGTTGAGGCAAAGCCTTCCCTGCTTCTCATTATTGGTGTGCAAGGGGTTAAAGTGGTTATAAACCCTCACATATACACTGTGAAGTGACCGGCCTCAGGTGATACACAGAGATAAAACAAATTCCACTACATAAGTTGTATCTATGTCTATCAGCAGTCTCTCTCTACATCCATTCAAAGTGCTGAGTTTTAAAGCTTGTCTGAGAGTTCAGAAAAAAGAGGACGGGGAGCTGAAGTTACACTCTGCAGAGCTCAGTGAGGAGAGCTCTGACAGCTGATTGGAGGGAAGGGACACCCCCCCTGCACACAGGAACAGAGCTGAGGCTGTCAATCAGTTGGAGCTCCTACACTGTCACCTTTTTTCTCTTGGTGTCAGGAAAACTTGTCAGAAGTGACTCATGCTGATAGAAGGAGGAAGCAGCAAACAGAAATGACACTTAAGCCTCGTACACACGGTGTGATGGTCATACGACCGAATGGCTCAGATCATATGTTGGCTGTTGTATCTCGCGTACTGACATGCATTACACGATCGTACGACCAAGTCAAACGTAGTGTCGTGTTATGAACGTATAAAGAGAAAGTTCAGGTGCATGTAATTTGTGTCCGGCCATTCCTGACTTCTGAGCATGCGTGTTTTGCACAGTACAATTTGTAGGACCAACTTCTCTGTACACACGGTACAATGGTCGTACGACCGCTTGTCGTACTACCAAAGTTTTCTAGTTTGCTCATACAACTTCTGTTGTAGGACCGTCGTACGTCGGCTGTTCTAATCGCGCGTACTAACGGTCGATTTAGCATACAACGGTCGTTCGTACGACCTGTTGTATACGATCGTCGACCTATGTGTACGAGGCATTAGGCTGGGTTTACACTATCCGACACAAAACCGGTCAGGTACTTTGCCCTGCAACATCGGTCCTACTTCTGTCCTACTTCCATCCGACTTGAATGAACAAGATAAGATTTTGCTCCGACTTTGAGAGAGTGACTTGTCCTTTCACCAATAAAAACAATCCCAGTGTGAAATAAATTCCTTTTACTGCTGCTGTAATCACCAAGTCGGATGTCACAAGTAGGATGGTTAGAACAAGGATCCGACTTTGATCCGACTTCAATGATATTCAATGGGCTGAAGGAGGACCAAAGTCGGACCAAAATAGTACAGGGACCTTTTTCAAAGTCGGACCAACTTGTTTAGGACCAGTTAAGACGGCTCTCATAGGGAAACATTGATTTTGTGACGTCATGCAACTTGTGCTCACAATGTCAGTCCGTTTGTCGGACAAATGTGAACCCAGCCTTAGGCCCCTTTCACACTTGTGCGACCCGATTTTACCCCAATTTTTGCAGCGATTTTACCTCCGTTTTTTGCAGCGATTTTACCTGGGGTCAGTACGACTTTGGTCCAACTTTGTTATAACTTTGGCTCAATGAATACATATTATAAAGTCGTACAGAAGTAGTACAGAAATCGCATCTATATTATTCAGGTGCGATTTGCATGAGACTTTGAGGGTTTAATATTGAAGTCTATGGACCTCAAGTCCATAGGCACATAGTTAACCCTTTGATCACCCTCATGTTAACCCCTTCACTGTATTAGTGTCACTGGTCCCCAAAAAGTGTCAGTTGCTGTCCCAATGTCTGCCGCAATGTTGCAGTCCCGCTATAAGTTGCTGATTGCCGCCATTACTAGTAAAAAAATAAATAAAAATATCCCAACGTTTGTAGACGCTATCACTTTTACGCAAACCAATCAATATATGCCTACTGGGATATTTATATTACCAAAGAAATATGTAGCAGAATACATATTGGCCCAAATTGGCCAAATTTAATTTTTTTTATTGGATGTTTTATAGCAGAAAGTAAAAAATATTGTTTTTTTTTTTTTATCTTCAAAATGTCGGTCATTTTTTCTTTATATCGCAAAAAGTAAAAAACACAGAAGTAATCAAATACCACCAAAAGAAAGCTCTATTGTGGGGAAAAGGACATCAGTTTTATTTGGGTACAGTGTCGCACGACCGCGCATTCGTCAGTTAAAGTAACGCAGTGGCGTATCGCAAAAAATGGCCTGGTCATGAAGGGGGGTAAATTAGTCAAGTGGTTAATTTTAGCAGGGGTTCCCAGAGACCTAAAAAATATTTTAAGGGTTCCTCTGGGGGGAAAAAAAGGTTGGGAAAGGCCGCTCTAGTGAATGTATGGAAAAGGAACAGGTTGGTGACATAAGTAGCTCAGCTTTCAGCCAGCAATGTTGTGAATATGGTGAGATCTTCCCGTCACCTTCCAAAAAATTGTAAGGAGATCAGATCCTGCCCTCTACAACCAAAGTCATTTCTCTTGGTTTGAGTTTCTTTGCACACCATAAAAGCAGTGTTGCCAACCTCCTGCAGTGTTTTTTACTGGCAAAACATGGAAAATTTACTGGCGGAGCACATTTTTTACTGCCAACCCAAAAATAACAGAACTCCTATTAAAAACTAAGTCAATTGATATTGAAACACAACATGGAAATGCTGAAAATATCAAGTAGTTTGCCTGGTTTACACTTAAAAAGTCAGCACAGCATGACAAATTATCAGACCCTGATATTTATAGACAGCTGTAAAAATCACAGATTTTTACAAACTGACAGTAAATTTACTGGCGGTTGGCAACCCTGCATAAAAGTGCTCATTGTCACCCAGATTGCAAAGTCGCTAGCCGACCCCTTTCACACAAAACGTCGGGCAGTTTTGAGACGCTTTTCAGTAGCTTTTGAGGTGCGCTTTTTTTAAGGTCAAAAGGACCATTTTGAGGCACTTTTGAATTGATTTTCGTGCACTTTTCAGGCGCTTTTGAAGTGCTTCCCATTCATTTCAATGGAGAGGGGTCATTTTTGAGGTGCTTTTTTAAGCACTCCAAACATGTTCCAAAGATGCTGCTTGTAGGACTTTTTCACCACCCCGCCAGCACACCGCTCCAGTCTGAAAGCATCCATTAACCACTTAACAACCACCCCATAGACAAATGACGGCTACAGGGCGGTAGCTTAACACTGGGAGGGCGTACTATGATGTCCTCCTATGAACCCGCGACCCTGAGGCGCGCACCTGGGAATATCCGTGACTTCACAGATCGTGGTGAATGGCCGCTCACTCAATTGACGGAGCGATCACATATAAACAAGCCGGCGGAAGTTGCGGCTTTTCTCTCCCCTCTCCGCACCAATTGGTGCATTGTGAGAGGAGAGGGGGAAAGATCAATGCAGCAGCCCTGTGGGCAGGATGTGAAGTGCCAGCCATCCTCATCCATCCTCACCCACCCAGCCATCCTCACCCATCCATGCTCATCCATCCATGCTCACTCACCCAGCCATCCTCAGCCAGCCAGCCATGTTCACCGATCCATGCTCATCCACCCATCCATGCTCATCCATCCATCCATGCTCACCCAACCAGCCATCCACGCTCACCCACCCAGCCGTGCTCACCCACCCATCCGTGCTCACCCACCCATCCATGCTCAGTCATCCCCATCCGTGCTCCTCCATCCGTGCTCAGTCATCCCCATCCGTGCTCAGTCATCCTCATCCGTGCTCATCCATCGCCATCCATGCTCATCCATCCACGCTCAGTCATCCCCATCTGTGCTCGTCCATCCCCATCCGTGCTCAGTCATCCCCATTCTTGCTCAGTCATCACCATCTGTGCTCATTTATCCCCATCCATGCTCACCCATCCGTGCTCAGCCATCCTTATCCATGCACAGTCATCCCCATCCATGCTCAGTCATCCTCATCCTTGCTCATCCATGGCTCATTTGTGCCTCATTCATGCTCATCCATACCACATCAGTTCTCATCTGCGACACATCCATGCCACTACAGTGCCCATCCACACCACTACAGTGCCTATCCATGCCACTACACTACCCATCCATGCCACTACAGTACCCATCCATGCCACTACACTGCCCATTCGTGCCACTACAGTGCCTATCCATGGCACCACAATGCCTCACAATAGTGTAATAGGCAGTCAAATTATATGTGTAATTTATGCCCCTAGAACACCTGACAGTGCTCTCTGCATGTTGGGTCTCTGTATGTGGCCAGGCTGTGTAAAAGTGTCACACATGTGGTATCGCCATACTCGAGAGGAGTAGCAGAATATATTTTGGGGTGTAATTTTTGCTGGGTACATGCTGTGTGTTAGAAATATTGTATAAATGGACAACCTTGTTAAAAAAAATGTGTTTTCATTTTCTTTCCACATTTTCCAAAAACTTGAAGAAAAAAATGACACGTTCAAAAGACTCATTATGCCTCATAGCATATATGTTGGGTGTGAGATAAGCCTTCAGTTCATCAGATGTGATCAATATTCAATGATTGGCACCATAGCTTATAGACTCTATAACTTTCACAAAGACCAAATAATATACACTAATTTGTTTTGTTTTTTTTACCAAAGATAGGTAGCAGTATACATTTTGGCCAAAATTTATGAAGAACAATTACTAATTTGCAAATTTTTATAACAGAAACAAAGAAAAATGCATTTTTTTAACAACATTTTCGGTCTTTTTTTAATTATAGCGCAAAAAATAAAAAACTCAGTGGTGATTAAATACCGCCAAAAGAAAGCTCTATTTGTCCGAACAAAAGGACAAAAATGTCATATGGGTTCAGTGTTGCATGACTGAGTAATTGTCATTCAAAGTGTGAGAGCGCTGAAAGCTGAAAATCGGTCTGGTTGTTAAGGGTGTTTAAGTGCCCAGTGGTCAAGTGGTTAATATTAATGAGAGGCAGTTTTTCATGAGCTCTTTTTTAAGCGCCAAAGCACCTGAAAAGCCCTTCAGTGTGAAAAGGGTTAGTGATTCACTTTTCTTATAGAATAGCAGCACTTTCAGTACACAGGCACAGCAAGAACTATCAGCCAAGTGGGAGAGAAAAGTCATCGATTTGCTTGTTCATGTCATGTACTGGATGTGTTATGATCTGACTTCAGGATTCTTGGATCTTTGCAGTCGGAATCCACTGATGTCTGCCGTGTTTGTTGACTGACGGACGGTACGGATAAAGCGCTCATTAATATTCTGCCCTGTGTAATGCGCCTCTACATACACCTGTAATCTGCTCATGTTTACCTTTTGATAACTGAGCAAATATCATAAATTGAGAAATCAGTACAGGAATATCTTTATATTTATAGCCAATATTTATTGGAGGTTTTCCATCTGGAATGAGTTAAAATGGTTAAGTAAATATGAGTTACTCTACTGCCATTAGCAAAACTAGATAATGAAGAGAAGAGAGGAAGTGAAGGGCATTCATATCATTCTCAAGAGATTCAAGTAAAACTATAGGCAAAACTTTTTTTTTCAATTTGGAGGGTAAAGTAGGGTTTAATCTCGGTAAGTCTTTTTTTTTTCCGCCATCTGCGTCCCATTGGGAAAATTTACCTTCACTTCCTGTCCCATAGCCAAACAGGAAGTGAGAGGAAATCCCTGCAAATGAAGGGAAACCCTTGGGGTCCCCAGGTCACCAGAACTAGTGTCCCTTTTGGAAGATTTCCCCTCTATTACTTTTCTGGGGACATCCCAAATTTTTACATTTTCTCTACATTCAATGTGAATCCTAAGGACAAATAGAGAGGGTGCATCTCCTAATGGGGGCCCAGACAATAATGAAAACCTAGTAGGTGTGCTAATCTCTCTCCACTCTGTCCAAAGCTAAAAACAAGTTTTGCCTTTAGCGATAATTTAACCTGCATTGTTGAAGGAATTTTTTATGATTAATTTTTTTATAAACTCCTGTATACATCATTTTTATAATTTAAGGCCTCATGTACACTGAGCTTAAAAAATACATTTTTTTTAAGAAGTTTGATGTTTTTTTCCAGCCTGTAAATGCACCTCTGTGTTAGCCTATGTGGCCATGCAAAGCTAGGTGTTTACAGGAATATTAGAAGAGGAGCAGAAAAAAGCTCCTTTACTTGCACCATCAAAAGAAAATCTTTTGGGCAGAAAAAATGTTGAGTGCGTCTAAATGCGCGGAAACTTGTCTAAATGCTAGGTGCGTTTAGTGCTTAAAATGTTACTAAATCCACAACAGTAAAATCAGTCTGTATATGCAACATAGCATGCTTGTTATACTCACTGTGGAACTTAAAGCGGAGTTCCACCCAAAAGTGTAACTTCCGCTTTAAGACCTCCTCCCCTCCTCCTGATACTGAAACAGAGCTTTTGGGGAGGAGGGGGGGTGCAGATACCCAATTGTGACGGTTACCTTCGTTCCAGTCGCCTTAGGCGATCGGAAGTGGAACGTTGCCTTCCCCCTCCCTCCCAAAGTCTTCTGGGATAGAGGACAGGTCCTAGAAGACTTCAAGATCAATCACATGGCGCCGCTCGCGCTTGCGCAGTGCGTGCCCGGCTGTGAAGCCACTAGCTGTCATTGCCAGGTGCCCACACTAGGAATGACGGTGCCACGGAGGGGAGGGGGAGAGATCCGTGGCTCCGCGCGGCCCCAGCGCTGGACCAGGGGACAGGTAAGTGTTTGTTTATTAAAAGTCAGCAGCTACACTTTTTGTAGCTGCTGACTTTTAACCAGTTCCCAACCGGCTCACGTACATTTACAGCTGCAGAGTGGCAGCGCCACGGGAATCGCCGTCTTTAAATGGCAGCTCGTGCATGCACGACTAGCGGGCGCGCTGTCGTGCCCGCCGCACTCTGCAGGAGTGTTACCCAGGCTCAGGCAGACCCGATGTTCGCCAGCGAGCCGCGATTGCTTACAACAGAAGAAAACTTGTCACTGGGATCAGTTAGATCTCTTATGCCTATGGTAGCCCAGACCCCTCACTGTTAGAACACTCCTAGGGAACTCAGTTATCTTCTAGATCCCCCCCACCAGGTTAACCTGCCAATGACATTTACACAGTAATCGATGGATATTTAAATTTCTGATCGCTGTATAACTGTCATTGGTCCCAAAAAAGTGTCACAAATGTCCGACATTTCCGCGTCAATATCACAGTCCCGATAAAAATCGCAGATCGCCGCCATTACTAGTAAAAAAAAAAAAATTTGTAAAAACGCCAGAAATGAATTCTAATCGCTTGTAAATGTGGCAACTTTTGTGGAAACCAATCAATAAACGCTGATTGCAACTTTTTTTTTTTTTACCAAAAATATGAGGAAGAATATAAATCGGCCAAAACCGATGAATACATTTGTTTTTTTATATTTTTTTTTTGGATTTGTATTTTGGCAAAAAGAAGTGATCAAATACCACTAAAAGAAAGCTCTATTTGTGGAGGAAAAAAGCACGCAAACTTCATTTGGATACAATGTCACACGACCGCGCAATTGTCAGTTAAAGCGACGCAGTGCCGAATCGTAAAAAAGTGCTCTGGTCCTAACATAGGAAATTCTTCCGGGGCTGAAGTGGTTAATAAACATAGAAAACGGTTGAACTCCACTTTAAGGGGTTAATCCTCTGCCTTGTGTAAAAAGGATGTTTTATCCTGTATGGATAGATACTTCCCTCCTGCACTGTCTATCTCGGTATGGCAGCTAGCACACAGGCAGGTGAGTCAACCTGCACATGCTCAGTTGTGTCTTTTATGCTGGAGAGAATATTAAGGCCCCTTTTACACTCCTGCAACTTTAAAAGTCGCGCTATTTTAACGCAATTTTGCAGGCACGATTTTGATGAGATTTCGGCGCGATTTCAGGGAATGCCTGTGCAAACTTGAGGTCTATGGACCTCAACTCGCATGAAAGTCAGACCAAAGTAGTGCATGGACTACTTTGAAGTCGGCATGACTTGAAGTCGTACATATATGAATGGTTGTCATTGGAAATCATGGGGAACGACATGTCATGCGACTTTGCAGTCTAAAGTTGCAGGACAAGTCGCACAAGTGTGAAAGGGGCCTTACTTGTTCTCAGAGATAGCCAGGTCACATGATATTGACATCACACATGTGGGCGTGTATACAGGCTGTAGTGGAAATCTCCTCTTACCTGAACTCTCAGCACTGGAGAAACTCTGCGGGTTATCATTTAACCGTGGTATACAGATCAGCGAAAAATAAGAAGATCTATAAGCTGTGGGCGCTGTGGAGGGGGCAGTGTTGCCAACCTCCCGCAGTGTTTTTTACTGGCAAATCATGGGGAATCTTACTGGCAGAGCACATTTTTTACTGGCAACCTTAAAAATAACTGAACTTCTATTAAAAACTAAGACAATTAATATTTTAACACAGCATGGAAACACTGACAATACCCATATCAAGTAGTTTGCCTGGTTTACACTTAAAATGTCAGCACAGCATGACAAATTATCAGACCCTGATATTTATAGACAGTTTCTAGAAGAATAAAAAGCGACTAGACATATGGTGCCAATTTACTATTGGGCGTCTCAAAGAGGTCACGACTCTCAAGT
>BLSH010286988.1:141809-161854 GCA_018402905.1 Glandirana rugosa | reverse complement strand
TTTCATATTACTGGGTTTAGTAAAACTTTATGTGATAATTTATTACAATGGCCAGAATAAATGAATATTCTGGCGATAGAATCAATGACGCACCTAAACGCTTCTTTTTTTGCTGCCAGGAGCATGGGCATCCAGGGGAGGAAAACCAATGTCCTGTGTGCATGAAGCCTAACCTCTCTATTTTACAGATGAACATTTAATACAGGGTACTTCCAAGACACTGCATGCCAGGCATTCTAATAAAGTCCAGCACTCCTACATGCTTGTTGGCAGTCTTTGGGCAGCACAGTTAGTGATTAACAAGGTTCATAGTCTGAATCCCAAACTATCTGCATGGAGTTTGTATTATCTCTCTGTGCTTCTGTGGGTTTCATCTGGGTATTCCAGCTTCAAACCACACTCCAAAGACATGCTGGCAGGATAATTGGCTTCTGTCTAAGTTGGCCCTAGTAAGTGTACATAGGCGTGTTAGATAGGGACCTGAGGCTGGGTTCACATATGAACTGCATGCGGCTCACAGCAGGGGTCCGGTGCGTCCTGGTTCACCGATTCAGGTCCGATTTCAGCCTGAATTTTGGGCTAAATTCGAACCTGAAACGGACCAAAAGTCTCACAGCGTTATTGTGCAAATCGCACCGGACCTGCTGCGGAAATACAGTATCTCACAAAAGTGAGTACACCCCTCACATTTTTGTAAATATTTTATTCTATCTTTTCATGTGACAACACTGAAGAAATTACACTTTGCTACAATGTAAAGTAGTGAGTGTAAAGCTTGTATAACAGTGTAAATTTGCTGTCCCCTCAAAATAACTCAACACACAGCCATTAATGTCTAAACCACTGGCAACAAAAGTGAGTACACCCCTAAGTGAAAATGTCCAAATTGGGCCTAAAGTGTCAATATTTTGTGTGACCACCATTATTTTCCAGCACTGCCTTAATCCTCTTGGGCAGGGCTGCTGATAGAAATCGCGGGGCCCCATACAGACTACCTGACTGGGCCCCTCCCCAAGAAAATATTAAAGCTATATTTTGCTAAAAATACAATAAAATCATTATTAGCAGACACAAATACAACATAACTCACAGAATTCCTCCTAAATCTAAAAAACGGAACGGAGTTAATAAATAAAAATGAGGATGAGATAAAAATAAATATATATATACAAGTTGGTCAGTTGGAGCTCCGGGATCAGAGAGACAAAGTTATAGAGATAAACTCAGGAGCAGAGCTAATATTAGAGCCAGCGCTGGGAGGAGGGGCCCGCACAGGGAGGGGGATTAGTGAGGGACGACTGATTCTTTCTCAGCAGATAAAAGCTGGCAGCAGGGAGAGATCAGCTTTCAGCTGCTGGAGGAAGCGTTCTGCAATTGTCGTCCATTACTAATCCCCCTCCCTGGGTGGGCCCCCCGTGTGCTCGGGCCCCCTACAAGAGGACTGGTGGTCTCCCCTATCAGCAGCCCTGCTCTTGGGCATGGAGTTCACCAGAGCTACACAGGTTGGCACTGGAGTCCTCTTCCACTCCTCCATGACGACATCACGGAGTAGGGGAATGTTAGAGACCTTGCAGTCCTCCACCTTCCTATTGAGGATGCCCCACAGATGCTCAATAGGGTTTAGGTCTGGAGACATGCTTGGCCAGTCCATCACCTTTACCCTCAGCTTCTTTAGCAGTGGTTGTCTTGGAGGTGTGTTTGGGGTCGTTATGTTGGAATACTGCCCTGCAGCCCAGTCTCCGAAGGGAGGGATCATGCTCTGCTTCAGAATGTCACACTACATGTTGGCAATCATGGTTCCCTCAATGAACTGTAGCTCCCCAGTGCTTGCAGCACTCGTGCAGCCCCAGACCATCACACTCCCACCACCATGCTTGACTGTAGGCATGACACACTTGTCTTTGTACTCCTCGCCTGGTTGCCACCATGCACGCTTGATACCATCTGAACCAAATAAGTTTATCTTGGTCTCATCAGACCACAGGACATGATTCTAGTAATCTATGTCCTTAGTCTGCTTGTCTTCAGCAAACTGTTTGAGAGCTTTCTTGTGCATCATCTTTGGAAGAGGCTTCCTTCTGGAACGACAGCCATGCAGACCAATTTGATGCAGTGTGCGGTGTATGGTCTGAGTACTGACAGGCTGACCCCCCACCCCTTCAACCTCTGCAGCAGTGCTGGCAGCACTCATACATCTATTTCCCAAAGACAACCTCTGCATATGATGCTGACCACATGCACTCAACTTCTTTGGTTGACCATGGGTAGGCCTCTTTTGAGTGGAACCTGTCCTTTTAAACCGCTGTATGGTCTTGGCCACTGTGCTGCCTCTCATTTTCAGGGTCTTGGCAATCTTTTTACAGACTAGGCCATCTTTATGTAGAGCAACAATTCTTTTTTTTCAGATCCTCAGAGAGTTCTTTGCCATGAGGTGCCATGTTGAACTTCCAGTGACCAGCATGAGAGAGTGAGAGCGATAAGACCAAATTTAACACACCTGCTCCCCATTCACACCTGAGACCTTGTAACACATGACACTGGGGCGGGAAAATGGCTAATTGGGCCCAATTTGGACATTTTTACTTAGGTGTATGCTCACTTTTGTTGCAAGGGGTTTAGTGTTGAGTTATTTTGAGAGTACATCAAATTTACACTGTTATACAAGCTGTACATTCACTACTTTACATTGTAGCAAAGTGCCATTTCTTCAGTATTGTCACATGAAAAGATATAATAAAATATTTACAAAAATGTGAGGGGTGTACTCACTTTTGTGAGATACTGTATGTGAACCGGCTCCATAGAGAGCCGGTCAAAATCTCCTGCTATTGCGAATTGGATGTGGTTAACCCGCATCCAATTTGCAATGTTGTGAACCCAGCCTTAAATTTCTTGAGGACAAGGACTGATATGAATGCACAATATGAAAAGTGCTGCATAAATTGTTGGCACTATATAAATTACCTGCAATAAAAAAAAAAATCAATGAAGTTTTAAGAAATTACAAATCCAAATGGTCTTTGTTGGGAGAGGAAGAATGAAGGGAGGGTGTCTATCCTCTGAATCATTGAGCTGTTTGAAATCCAATCTTTTTCCTGACTATGGGACGGTTCACACTGGTCCAATATGTGCTCCGACTTCCAGAGCACAAGTTGCATGACATGTCACAATCAATGGTTTCCTTTGAGAGCTGTCTTAACTGGTCCAACTTGTGTTGGTCCGACTTTGAAAATGCATCCTGCACTACTTTGGTCCGACTTGGGCACTATTTCAGCCCATTGGTTTGAATGGAAGTCGGGATCAGCATCTTAACTGATCCGACTTGTGGCATGCAACTTGTGCTCTGAGGATTTTGAGGGGGAACCCCACGTCAAAATTGAAAAAACAAAAACAAAAAAACTGCGTCCCCCAGGACCATACCAGACCTTTCAGGCTTGTATAGATTTTGAAGGGAAACCCCATGCCAAAAAACATGGCGTGGGTTCCCCCTCAAAATCCATATCAGACCCTTATCTGAGCATGCAGCCCGGCAGGTCAGTAAACCATTCCTTCAACATGGGGGGGGGGGTGTGCTCTGCGCCCTGCCCACCCCAAAGCACCTTGTCCCCATGTTGATGACCATGAGCAGTGTTTGTGGGGGTCCGCGGGCAGGGGGCTTATCGGAATCTGAAAACCCCCTTTAACAAGGGCGCCCCCAGATCCCGACCCCCCCTCCCCTCCCCATGTAAATGAGTATGGGGTACATTTCATCTCTACCCATTCACCCCAAAGAAAGCAGTGAGACGGTTTTGACAAGTCCTTCATTAAAAGTAAAGAATGTTCCCCGTCATAGCTCCAATGTGTCTTCTTCCTACGGTCTTCCCTCTCCGGTGATGTGTTATTTCTCCGGTCTTCTGTCTCCGCTGCTGCCTTCTCCTCCACTGCTGTCTTCTTCGTCCCTGCGTTCTTCTCCACTGCCGACCCGGTCCTCCTCCAACACTTGCTCCCGCTGTTGTGTCATCTGCAATGTCTGCCAGTTCTTATATAGCCATGGGGTGTGGCCATCCGGTCACGTCACCATGAGACTCCCAAACCACCCCTTGTGACATCACGTAGAACACATAGAACATATTGGCGCTCTTCCACAATTTTGTAAGCTTTAGTAATGTCTTTAAGTGTATCTGTGGTCAAAATGTAAACTCATATATTCATTTCCACGTTATATTTTTTTTTAAATTTATTTTTATTGAATCTTGAATATAATAGAAAGTTATACAAAAAAAGTAAAAAAAATCCCAAAAATGTACAAAGTTGTGACCATATTGTATTTCAGTTATTGCTAGCCTACTCTCTATTACTCTGAACGATCTTGAAGTTTGTAAACTTACTTTGTGAACTTACTTTACTTACGTATTCACTATGCCCTGTGAGTAGGCAGTGCTATGTCACACATTTCACAAAACCTGCCTTCTAAACTACAGAAGTGCTGAGCAGAGGAGCTAGAGGAGGTAGAGTCAGTGTAGGAATCACTGCTTACAGGAAGCAAGATACCATGGGATATGGAGTCCTTAGAGATTAAAAGTAAATAGCAGAAGAGAAGCTGCAAAGCATGCAGGGAATATAGCAAGTTTTGGAAAGAGATAACCAGCAAACAGGCAGAACTCACAACATGAAAGGAGATTTTTCAAGTAAGCTTGTCATTTATAACTATTGTTTGTAATGCTATTACAATGCTGATGTTCCAATATGAACGTGTATGCTGTGACTATAGAACTCCATAAAGAAATACATTCTATGTGTTTTCTTTAAAGTGGAAGTCTGGGATCAATCTAATAAGCCTAAAACTGCTATTACCTCCCTTCTACATCCTGAACTACCCTGTGAAAGTAAGATGCTTATTCTTACGTATTCTCAGGGCGCTCCTGTCCGGTCAACATGATCTTCCCAGAGGCCGGCTTCAGGGGGAGAGAAGAAATCGCAGAGAGTGGCTGCAATGCCTAGCTGTTGACGTCACCCGTAGATTTACTATGGGGCATCTGTTGTTGGCTGTCCCTCCTTTCCTCTGATGTTGGCTGCTGGGGAGATTATGTGACCAGCCTGCAGCACCCTTAGAATAGGTAAGAATAAGCATCTTCCTTTCACAGGGTAGGTAGTATGGGATTTAGAAGGGGAGGTGGGAGCAGATTTAAGCGTAGGTATATCGATCCTGGACTTCAACTTCATGTAGTAGAGGTTTTCAATTAGAGCTGAGCATTTTGACCTCTAAACCATGTCTGGGTAATTCCTCCCATTACCATGTGCTGTAATTCTGTAAAATACTGTAAAATTGCTGTAAGATATGTCTCTGCACTGTCAGTCATCATCAGTGTTTCATCTTTCCGCAATAACCCAGTGATTTTGCGCTTGGACAAACTAAGACGCGGAGTCAAGTGGTGATGCATTACAGTCACATCTACCACCCAATTTGGGCCCCAACCCATAGTTCAAGAAACACTGCTCTAGAGGATTCTGAAAAAATATTTGTAATCAATTTATATTTCTAAAGTGCTTTTTTCTCCCTGGGGACTGAAAGTACTTTATCTTGTGTTGGGGCAGATGGTGAGGCAACTATCTTAAAGGGGAGTTCCACCCATTTAAAAGTCAGCAGCTACAAAAAGTGTAGCTGTTGACTTTTAATAAATAGACACCTGTCCCACGGTCCAGCGATGCGGCCGCCCGATGCCTCGCTCCTCTCCCCCTCCCCTCCGTGGCGCCAACATTGCAAGTGTGGGCACCCAAGTGTGGCTTCACAGCCCAACGCACACTGCGCATGTGCAAGCCGCGCTGTGTGTAGTGAATGGCTGGGAAATCTTCTGGGACCTGTGACGTGTCCCAGAGGATTGCAGGGAGGAAGGGGGGAGAGGTGAACTTCCGATTGGGGCCGCAGCGCCAGGAGCGGAAGTGGGAGCTGGGTACCTGGGAAAACTAGGTACCCGCTCCCCCCCCCCAAAAAAAATGACATGCCAATTGTGGCATGTCAGGGGGGTCACCTGTACTTAAAGCGGAAGTTCCACTTTTGGGTGGAACTCCGCTTTAAGTACTGTTAGTAAATATTATACTCATACCTTTTTCTTAGACCCAAGCTAATTAACCTACCATTATGTCTTTGGTATGTGGGAGAAAACTAGAGGATCGTGTCTTGACTGGGACTCAAACCAAGGACCCCAGTACAGCAAGGAAGAAGTGCTTACCACTAAGCCCCTGTGGTACTGCAATTTTAAAGTGTGACATGTTTGTTTTATATTTATTCAGCATAACATCATCTTATATATTATATATTTTACCAAACCATTGGAGATTGTGTTTTTTGCATAAAAATTAATTAAAGTGTATTTTTTCCAAATACTTTCCGTTTGAAAAACCGCTGCGCAAATATCTTGTGACATAAAATTATGCAACACCCACTATTTTATTCCCACGGGCCTCTGCTTACAAAATATATAATGTTTAGGGGTAATAAGTCGTTTTCTAGCAAAAACAATGCACAAAAAAACAACAGATTTTTACATGTACAGTTTAAAATGAATGCCAAAATTGGCCTGGGGTTAATGATTAGAAAAACAAACAAACATACTTAAAACATTTATACAGCAAAAAATATTGAGCAAAATTCTACTAGTGTATATCAAGCTCACTGGTGTGAGCGTTAGGGCCGGTTCACACCTAGGCGATCCAACTTCAGTGCTACTTTGGGCGACTTACAACGCGACCTGAAGCGACTTCTATGCCAGGCGACTTTCCCTGTGGCCAATCAGAGAAAAGAGGGAGGGGGGTTGCCTTCAAAAATTATTTTCTTTTTCCTGGAAAGTCACT
The DNA here is from genome assembly GCA_018402905.1 of Glandirana rugosa. Lineage (NCBI taxonomy): Eukaryota > Metazoa > Chordata > Amphibia > Anura > Ranidae > Glandirana > Glandirana rugosa. Next base: position 155,023 of record BLSH010286988.1, on the reverse strand, counting down.
TCAAAGTCGCTTCTTCATAGACGGTGATCCGACTTGGAAGCGACTTCCATTGACTTCTATGGGCTCAAGTCGCCTTGAAATAGTACAGGAACCTTTTCTGAAGTCGGAGCGACTTGAGTAGCACATATTAAGATGGCTCCATTCATTTCAATGGGATTTCTGATGTCAAGCGATTTGAGGCGACTTGGGGCGACACAAGTTGGATCACAAGTCGCCTAGGTGTGAACCGGCCCTTATTGGAAACCCAACCGGTGATCGGAAACTACTCAACTCCACCCAAAACATAGAAATCTTTGTGTCATTTTCCACGCTGTACTACCCCTGTAATAAAAATAGTAGCCTTACAATTCCTGATAGCTCATGGCGTTTTTTTTTTATTTCAAAAGATTTTATTGGGTTTTCAAGAAGAACAAGTACAGAAGTATGCTAGGCATAAGATAGGGAACCATGTCGATGTCCGGTATACATAATAACCAAAAACAGAGGACGGTTAAACATTTGAGAAGTCAAATTGTTGCCCCTGAAGTTACATTTGGGCGTTGAGCTGTAATTAAGTGTGATAAGCCAGCATTGTCGGAGAAGACCCCCTCCACTGCAGTACCTCGTCGGAAGACAGACCGAACCGGAGGATGGGGGGGCGGGTTAGGTTATCGTATCCATCGGTATAGGTTTCCTCGGTAGCCTGTCAAGGCATGAGTATCCGAGTCTCAGGTTATAAGGCCTATTGAGCTGGGCAGTACCCGATGGGGTGTTTAGAGCTAGAGATTCGGGCGAGAAGCAGGGGGTCATCCTTGCTCTCCTACGGGTATATGTAGTGTGTGGCTGTGGGGGGGCAACTGGGATAACTGGTAGAGAGAGGTGGGGGATTGTTGAGATAAGGGATGTTGCTCAGGCTAGCAGACCAGCTGGTAGCCTCTAAGGGGATCTTTGGTATGGGGAGGTCCACCATGTATGGGGAATCAAGCGTGGACACTGTGGTGGGGAGTGGCCCAGTAGGGTGGTGGAAGGGAGGAAGGGGGTGGGGGGGGCTTTTGGGGAGCAATGACGCAGTATCTCATAGGGATTACAATGAAGCTTGCTATTGTAAGGCCAATGGCCGGAGTGAGTGAGTCCAGGAGGGGCGAAAGCCTCCAACAAACCCTGGGATCCAACCCCTCGAGCCCTGTGGCCTTTGTGGACTGTAAACTGTGTGTGGGAGTCGAGAGGGTCGTTTTTGAGTGGGTGCGACGGGACTATTTATTGTGAGGATTTATTGCTTGGGTGTATTCCGTGGTTGTCTTAGAATGTCGCCAGCAAGCCCAAGTATTGTTGTATTTGGAGATAGTGTCGTGGGAAATGGCAATGAGCTCTTCCATTTTAGCGATTCTATCTATTCGTAGGAACCATTCTTTAATTGAGGGTGCCCTAGACTTACCCCATAAAGCTGGGATGCATAACTTGGCGGCGTTAAGCGTATGCATCGCCAGGGATCTGAAGTAACGATGTTTGGGGAATGTGTTGTGAGGCGTTTTTTCTTAATAACCATTAATAACGGGTTTGTTATAGAAATATTGCTGTTCTGAATAACTAGGCAAAAGTGACATGGTGTGAGAAAATGCCACGGGGATTCATGAATTTCCCTTTTAGCGTTCATGTTCCTGAATTACATTGCAGTTTGCATCCGTGGAAAATTCATTTTCTTTTAGTGTGTTAATGACTTGACTGTCATGTGCTGCTGTGACGATAGCCGGCAGCAAACCTATTGATATAATGGAGAGATGCTCGGCTGAACTAATGCAGTCACTATGACCTTGAGAAGCATGGGATAACCAGAGCATTATCACATTATTCCGCACTTCTCTGAGAAATAATGGGGACAGGTGAGAGAAATGTCAGGGTGAGCTTAATGAAATGGACGCCATCATTAAAATTGACACCTATATTATTATATTGTACTTTATATATACTGTATGTATCAATCATATATTGATCTCAATGGATAGGGCACATATCAGCATTACTAAATTATATTATTTAATTGTTTTTTTATTATTATTTTAATCCATGTAGGGCCAACTTTAGTTTGGATTTTCCATGACTTTATGGGGTTAATTTACTAAAGCTTTAAAGTGCAAAATTTGGTGCAGCTCTGCACAGAAACCAATCAGCTTTTAGCCCTCATAACCCTCATAGGTTTTAGCCCTCATTCACACGGGTGTTTTTTAACGCCATGTTTTTTGGGCGTTTTTTACAGCTCTCCATGTTATTCAATGGGCCCATAAAAACGCTGATGTTTTTGAGCTGTAGAAGGCGTCGGCGTTAGTGAGCTGTATTTAGAACGCGGGACCAGCGCATTCCGAGGCTGTAGCGTTTTGGTGTTTTTGATGCTAATGCGGCAAAGCGCTCTCTAACGCCGTATCAGTGTTGACGCCGGCGGTTTTAGGTTAAAAAATAGCAGAGGATTTAAAAAAAATAAAAAAAACGCTGATTGACGCCGATGCTCATTAATGCTCACTAATGCCAATTCAAAAAGCCAGAAAAAACGCAGATTTTTCAAAAACGTCTGACCCGACATTTTGCTTATTTTTTACTCATACGCCCGTGTGTATAAGGTCTTAGCCTCGGTTCACACTGCAGCGATGCGGGAATTCACTGCGGGTTCCCGCATCGCATGTCTCTGGGCACTGCCATGTGCGAACTGTGGGGAGTGTCAATTCAATGTTAATGACACCCCCAAATCAGTATGCATATCGCACTGTGAACTGCAAACTCGCATAGGAATCGGATCACATGGTGTGAACCACCATGCTATACGATTCTGACCCTGCGAAAAAAAGGGTCCTGTGCGAGTTTGCTCCGATTGCGATGCAAATTCAGCCATACAATCTCTATGGCTGATTTTGCATCACACAGAGATCGCATGTGGTTCACACTGCAGTGCGGTGCCAAATCATATGCAATCTCTCAGATTGGAGCAGTGTGAACCCAGCCTGATTGTCAAAGCTTGATTGAACAAGCTGAGGTTAGAAGCTGAGCTAGCATGCACAGCTTCTCCGTTTTTTGCACTCTCCAGCTTTAGTAAATCAACCCCTTAGTGTCAGTGATAATGATCACTTGGCCCAATAGAGAGGGTGAATCTACCTAGCAGACAGCAATAAAAAACCTGAACAAAAGTCTATTCTGCACTTCGCCTTTACTCGGTCCACACCTATGTGTTTTGCAGAAATGCACTACCGTTTATCTAACATGGTTTCCTATGGATTGATTCACTGTGCGTTTTAAGCCAGTGTGTTTTTTTCGAAAGGGTCAGCGACTTTTTTCCCCGCAGCAGATTGCGTTTTGCCTGTAATAGACTTCAATGGACCGCATTAAAAACGTGTATCTTTTGATGCATAGGAACGCAGGCCGTACTATTCTCACTAAAACGTAACCCCAAAGACAACCATGAAAATGATCAATAAATAACACTTACACATGTTTTGGCGAAAAAAAATTTTGGCCGCGGCACTTTATTTTGGTTTGCAAATAACAACCATCCATTAAATTGAACATCAACACTTCAGTAAATAAACAGTAAGTGCTTAGTCATTGAAAACTCAAGCACCATCACATATTTCAACAATAACAAAGTCCCCCCCCCCCCCCCCCCCCGGATCCGGAGATGACAAACCACAAATAAGTGCCCACAAAGGCTCATCCCTTTCTATAATGAGCCCCATGCCTTCTAGCAAATTCCATCACCTCTGATTGGACCATCCTCACCTGTACTCCAGGTATGGGAAAATTCTTAAAGGGGCAGTACACCACCGGCACTGTATTAATAATATATATATAAATGTATAATCTTTCATTTTTTACCCCAAATGGCTATATTAATCAGACGGCCACGCGCCCATGTAAGTGTGTCCAGAAATTGGACCCACTTTAATATTTTTTTTACTGATAGAGAAGCATGACAAGGTGGGGGCGGGGCCTGGTTGGAGTCCAGGCTGAGGTTGCCACTCTATTCACCTTTCTAGGATATCTTGGATGTGCGGCTTCCAGGGGCTACCCCTTTCTTCTTTGCACCTTCTTTGCTCCATCCCCTGTCAGCACTCCAAATAGCAGCTGTGGGTGCACCATTCACATATCCCCTTTCTACCAAGCCTGAGTGGCACACACATCCTTTTCAGGTCACAAGCATGACAAGGTGTTAGGGGCAAGAGTTAGGGTTAAGGGCTAGGGTTAGGGCTAAGGGCTAGGGTTGGGGTTAAATGTTAGGGCCAGTGGCGGCCGCTCCATAAAGGGTGCTGTCCCCCCATCCATTTGTCCAGCCCCCTAATCTACATACAGGGCGCCGGGCACATGGATTTCAATGGCGGGGTGTGTTTGTTTGAAGCACATGATTAGAGCCTGAGGCTCTAATAGGCTTCAAAATAGGGTGGGCTCGGGGAGCAGAGCACTGCACCCTGATCCCATCCACTTCCGTGACACTAGCGGATGAATATGCGCTGATTCTCCTCCCGGCTAATCAGGAAGCCCCTATTGGCCAGGGAGTCTTAGGACTCTCTGGCCAATCGTGTCTTAGGACACACTTCCTGTTTCTAATTGGCCGAAAGGAGAATGTCTCCCTGTTTGCTTGCTGGAGCGGCCCTGGCTCTACCTTCTCCCTACCTCCATATGCCTAAGGTAAGGCAGTCAGTACAACACTCGGGTTACCGCCGCAGTGATTGTCTTACATGTGGGGTATGTTGTGCTGTGTGACCGCTGCCGCCAGTGTCTCCCCCGGGGGGAGGAGTGGGGGGTGCTGTGCGACTGCCCAGCCGCCACTGGTTAGGGCTAGCAATAATTGTTAGGGTTATGGTAAGCGGTAATTGTTAGGGTTAGTGAGTGGTAGATGTTAGGGCTAACCCTAACAATTACCGCTAAACCTAACACTTAACCCTAACATTTAACTCCAGCCCTTGATCCTAACCCTTGTCCTTAACATTTAACCCTAACCCTAGCCCTTAACCCTAGCCTAAATGTCAAAATTGGCCTGGAGATGATGATTAGAAAAACAAACAAATGTGCTTGCAACATTCTTACAGCAAAAATGTTGAGCAAAATTCCACTAGTGTATACCCAGCTTTACCTTGTGGTGTGAGTGTTATTGGAAACCCAATTGGTGATTGAAAACTACTCAACTCCACCCTAAACATAGTAATTGACCGGGGCATGTTGGGTCGGTGACATCACAAGGGGGTAGGGGTCACTTGGTGAGGAGGTAATCGGCATTGGGTAGCGGAGCTCTCAGTGGTTTATGAATAAAGGACTTGTCAAAAACTTTATTGGAAACCCAGTCAGTGATCTGACACTACTTCACCCGAAACTTCATGAGGTGGCCCTGCCCCTTAGTTTATTTAGCCGTCAAGAGGCATCGGAGCTGTCAGTTGGTGGGAGCCAAGCATTGGTGCAGGTCAGGTTTTTATTTTTCTTTCCTGTTCAAGTCAGCAGCCGGCGTTCATCATGATTGACGTTGGATCTACTTCAGGGGACTTTTTTTTGGATTTAAGAATAAAGGACTTGTCAAAAACTGGGCTGTGTGTTTTTATTTAGTTTGAAATTTTTTTTGTTGAATTAGTAGGGGTACTATGAACCCCATACTCATTCACACGGGGGGGGGGGGTTTCGGGATCTGGGGTTCCCCTTGTTAAAGGGGGCTTTCAGATTCTGATAAGTCAGCCTGCCCTGGGCCAGGGTTGTGGGGAAGAGGATCTTGTCCTCATCAACATGGGAACAAGCCCCCCCTCATATTGAGGGCATGTGGCCTGGTATGGTTCAGGAAGGGGAGCGCTTCCTCCCTTCCCCCTTTCCTGCTTTCCTGGCATGCCAGGCAGCATGATTGGATGAGGACATGGATTTTGGGGGGGCCCCATACCATTTTTGTAAAAAAAAATTGTGATGGGGCTCCCCTCAAAATACATACCAGACCTAAGGATCTTTTATTTTATATTTTTGCGTGGGGTTCCCCTTAAAACCCATATGAGACATAAAGGGCCTGGTATGGATTGGGGGGGACCCCCACACAGTTGTTTTCTTTTAATGCATTCTTTTGTTCACAGGTAATTTCCGCTGACAGCTGATGAATCATTGGTTGTTAAGGAAGCAGCGGCCATCTGCTCCTTAACAACCTGATATTCACTGATTGTTAAGGAGCCTTTCCTATTGGAAAGAAAAGATGTAAAATGCATCAAACATGCATGTTCAAAAACACACAGGAAAATTGCATCAACCACAACCACATAGATGTGGACCTACTATTTTTTTTATTTTGGATACCGTACAGGAGGATTATAATCCCTGTCAATGTTTTTGCTATCTGTGTCCCATTAGGGAGATTTCTATTCACTTCCTGTCCCATAGCCACAGGAAGTGAAAGGAAACCCCTCCAAAGTGAGGGAATCCCTGGTTCTTTTTTAAATATGATAGCTGGTAATCCTGCTTTGAAGTCTCTTGTCCTGGCACTGTAGGGTGACAGCTGTTTCTGTATTGTCTTTTTGTTACATTTTCCCCTGGTGCAGACTGTGAGTGCCCATATAGATTGTGTAGGCATAGCCCAGTCTCAATGAAGAAGCAGATTCAAAGCAATGATAGACAGCAGCTGCTGGAGTGGGTGTATATCGATAGGAAATAGCTGAAGGAGGCGGAAGGAGATCAGCAGATACATCCAAATCTCAGAATAACTAATTTTTTGTCCAAATTTCAATTCATAATAAAACAAATTGCACATGTCTATTTTTTAGCTTACATTTGGGTTAACTTACTAAGCAAACAAACTGTTGCATTCTGTAAGATCAGTTGCTCCAGAGCTTAGTAAATGAGCAGAAGCTCTGCTGACTCCATTCATCCAATCACGCGCAAACAGAAATGTTGTTTTTTTTATTTTCCTTGCATGTGATTGGGTGATCCTTTGCAAAGTGAAGCTTTACCTCATTTACTAAGCTCTGGAGCAACTACACTTTGCAAAGTGCACAGTCTATTTGCCTTTAGTAAATCAACCCATAAAATAAACATTCCCTGGTATGCTATTTGTTAAAATTCTTGCCTCAGCACGTGCGGTTTACAATTTTACAAACACAGGAAAATGTCAACAGTGGGCAGTGCAGTCTGGGACCAATCTTTTAGCTTGAAGAAGAGAGGGAAGAGCAGGGGGATGCCTTGCCACCCTAGGCCACAAGGCTGTGTGTTTCTATTAATGCACACAGTGTAGGGAGACACATCACTAGTCCCTGCATGCAAGGATGGCTCCATAGGATGCTGCAAGAAAACAGAGCCACCCTAGGCCTGGGTTACACTATTGCGAACACAGACATCGTATATGATTCACACCCGCATTGCTGTACCGATCGCATGCGATGTCTGTGCAATACGAGTTCAGCCATACAGTTGTATGGCTGAACTGGCATTGGATTCGCATAAAAAAGGTGCAGGGACTTTTTTTCCCCACACTGGAATCGGATCACAACCATGCGATCTGATTCCTGTCCAAATCCACAGTTGGCACTGCGATCTGTGAACTGATCAGGGAGTGTCATTAACATGGTATTGACACCCGCAGCAGTTCGCAGAGGGCAGTGTGAACTGCCTGCGGGAGAAATGCGATGCGGGAACCGGCGCTAGAATCGCACTGCTTCCCGCAACACAATAGTGTGAACCCAGACAGGAAACCTGAGACATTGATTATGGCATCAACCTAAACTGGAACATAGACATGAGTAAAAGATAAATAAGCTGTATACTCAGAAAGGTCTCATTCACAGGGGCAGAAAAAAACGCTGCATTTAGATGCCCACTGTACATCATTTTGTGCGCATGGAAACGCAGCACTATAGTAATCAAGGAGCCTCTATACAAAGCTGCGCCTACCTGCAAAAATGTACGCTGCGTTTCGCTGCGCAGAAAAAAGTAGTAGGACACATCTGCGCCCTGGGCAAAGTCACATAAACATGAACGCATGTAAATGTCTAGCCATTAATTTGAATGAAAGTAGAATTGTAGACATGTAAATTCTGTAGGCATCTAAACGCAAGTACTTTAGATTCATATTTTCTGCAGGAACTTCTGCCAGCAAGAACCTGCGTTCATGCAGAAAATACGCATATGCCCATGTGAATGGACCCTAATGATAAATCAGTTGCTGAAAGAGCTTAAAAACTGAGGGTTTGATATCCCTAAGGCTATTGACATATGGGGTTGATTTACTAAAGGCAGTTGCTTCCGAGCTTAGTAAATGAGGTAAAGATTCACTTTGCAAAGAAAACCCAATCACGTGCAAGGAAAATAAAAAAACAATATTTTTGCTTGCACATGATTGGATGATGGAAGTCAGCAGAGCTTCTGTTCATTTACTAAGCTCTGGAGCAGCTGCAAAGTGCGCAGTCTATTTGCCTTTAGTAAATCAACCACAAGGTGTCATATATGTCAGTTGTGATTTTGCCCATAGTTACATTTGGTTTCTGGAGCTGTGAATTTACTCTCCTCGGTGCAGTTCTGCCGCCATCATTAACGGCGGTATGACACTCATTGACCGCGTTAGTGCCAACTTCAATTAAACAAATGAAAAGATGATGGTTTTCCAGTAATGATTAAATATTCATCCGATTAGAGAGCTGGAATGGGGAGCGGCGGATGTGTGGGATGTCAGGTGTGTGAGTAGGCAGATGTTCTCCTAGCACCTGTGAGTGCTTCTAATGGGTTTCCACTAATTATACCGCATTGCTTTGTAGGCTCCAAATTACATAACAGGCAGCATTGAACTATAAAAATGAATGCTTTTTATTAGTCTTTTTAAAGGGAAACTCCATTTGTAAATAAAAAACAGTTGAGCTTCTCACAGTGTGCAATAGCCCTGGTTCACTTTGAATTATACATTGAAATCGTGCTATTTCACTTAGAAGTAGCATGATTTCAAAGTAGCAGGTCGGTGCGATTTCAGGTGCTACTTGGCTGACATCTGTGCCACTTCATGGATGTCTATGCAAGTCACAACTAAAATCGCAAAAAATAGTGCAGGAACCTTTTCTTTAAATCGGCGGGGCACTGCAAAGTTGGAGTCGCACTGATCTACCGACAATAAGGTGCGACTTGTCACGCGAACGGGGGATTAGATGCTGCTGCAATTCAGATAGAACCTACCTCATTTCCTGGCTGCAGGACATCAAACATCATCTAGTGCAGGGATGCTCAATGGAGCCCTCTGATGTGGCCCTCATCCTCAAACCAGGAAAGCGTATGCCCATGCTCTGGGATGGTGGGTCGGCAAGCTAGAGCATGATCAAGGTGTTGCCACCCCAGAGCATCAGAGTAAGGGTGGATTTGATTTAAAGCGGAGTTCCACCCATGTAAAAGTCAGCAGCTACAAAAAGTGTAGCTGCTGACTTTTAACAATCGGCCACTCACCTGACCCTCGCTCCAGCGATGCGGTCGCCAGAGGGCTCTTTGCCCCTTCCCCCTTGGTGGCGCCGGCATCATAACTGTGGGCACCCGGCTTTGGCTTCAAAGCCGGGCGTGCACTGCGCATGCGTGAGTCGTGCTGTGCCTTGTGACTGGCCGGCGTATCTTCTGGGACCTGTGATGTGTCCCAGAAGATCGCTGAGAGGGAGGGGGGAAGTTGGACTTCCTTCCCTGAACCGCGGCGCCAGGGGAGGAAGTGGACCTGGGACCCTGTGAAAACAGGGTCCCTGGTCACCCCCCCAAAAAAAGACATGCCAATTATGGCGTGTTGGGGGGGTCACCTTCCATTAAAGCAGAAGTTCCACTATAGGATTGAACTCTGCTTTAAATCAAGATGATTCAAATCACGATTTAAATCCCTAGTAAAAAGGCTTGATATAAATCAACTCGATTTAAATCATCATTTTTAAATAGCAACTGTCATCTCTGTCCCGCAGCAGCTCATCCCCTAACCCGCTGTTGACTCACCGACAGTCCCATTCACTTTAATGGGGCAGCTGGTGATGTGGCAGTGACACAACAAGGGGAGGGACGTGGCGGGAGCAGGTGAGTGGATGCCCGCAAACAGGCGTTGCCATGATGGATCTGAAATGACAGGTGCTCTTTAAATGTAAGGACTTATTCTTGCTGGTGGTTAGAATATTTAATATTTGCAAACAAAATGAAGGCTTCCTATTTAGAATAATAAGCTGTCAGATTAATAAAACAGCGATATCAGAACTGATTCAATCATACAGTTTGTAGTGTACATAGATTTGCAAAACAATGGGATAAAGGAATATTCCTGAACTCTGTTTTATCTCATGGTTACTTTGAAATTGTGTGAATGCATCAATGCAGTGCATGTTATCTCAGCTTGCAGAACTTGGATTCATTGAATGAGTTTAGCAAACATGTAAATATTGCAGAATATACAACCTCATACAATATAACTAAGCTCCATTTCATGCTGAATAAACTAGATTATTAATGTATCTTAAATAGAAAGCTAGAGTTAGATAGATTTTTACTCCAAAACCATTTTATTAAAATAAATTTGATTAAAAAAATCAGATTTAAATAAAAAAAAAAATCTGTTTTTTTTTATTTATTTTTTTTAAACAATCATTTATTTTTATCCATCCTGGTCAGAGAGCATGGAGTTGGCAGCAGAGGAGGCATGTGGCCACGAAGGGAGCAGGAGCCGCATAAGCTGATGCTTCCTCTGTAGCGCCAACGCTAAGTGCACTTTGCCTGGGACCTTTCTAGCAGCCTTGAGAATGATGCCAGCAGAAGCCGGAAGAGGAAAAAGTCAGAGTATTAAACATCACATACATTTCACTTTTGCAATGGGCATATTAGCACAGGTTATTAGGATGCTTTCACACTGATCCACCGGTGCAGCGCAGTGCACCTGCGACTTTCCTGCAGGTTAGCTGCACCAAGCCATGGACTTCTATGAAAAGCCTTTCTGAAAGTGCACCACACCCGCAAGATATATTAGAAGTCTATGGAAAAGCATAGCTAACCTGCAGGAAAGCTTCAGATGCACTGCGCTGCACCCGTGGTGCAGGAAAGCAGCGTATCCGTGTGAAAGTAGCCTTATAGGGAGCTCAGGACAGTAAGGGCTCATTTACGCTTGCGGTTTGGGGGGCGGTAAAACCCCATACTTCATTGTGGCCCGTGATCGGTTACCAAATCACGTAAGTAGCCCTCGCTACCTTAAAGGTTGAGCGCCCTGATCTATTGCTTTCCTCCACAGCGTGACTGTCCTTGGTCCGCCCCTTTCATTCATTGGATTTCAGTTTATTCCATCATTGAGAATCAGCATGGGTGCTACCTAGGGTGGTCTAAATGCAAACGCAGTCCTCCTGGGAACACACACGTCTTCAGATCCCTGCCCATCAAGGAATTTTGATATTTGCATATCTCTTCCCAAGAGCCATCCCTCTGCTTCCATCAGGGCTCTTGAAAGGAATTCTGAGTCAGGGCACTATGTACAGAACCTCCAACCAGCCATGATCTACCTGCATTGCATAGAGAAGCACAGAGATTCAGTGATGGCATCCTTGGGACTAAAATAAGGTATGCCCTGAATATGAACAAGATTTTATTTAACATTTTTATTAATATGTCAAAGCGGAATTCCACCCAAAATGGAAGTTCTGCTTATCTGCTTCCTCTCTCCTTCGGTGCCACATTTGGCACCTTTCGGTAGGTAGAGAATACCTGTCAAAAACAGGTACCCACTCCCATTTCCGTGTAAGGGTGCCGTGGGTACATAATTTGTGGCCCCTCCTCCTTCCCCCTGCTGCCTTCTGGGAGACACACAGAGGTCCAATAAGACAGCAGGACCATTCAGAAAGCACAGCGTGATTCGCGCATGTGCAGTAGGAAACAGGCTGTGAAGCTGCAAGGATTAACTTCCTGTTTCCTTTAGGATGCCGGCACCTGCCCCCGGTGTCGATGGACGGGTCGGCTTTGGGTGCTGACATTGTGGGCTCCCTGGACAGGTGTCTTTTTACAGTTTGTTAACCTTTCATTTTCACCTGGTCCTTAACCCCCGGAACATTTACCCTCCAGGCCATGTTTTTGCTATACGGCGCTGCATTACTTTAACCTCCCTGGCCGTATGATTATTTCAGATTTTTGGGGCTGAAAGCGGTAGCATTATTTTGCATGAAAATTTGGCGTTTTATATTGTAGGACTGTAATTCTTAGGAATAACTCACTTAAATCTGTCCAATCAAGAGTCTAGTAGACATCCCAGGTATGATAACGTTTGAAAAATGAAATCGTAAATTATAATATAATAAATAACTAAAAATAATTATCAAAAATAATAACGTAATAGTAATAAAATGTATTCAATAATGTAATCAAATCAAAAACACTGAAATTTGCTCATTTGCAGAATTGTCGCTGTCGTCACTTTCAGTGTCTGATGATAAATTTCCCCAAAAATCAGTATCACTTAATTTTGCAAATAATTCTTATTTACTATCGCTGTTTTCTAGCTGATCAAAAACCACTTTTGACGTAAAGGGACACTTTTTGGTTGCTATGGACATTCTAAAGTTTCCAGGCAGAAAGAATGGCATATATAATATAAAAGTAAAGGAAAGAGGAGGTATGCCGCGCTAAGCCTATAACGAGTGTGGGGGAAGCAGCCAACAATGACCAACCTAGTCGTATTGAAATATATAAACGAGGTGGCGCTAACCTAATAATTCAGTCATAGGTGATCAACTTAATAGATAGACAATAAATTGTGGCGGGTAACTTAATCACAGTAAATGGAAAGAGGTACCCACATATCATGCAACAAAGCTTCTTATGGGCGGTGTTAAATAACAGATAGATAATTCAACTAGTGGATACTGACTTAATAATCCAATCGCGGTGGAGCAAATATATAAAGTTATGCTGATCCAACCAGTAACAACCGACGAAGGGGGTGTGAGCAATATCCGAATCGCGCCGTATGGAGGAGAAAGGAAATGAAAATATAATATATACGGTAAGAAAGACGGACCTTTGAAATCTTACAGGTATCGTTGGTTTTTCACAGGGAAATGCAGTTTTCACCAAAAACTAGTCGATCTTTTGTCGCTATCATTTATTCTTAATAAACGTTTTAATTCACTATGACTAAAAACCCCTTTAAATAGTAGTCTGTGACTTTCACTGCTGTCGCTGTTAAGACGTTTACTCGTTTAAAGTCACAAAAACTAAACTAATGTAATAACTTATGTAAAATAATGATAATGCAATAATAAAAA
>BLSH010286988.1:127806-141799 GCA_018402905.1 Glandirana rugosa | reverse complement strand
ATAGTCCCACAATTCGGATACCCTGGGGGGGGGTGATCAGTCATTCATATCTCCCAGTGGGTGTATCTCGGGTATGTAAGAAGATAATGATCCTATGTGGTTAATGAAGAGGAATCAGTTCCACGTGTAGACCTCTTATGGACAGAGGGTATTACAAAAACATAAGGTGAATCTTGTTCTTCCTGCCCTAGTGAATTGAAGCCTTACCAGATTGTAGACATATATAGGCCCACATATATGTAAAGGTCCTGGTTGTTCCGGGTCCCTCAAAGGCGCGTCACACACTCCTGTTCAGCATTGACAGCACATGTCAGGAAGGTCCTTTATCCGTCTCCTAGTCTCACTGTACGGTGTGGTCACAAGCAGGGTCACACAGCAAACACCAGATCCACTTGGCTTGTTTTTGGATCTCAGTGGAGGAAAGCCGAGAGAGCTCTGTGTGCTATTTTGGACCCAAAAACAAGCCAAGTGGATCTGGTGTTTATAGCAAGAAGACTGCGATATTGCAGCAGACAATCTGACACTAACTCACACTGAAACCAGTGACACTAATACAGTTATTGTATACAGTCACTGTACTAATGACACTGGGAAGGGGTTAAACATCTAGGGCGATCAAAGGGTTAAATGTGTCTAACCAGTGTTTTTGTGTTTACTATATCCTGGATGTACCTGATCCAGCACAGGAGAGCCGATCTGCGGGAGAGCCGCCTCTTACGTGAGGCGGTTGACAAGCGAATCCCTGGGTGGCTACATCACTCCTCCACTGTCTCTATGGAGGGAGCCATGGATGTCACTCTAGGGCAGCTATTTTCAACCAGGATTCCTCCAGAGGTTACTAGGGGTTCCTTGAGCTTTATCTGCATAGTTCAAGGGCCAATGCCACTTGGTAGAGCCAGCATCAAGACATCATTGAATTTTCTAGCTGTCTGTAAAGGTGGAATTCCCACCACCACAGAAAGGAAAGCATTCCTACAGACCACTGATGTAAGAGGCTTTATTCCTACTAACCTCCAATAAATTGTGTTTTGCATGGGTTCCCTGAGACCTAAAGGTTCTTTTAGGGGTTTCTCTGATGTAAACAGGTCCCTTATCTCTTCATCTACATTGAACGAAAAAACTAACCCGATTCCCTCCGCTCTATGTGGATGAGGGAATCCTTCCCACAGTCATTGCATTCTGGCAGTGGAGAGACTCTCCCGCTGTCAGAATACACAGATCAGCACTGTAGTCTATAACCTGCAGCACATAACGAGCAAGAAAATACTGACAGGGCGGTTGAACAGAAGTTAATTAGTAGATCAACCTTTGGTTAACCACAATGGCCATACATTGATCAAAGTTTGTCCAGTCCCTACTGAACCAGCTGCACTTCGATCCATGTATGACCAGTTTAAGCCTAAAGCCTAGTACATACAGGCCGAATGTCGGACGACATCTGCCGATTCAGTAAAAACCAGCCGACATTTGGCGCATGTGTATGGCAGCCGGTTTTTGTCGGCCGGCTTCTGTTGGATGAGCTTGTTGGAAAACCAGCGGCCAACCGACTCCCGATCAGCGCTCTCAGCCAATGGCTGAGAACACAGAAAGTAATAGCACAGCAGGGGAGATCGCTGTACTAACATCGGGTCGTTAGTACAGCGGCTCCGATGTGAGCTGTGGGCATTTCACAAAGTGCAAGGTTTGCTTTAACCTACTACTCATGGGTGCAGATATTGCTACCGCAATTATTTTAATATGTTACTTTGTTACAGAAAAAAAAATAATACTTAAATACTAGATATGTAAATGAAATAAAAGAAATGACAGATTAACGTAGCCTGTACCAAATTAGCACAATCATTTTGCTTTTAAACCTCTTTCACTCCAGGGACGATCACACAGCGAAATTTCAGCATGCTGGTTTTTAATTAAAAAGTCTCTTTTCTGTGCTCTATTAAGGTCCATCTGCTTTAACTGGCAAACAGCATCCTGGGGTACATTTGGCAAGGGCAAGCTCGGTGACGACTGGGTAATTCATCAAACTCATAATCCACTCTGCACACCAAATTTTCTAAAGTTGTTTTTAAAACTTTATGTGTGCAATTTAGTTTGTAATTACAGTATATAACACAATTAGTCCCAGATTCCATAAGCCTTGACATCAGCAGAGTAATAGACCACACTGTGAATGTAATGAGCCCACTTACTTGCCAAGAAGGCCACAGGCACATTCGTATCTTGGTTCTTCCCTTAGAGGTCGTTCACACCCACGGCGGTCTGTGAAAAGCCATCTGCCATTGACCGCTTTTCACGGAGCAGTGTAGGCACGGCAGACGGGCATTCAGGAGGTGATACTGCTGCCTTCTGAATCTCCTTTTTCAATAGGAATGCCGTGCCACAATGCCAAGCCGAGCATTTAGCTTGGGGTTGCATAGTGACCCCATTCACTGGAATGGGTTGCATTCGGCGGTGGTACTTAATGATTTGTGCTTATATATGCAAGTGTGCATGTTTATGCTTATTAAGGTAGGAGTGGGGTGCACTACTGTACACTTCCACCACTGGTTGGTTTTTGGTGCAAGGTGGTAATGATTGGCTGGAAAGTAAAAGGTGGTAATGGTTGGCAGGAATTATAAATATGTAGGGCCGAAACAACTAATCAATTAATCGACAACTAATCGATTATTAAAATAGTTGTTAACTATTTTCATAATCGATTAATCAGCCAGCTGATTAGTTGGCCTGTGTACAGAATGCATTATTTGTTTACATATCAGGAAATACAGTGCAGCACACATACAGCTCAGTACACCGTCTATACATGTCAGTAAGTGCCTGAGAACTTGTGAATGTGTGAGGAGCAATGCGTCATGGGACATGTAGTCCTGGACAGGAAGTGAGAGGTTCCAAAGGTAGAAGTTTTTTTTACCTTGCTATGGGGCTCACTATACTATACTTTGCAGCTTGATATTTGGGCACTCTGAAGGAAGGAGGAGCCAGAAGTGTTGACCCCAGAAGAGGGGAATCAGGGCTGCTCTGTGCAAACTCATTACACAGAGCAGGTAAGTATAACATGTTTGTTATTAAAAAAAAAAATACTTTAAAGACTGTGTGCAGGAAGATCAGCATCTGAACCCAGAGAAAGGTGGAGGCTGATAGACTGGAGGTAATAGAAGGCATTGCAATTACATTTAAAGTAAGCTTTTACCAGTATTGTGCATTTATATCTAAAATGATCATATCCAGGAAAAAAAAGTCTCAGCTTTTAGCACTACTTTAATATAAAAGATTTCTATCTCCCTTCCACCCTTCATATAACTTCCTAGGTTCCGACTCCTAGGTAAAATACCCACATATCCTACTTCTGGGTGTATTTATTATTATATATATGCTTCTGTCTGTTATTCTCAGAGTGGATTAGAAATTTTGCTCCCCAACCATATAGTTGGTTATTTATATTTACCACTGCATAGAGATATTTAAGACAAAATTGCCTTTTTTTTCTTTTAAAAACTTTAAATATTCACTAAATTTTACACCACATTTTTTGTAGGGTTATTATCCGATTAATCGAAACAATAATCCACCAACTAATCGATTATGAAAATAATCGTTAGTTGCAGCCCTATAAATATGGTTGTAGGGCTGCAGGGGATTAGTTGCTGGGAGTGTATGACCTATGGGCTCTAAGGCTGTAGCAGTAATTGTTTGGTACATTCTGAATGGCTGTACAGTTGGTTGACCGGCTTCAGCAGGTCCCTATGAAGTAGGGTCTGCCTAGCTTCAGGACCTTTTTGAAGATCCGTCTATTACTTTACCCTTTTGCGAGGTCCACCTAACTTAGGCCTAGTTGGACCAGAATACTTTGCACCTGTCAGTAGCCCCACATCAGGGGGTTTAGCGATTGAGGCCCTTCCTTTTCAGAGATCCGTCCATTCTGCACCCTTTTGAGAGGTCCACCTTGCTTCGGCCTAGGTGAACCAGAGTGCTTTGCACCTTTAAGTAGCCTTGCACACCTGGGGGTTCAGAGGTTGAGGCACTTTCTTTTCAGAGATCTGTCCATTGCTGTACCCTTTTGCGAGGTCCACCTGGCTTCAGGCTAGGTGGACCTGAATACTTTGTACCTGTCAGGAACCTTGAATTCCTGGGGGGTTCAGGGGTTGAGGCCCTTCCTTTTCCGAGGTCAGTCCATTACAGTACCCTTATGTACTTTTTTTTGTGCTGTGATTTCATGGTTTGATTTTTTTGTTCACTGGGGATTTGACAAACACTGCACCGCAAAGCTCCATACAAATAAAAAAAATAAATTCTGTATGTCTGGACACAGTTGGCTATACCAGCATTTGCAGTCATTGGCTGCTGAGGACTGATGCAGGCTTTATATTTAGGGATTTTGCATGCAGAAGGCAGACTGATATTTATGTTAACTCAGGCTGCCATCCCCGAAGTACCAAATACTGTGGGAATACACTGGAACGAGTTATGTATCTTCATGGTGGGAGGCTGCATGTGAACGCACTATAAAATATTTCAGACCCAGCGTTTGGGAATGTCCCTTTTCAAACAATCCCTGAAAGCAAGGCTGTCTAATGGCCCTTTCACACGGGGCGGATCCGTTGGATGGACTCCACTAGCTCAGAGGAGGATCGCTCCATTGATCCCCGTTGAGCAAGCGGATGACCTGTCAGAGCCCCACTGTTCTCTATGGGAAGATGGGATGAAAACACACTGCATGTCCGCTTTCATCCGATCAGATCCACTGGACGAATGGTGAATGTATCGTCACCTGTGTGTTTTCAGCCGATCTTGTTGGATCAGATGGCAGGCGGGTGTCAGCAAACACATATCCACTGACATCCGCCTGCCCATAGAAGTCAATGGATGGCCCGCTTGTTTCCGCCTGAAAAACGGACAGGCAGATCCGAGCGGGCCGATCGTGTGAAAGGGGTTTTAAGAGAGGCACACCGATCAGGCAAGCCAGATAAAGATCTTGGTGGTCCCTATTTACATGCTTGTTCCAGGTTACTGATTCAAATTACTAAAACAAAAGGCTCAGTATGACATCCAAGCAACTAGCATTCTCAGAAAGAGTGATCAGTAATGTCAGCTTTGTTATGGTTAATCAAATGTGATGGGTAGATCCTTTATTGTTTAATCCAGTGTTTCTCAACTCCAGTCCTCAAGCTGCACCAACAGGTCATATTTTCAGGATTTCCCTCAAATGAAATGGCTGTGGTAATTTCTAAGGGCCGGTTCACATTGTAGCGAGGCGGAGCGGCGCGATGCGGCGCTCCAGGCGATCTCAAAGCGGCTTGCTAGGAGACTTCTATCATAGAAGTCAATGCAAGCCGCCTGAGATCGCCCTAAAAATAGTGCAGGGACCATTCTTCTAATGCGGAGCGAAGCGATTCGCTCCTATTAGAACGGTCCCATTTGCACAGCATTGAGGCGAATTGTCAGGCGACTCAAGTCGCCTGACAATTCGCCTAGATGTGAACGGGCCGCGAAGTCGCGCCGCTCCGCCTCGCTACAATGTGAACCGGCCCTGAGGCAGTGAAACTGATTAAATCACCTGTGCAAAATAATTTAAATCCTGAAAACATGACCTGTTGGTGTGCCTTGAGGACTGGAGTTGAGAAACACCGGTTTAACCCTTGCCTGTGTTCCTGTTTCAAGGTGACCCCTTTCTCTTGCAGCATCCTATGGAGCCACCCTTGCTTTCAAGGACTAGAGCTGTGTCTCCCTACACTTTGTGCATCAATAGAAACACACAGCCCCATAGCCTAGTCTGACAAGGCGTTCGCTTGTTCCTTCCTACTCCTCCCCCATCCCTTCTCCGTGCTAACAGGCTGACTGGATATATTTCAACTTAAAGTCCTTAGATGTGGTGGCTGCACTAGTTTTATTTTTTTCAAGCTAAGAACATTTTTAATAAATACAGAAAATATCTGTTGATCCTGCCAGAAATGGGGTGTCCTTGTCACTTCCTGTGACCTGCTCCAAAGAATATCTTCCTTCCTTCCTAAACTACCAACTGCGCCTGCTCCTGTTGTAATTGAGATGAAGAGATACGGACCTGTTTGTAGTCCATAACAAGAGAATAGCCTAGGGCGACAACCATGATTGCTTCCATAGATACAGTGGAGGAGTGGCGTAGACACCCAAATACAGGAAGTAGGTTATTAGCTGAATCAGCAGGTGAAAATGAAGAAAAAGCTTGAATAAAGAAAACGAATGAAGCCACCACACCTAGGACTAGTAAGCTACACTATATTCAATTTTTTTGTTTTGGGTTGATAACTGGAAGTTCAAGAAAGTAGCACTGATTGAACAGGAACCAGCAGCAGTGAATTACTTTATTTCTTTTTTGGTTAAATAAAGTGATTGACTATCTGGATTTAGGGATTGGTCCATCGTTGGCTAATGTCACTGTTGGCCTCCTGCCTTTATTATCAGTCCTGTTTTTTACAGGCTGAGCACAGCTGAGTTAAAAAAAAAAGAAAATAAGGTAGAATTATTTGGATTTGGTCCTTATTGTGCAAATCCTGCCAGGTCACCTATTCTGCTTTCTGTAAAAGCAAAATCTGAATGACTACGTGAGCCTCCTGTGTGCAGAGATGCTCACCGCCATTCATTGTACTCCTAGCTTAGCCAGCCCAGGAAATGTTACTTCTGTATGGTACAAATTGCATGCTCATTGTAATTATAAATAGACAAGCAATTAGACAGTAAGAATGTCTCACATAACTATTAATTATCCATGGTCTCCATAGTGATGTGACATCCAAATAGATTGGGAGCATGTTGTCTCAACAAAGGGCAAAGCTGCAACTAGCAGAATCATCTATCTGTGCTTATTATTAGAACATGTGACCTGCTTGTTTTGTTTTGCGTTCAGTGCGCCTTCTTTAAGACAAACCCAGGGTCAGCACATGGAAGTCATCAGTTCTTTATCGTTTATAGAATAAATTGAAATGTACAAATTTTGGGTCTCAGGTACACGCAAAATGTCGGAATTCACAGTGACAAATTAGTTAAAGTGATTGTAAACCCATATATATATATATATATATATATATACACATATATATACAGTTGGGCTCTTAAGTTTACATACCCTGGCAGAATTTATGATTCTTTGGCCATTTTTCAGAGAATATGAATGAGAACACAAAAACATTTCTTTCAATTATGGTTAGTGTTTGGCTAAAGCCATTTATTATCAATCAACTGTGTTTACTTTTTTGAAATCATAATGACAACAGAAACTCCCCAAATTACCCTGATCTAAAGTTTAGATACCCTGGTGATTTTGGCCTGATAACATGCACACAAGTTGACACAAACAGATTTGAAAGGCTATTAAAGGTAACCATCCTCACCTGTGATCTGTTTGCTTGTAATTAGTGTTTGTTTGTATAAAAGGTCAAGGAGTTTCTGGACTCCTGACAGACCCTTGCTTCTTTCATCCAGTGCTGCACTGACGTTTCTGGATTCTGAGTCACGGGGAAAGCAAAAGAATTGTCAAAGAATCTGCGGGAAAAGGTAGTTGAACTGTATAAAACAGGAAAGGGGTATAAAAATATATCCAAGGAATTGAGAATGCCAATCAGCAGTGTTCAAACTCTAATCAAGAAGTGGAAAATTAGGAGTTCTGTTGAAACCAAACCACGGTCAGGTAGACCAACTAAAATTTCAGCCACAACTGGCAGGAAAATTGTTCGGGATGCAAAGAAAACCCCACAAATAACTTCAGGTGAAATACAGGACTCTCTGAAAACATGTGGTGTGGCTGTTTCAAAATGCACAATAAGGAGGCACTTGAAGAAAGATAAGCTGCATGGTCGAGTCGCCAGAAGAAAGCCATTACTACGCAAATGCCACAAAGTATCCTGCTTACAATACGCCAAACAGTACAGAGACAAGCCTCAAACCTCCTGGCACATAGTCATTTGGAGTGATGAGACCAAAATTAAGCTTTTTGTCCACAACCATAAACGCTACATTTGTAGAGGAGTCAACAAGTCCTATGGTGAAAGGTACACCGTTCCTACTGTGAAACATGGAGGTGGATCGCTGATGTTTTGGGGATGTGTGAACTACAAAGGCACAGAAATTTGGTCAAAATTGATGGCAAGATGAATGCGGTATGTTATCAAAAAATACTGGAGGAACATTTGCATTCCTCAGCCAGGAAGCTGTGCATGGGACGTACTTGGACATTCCAACATGACAACCATCCAAAACACAAGGCCAATTGACCTGTCATTGGCTACAGCAGAATAAAGTGAAGGTTCTGGAGTGGCCATCTCAGTCTCCTGACTTCAATATCATTGAGCCACTCTGGGGAGATCTCAAACATGCAGTTCATGCAAGACAGCCCAAGAATTTCCAGGAACTGGAGGCTTTTTGCCAAGAGGAATGGGCAGCTTTACCATCTGAGAAGATAAAGAGCCTCATCCACAAATACCACAAAAGACTTCAAGCTGTCATTGCTGTTTATGAGGGCAATACACGGTATTAAGATCTGGGACATGTAAACTTTTGAGCAGGGTCATTTGGGGAGTTTCTGTTGTCATTATGATTTAAAAAGAGTAAGCACAGTTGATTGATAATAAATGGCTTCAGCCAAACACTAACCATGAGTGAAAGAAATGTTTTTGTGTTATGATTCACATTCTTTGAAAAATGGCCAAGAAATCATAAATTCTGCCAGGGTATGTAAACTTATGAGCACAACTGTATATATAGGTTTTTAAATAACATACATGTTATAAGTACCTACTCTATGAAATGGTTTTGCACAGAGCAGCCCAGATCCTCCTCTGCTGGGGTCCCCTGCCGGCGCTCCTGCCTACACCCCCCTGCTGAGTGCCCCATAGCAAGCTGCATTCTATTGTGGCACTCATGCAGACTCACTCCCGAGCCACGCTTTGTGTGTCCATTGCCACACAGAGCATTGCTCAGCTCCGCCCCCCTACTCCCTGTGATTGACAGCAGAGGGAGCCAATGGTGTGTTAATTTAAAAAGGTCACTTTGCCAAAGGCAGTTACCATTTTGAAACCCTTCAATTTATGTTTTTTTTAACTTTGGGGATGACTTGAATCCATAGCCAGGTTTTTATTGCTCTCTAAGTGTTCTTGTAATAGTGACACCTATAGCCCCATTACTTGTTCTGGTGTCACAGAACAGAAAGTACAGAGGATCTTCTTAATGGGGTATGAAACCCAACTAAAGTTCTACCTCTCCTCCCCAAAACTTTTAGTTTGGAGCTGAGAATTTTTTTTTTTATCTAAAAAGATAGCAATTTTATCTGCCAGGCCTGTATGAGGCTGGTACATTATGTCCCCTGACGCACCTACCTAGGCACACAAAGACCTGACCGTGTTCTCCAGAAGAAGACAGGAGCGGGGTCTTTGTCATGTGGGGACATAGTGACTAAGGATGAAGGTATACATATGACAGGGGCCTATGGACCTATGCATGCTGACATCCTTGCTGCATATATGCGGGCACTCAGCAGTTTGAGGATGCCAGGGTGCTCATGCCTCTATCACATTCTTTTCAGCAAAGCATGTTGGATGTAAGCAGCAAGTACAGAAAATATAGTAGCAATATTTTCATGAATGGAGTTGTCTGGCATGCGGAGGGGAATATGTTTAGGAAATGTAGTGATCTCTTCTCTTTTCCCTGAAGGTAATTCCATCTAATTATAAAGACGTTCCATTACTTACTGCTGGCAAAAACTGTATTGGCTTTGTGAACAGCTTTTGTTCTTGGCCTGGCTGCTGAATTAATATAGCAGATTTGTGTTTAGCTAAGGAGTGTCAGAAAATCTGAAGACTTGTCTTTGGAGGTGAGGGCATTACCCTATCAGATAATCTCTGGTAATAACAGGATTACAGTACTTGTGGTCTTCTTTTTTGATTTTTATTTATTTTTTTACTAGTGATCAGCGATTTTTAGCAGGACTGTGACACTGCTGTGAACAAATCAGACACTGACTGACACTTTTTTGGGAACCAGTGACATTATTACAGTACCTGCTCCCCATTCACATCTGAGACACTAATGGGTCACATGACCTCGGGGAGGGAAAATGGCTATTTGAGCCCAATTTGGACATTTTCACTTAGGGGTGTACTCAATTTTGTTGACAGCGGTTTAGACATTAATGGCTGTGTGTTGAGTTATTTTGAGGGGACAGCAAATGTACACTGTTATACAAGCTGTACACTCACTACTTTACATTGTAGCAAAGTGTCATTTCTTCAGTGTTGTCACATGAAGGCCTCATGCACACAGGACGTTTTTTGACTGTTTTACAGCTGCTGTTTTTAGCTGCAGACGTTTTTCCTACAGTCAATAAACCCTCCATCATGTTATCCTATGTGTTCATGCACACATAGGCTGTTATCAACTGTTTTTGGCTGGGGCGTTTTTGAGCTGTAAAAAAACCCAAAAACCCAAGATCAGTGGGTTGTGAGAGGAGTTTTTCAGCTGTAAAAATGCTCAAAAATGCAGCTAAATGCCAGTCCCCAACGTTTTTGGACGTTTTAGATCAATTGAGGGGAAAAAAACAGAAAACGCTGGCCCTTTAAAAATGCGAAAAAGCATGCAAAAACGCTGGTAATATAACGCTAATAAAAGCTGAAAAAATGTGTGCATGAAGCCTAAATGTAACATTTCCCATAAGGCCCGGTTCACACAGGGGCGACTTGGGATCCAACTTGAGTCGCCTCAAATTGCCCCAGGTCGCTTGACATAAGAAATCCCATTGAAGTGAATGGGAGCTGTCTTTATGTACGCTACTGAAGTCGCTCCGACTTCAAGGCGACTTCAGAAGAGATTCCTGTACTACTTGGAGACGACTTCTATCCGACTTGTGCCCATAGAATTCAATGGAAGTCGCCTCCAAGTCGGATGCCCCATCTTAATGCAAGCGACTTAGTCAGTGAAAAGAATAGAATTTATTTTGGGGCAGCCCCCTCCCTCCCTTCTCTGCTTGGCCACAGGCAAAGTCGCCTGGCACAAGTCGTGTTGTAAGTCGCCTGAAGTCGCCCTGAAATTCAAGCTGAAATCGCCTAGCAAAGTCGCCCTGAAGTCGGATCCCCTGTGTGAACAGAGCCTAATAAGATTGTTATAAATGTTTACACTGAAATAAAACATCTCTGGGTGTAGAAGAGCAGATGTTAAAGTGGACCTGAACTTAAAAAGTCAAAATTTTGCTATGTTATTGGGAATATTTAGTCATATCCTGAGAAATGTATCTGTTTTGTCTCAAGTTCCTCCTGAAAAAAGTGCAGCACATGTCCTGATACGTAGTTGTGCCTGGTGCCCTACAGCCGCAGAGCTCTGAATCTGTAAGACCTAAATGACTGCTTTATTTGAGTGCTAGTTTTAAGAAGGTTGGAGTGGGATGTCATTATTGTACTGCTTCCATCTCCCTCCATATGCTCAAGTCATCCTATATATGTTCTTTATGGACCTTGCTTTGTGCACTGCTGCACAGTCACCTGGGAACAGGAAGGGGCCATCCCCAAACTGTTCCCACATGATTTGGACCAGTGCACAAAGCAAGGTCCATAAAGACCTGGATGAGCGAGTTTGGGATGGAGGAACTTGACTGTCCTTCACAGAGTGGAGTCTGGCTTTCTCATCCAACATCAGTGGCTGATCTCACAAATGCGCTTCTTGAAGAATGGACAAACATTCCCATAGCCACTCCTAAACCTTGAGGACAGCCTTCCCAGAAGGGTTGAAGCTGTTATACCTGCAAAGGGTGGGCCGACTTAAAGCGGAGTTCCACCCAAAAATGGAACTTCCGCTTTAAGCTCTCCTCGCCCCTTACATGCCACATTTGGCATGTCATTTTTTTTGGGGGGGGGAGTGTATGCCCAGGTTTCATAGGGACTTCCTGTCCCTCTTCCACCTTCCACCTCTGGGCCGCCTAGGCGACTCCTCCTCTCCTCCTAGGCGGCCCCTCCCTCCTGGCAATCTTCTGGGATACGTCACAGGTCCCAGAAGATTGCCTGGCCACTAGGAATGCACAGCGCGACTCGCGTGCCCACACTAGGAATGGCGGGCCGTTGGGAGGAGGGGAGAGACGAGCGAGGCTTCGCGAGCAGCCGTCGCTGGACTGGGAGACAGGTAAGTTACTGTTTATTAAAAGTCAGCAGCTACACTTTTTGTAGCTGCTGACTTTTAATAAACAAAAAAAGTGTGGAACTCCACTTTAATATTGAACCCTGACACATGGACACTCACAGGTTAACTGGATGGACTATTGTCTTTGTGATGGTTGGTGTAAATAAATCACCACTTAACTTACGGATAAGCTAGCAAAATTTAGGATATGGAGCCAATGTTTCACCTTCTACCTACCCCTGGACCTTCACTATCATGTCTTGGAGCTTTAACAATCTACCACCAAAGGAGTAGGGGCACATAAAGCTCTGCTGTCCTTCTACTTGCCATTTGCACCCTTTCTTTCCAGTCTCTCTCCCTCTGGTATATTTTTTCCTACCCCTGTTAATAGTTGTCGCTACTCCTTCCGGTAACCAAGTTATTGCTTTTACGTCTTGTTTGTCTTTGGAATGTTAAGTATAACTAAAGGCAAAACTTTTTTTTTCATTTTGGATAGAGTGGAGAGAGATTAGATCGCCTGTCAGTTTTTATTGCTTTCTGTGCCCCATTAGGGACATTCACCCTCTCTATTTTATTATCTTATTGCATATCCCCAGTGGCAACCCTTTCATCCCCTCCCATGTTTAGCAACTGGTATTTTTTTTTTAAATTACAGTCCTGCAGCAGTGGATTTCTCCTATATGTCTGCATATTGCTTTTGCCAGACTGTCGAAATCAGCATCATCATCATCCCCAGTCCTATTAGGTACCCTTATGACTTTAACCACTTCAGCCCCGGAAGGATTTCCCACGTTAGGACCAGAGCACTTTTTGCGATTCAGCACTGCGTCGCTTTAACTGACAATTGCGACGTTGTACCCAAACAAAATTTGCGTCCTTTTTTTCCCCACAAATAGAGCTTTCTTTTGGTTGGATTCATTTCTGATCACTGCTATAAACAAAAAAACTGCGACAATTTTGCAAAAAAAAACCAAATATTTCTTACTTTTTGCTAAAATACATATCCAAAAATAAATAAATAAAAAAAAACTATAATTTATTCATCGGTTTTGGCCGATTTATATTCTTCCTCATATTTTTAGTACAAAAAAAAATCACTATTGGCGTTTATTGATTGGTTTGCGTAAAAGTTGCCGCGTTTACAAACCATTAGAGGGTTGTATCCCGGGGGGGTGTCTGGTCAGATGAAGGAAAGAAAAAGGAAATTGGTACCTAGGGGAGCCACTCCATTAAAGTTAACGACTTAGTTCAGGGGGTTAATAGGGATTTTTTACATAGTTACATAGTTACATAGTTTGTCAGGTTGAAAAAAGACACAAGTCCATCCAGTTCAACCAAAAAAAAAAAAAAAAAAAAATGTATATACATATATACACATATAATGTTCATATATTCACCAGGTATATCACTTGAACCACACCTCAATAAATGAAATTCCAGTAGTGTTTCCTGTTCCCCTGTGAGAAATGCAGATCTCCTTTTTTCTAAAGTAGATGTTTATGCCTTTCCAAAGAAGTGTCATTCTCGACACTTTTACACCTTATCTGAGGGGGGTCTCCACCAAAACCGGTCGTGCCAACCAACGAAATTTTTTCCGGACCTAAGAAAGGAATTACATTTATTGTATTGACCCATGGTTGTAGAAATCCATTTCAACTAGGTCCCACTTAGGCTAACGGAGAGCCCCTTAGTCCTTCCTTAACAAAAGGGGGCAATATCGTTTAACCTAGGTACGAAACGACCCCAAAAAAACGGAAGGAGACCTAGTTGACACCCACTTCCTAACATATACCCTAATAAACCAACATACACATATACACATATATACATATATGTAAAAAAAAAAAAAAAAAAAAACCAACTT
>BLSH010286988.1:112633-127522 GCA_018402905.1 Glandirana rugosa | reverse complement strand
ACGACATATTTACAGTAACCAGGGTTTTTTCACAGTTTTTACAGGCTGTACAGGCGGGGTTATAGTGTCAGGGCTATTTTTAGCGTCTAGCGGCGGTAATGATCATTTTTTTTTTTAACAAACTATTTAGTTTATTTATTTTATCGACCCTTCTATGACCTCTCAAATTATTTTCTGGTGTATCTACTCAAGAACACTTACACATTAGCCGTGTGTGGGGAACGGTGTCAAACGCTTTTGCAAAATCCAAGTATACCACGTCCACAGCCACCCCTCTGTCCAAGGTTTTACTTACCTCCTCATAAAAAGAAATGAGGTTTGTCTGACAACTTCTGTCTTTCATGAATCCATGCTGTCTGATGCTTAAAATCTTTTTATCCAACAAGAACTCATCTATGTGGTCTTTTATTAAACTCTCCAGTATCTTCCCAGCTATTTTATTTATTTGATTTATCAAACAATTTTTTTTTTTACTAGTAATGGCGGCGATCTGCGATTTTTATCGGGACTGTGATATTGGGGCGGACATGTCGGACATTTTTGACACTTTTTTGGGACCAATGACATTTATACAGCAATCATAAATGTAAATATCCACTGATTACTGTGTAAATGTCATTGGCAGGGAAGGGGTTAACCTGCAGGGGGAGATCTAGGGGTTAACTGTGTTCCCTAGGCGTGTTCTAACTGTGTGGTGGCTGGGATGGCAGGGGCATAAGAGATCTAACTGATCCCAGTGACAAGGATCAGTAGTTCTCTTACATACCGCCTGACAGAGCGCGGAACCGTCGTGTTTACACCGATGGTTCCCCGTTCTTCCTCTCTGCTAGGCAATTGCGGCTTGCTGGCAGAGATCGAGTCTGCCCGAGCTGTGGCCACATTCCTGCAGAGATTATAGTTTATAGAGAGCGATTTGCGGGGCGCTACCAAATTGCAGCAGTAGATGTACGGGACGCGGTCGGCAAGCGGTAAAAAAGATGTACAAACACTAAATCTATTCTCGCTGGAGAAACAGTGCTTGAGAGGGGACATGATAGCGATCTACAAATACCTCGAAGGCGATCCGAGCATAGGAGAAAAACTGTTCAGTCCCAGGGAGTGTAAGGCCTCATACATACGGACGTTTTTTGACGCCGGCGTTTTCTGGCGTTTTTTGCAGCTCTCCATGTTAGTCAATGGCCCCATAAAAAGTCGGCGTTTTTGAGCTGTAGATGGCGTCGGCGTTAGTGAGTTGAAAGTAGAACCCACAGCCATCGCGTTCTGAGACTGTAACGTTTTGGCGTTTTTTGACGCCAACTAACGCCAACAAATGCCAACTAATATTGTACCGGCGTTTTCCGGCGCCGACGTTTTTAGGTTGAAAAATAGCAGAGGGATGATTTTTTTTTAAAAAGCCTATTGATGCCGACGCTCACTAACGCTCACTAACGTCAATGCAAAACGCCGATTTTTTTTCCTTGTCGATGGGCCCGACGTTTTGTTTATTTTTAAAGATACGCCCGTGTGTATAAAGCCTGAGAGGACACGCGGCCACACAATGAGACTGGAAGAGAAGCGGTTTAACCTTAAACTGTGCAGGGGGATTTTCACTGTCAGGGCGAGAAGGATGTGGAACTCTCTTCCACAATTGGTGGTGGCCACGGGGAGTATGGATATTTTGTAAGAGACTCTTGGATCCTAAAGAACACAACATACAGGGATATGGGAATAATTATAGATACTGACACACCTACACAGGTTGAACTAGATTAACTTTTGTCTTTATTCAACCTTACCTACTATGTAACTATGATATCTGGTTTTACTTAACATATACAGATAGCTAGACACAGACCAGCTGAAAAAAAAATCATAAGGATTTTTATCAAATTTATTTATATAAAATACAGATCACAAATATACAAGCTAACTACAATGGTTGAGATTTTTGTTGTTTGTGCAATCAAAACATGGAGCTGGCAATTTTACTAGTATGTCCTCTAACATATCATGTTGATTTATCTACTTTGATTTCAGGTTTTTAACACAGATTCCTGTTTCAGTGTTTTTTATTTTTAATTATCCAGCGATCCAGTCCCATATCCCTATTGCTTCTTAGTGTAGAACCTGTTTTTTTGGAAATCCACAATAGCTGTGTCCAGATCATTCCCTCCATTTGTTGTGCTTGTATTTTTTGTGACAGGTCATCTGTCATTTTATTCACTCTTGATTAATTTGTTTCAGGAAGCGGCGCCACAGCAGTGGTCCAGGCAGCGCTATGCAAACCCAGACAAGAGAGAGTGGCCATAAAGAGAATAAACTTAGAGAAATGCCAAACCAGCATGGATGAGTTGCTAGTAAGTACAGTGTGTTGTTTTTGGACTTATCAGCATTATCACAACAGCTATCTTGCTGTCAGCAGAAAATAATTTAATGTCCAAACTTGTTTTAGCTTTTCAGATTCTCAACAAATACTGATAAATCATTCTTGATTGTTGGGGTTGATTTACTAAAGGCAAATAGACTGTGCACTTTGCAAGTGCAGTTGCTCCAGAGCTTAGTAAATGAGAGAGAGCTCTTCTGACTTCCATCATCCAATCATGTGCAAGCAAAAAGGCTATTTTGTTATTTCCCTTGCATGTGATTGGGTATTCTTTGCAAAGTGAAGCTTTACCTCATTTACTAAGCTCGGGAGCAAATGTACTTGCAAAAGTGCACAGTCTACTTGCCTTTAGTAAATCAATCCCATTATGTTGCCTAAGATTGGAAATGCCTTTTCATTGACTATAGATTTGGCTTTGTCATTTTTTTATTAATGCAGTTTGATTATATTTTGTGAAAGTTTTGTTTATTATGTGTTTTTTTACTTTTTAGTGGCTTTTGATCTATCAATCTATCAAGGAGCACAACCAGCAGCAGCCCTGCTCAAATAATATTATTATATGTGTATACAACCAATTAGCAATTGTTCTTTATCATTCCAGCTGCTTTAACGAAGGAAAAGTGAAATCTGATCGGTTGTTAAGGGACAATGCAGCTTGCATATCATGAATTCTTGTGTGCTAATCTAAATGCCTATATAATAATGAGATATTAAGATGTGTTAAATAGTTCAGACAAACCAAATATGAAATATGATTTAGGAGGAGAATAGAAGACAACTGTAATGGGCTTACATTCCAAGAGTTTGGAGATGTCTAGATATTATAGGTAAGGCAGATGGCATTGGGTGGAGGGGATCGTAAGAAAGGGCTAGGAAGGAGAGTGAAGGTAAGATTGGAGATGTTGGTTTTCAGGAACTTTTTAACTGTATGAAAAGTAGCAGCCAGTGTACAACATACTTAAAGCGGTAGTAAAGTCATTCCTCACCACTATGCTTTCGGGGCTGTCCTACTCCAAGGCACACTATATCATATGCTCTAGTCCAGGGGTAGGGAACCTGCGGCTCTCCAGCTGTTGTAGAACTACATTTCCCATGAGGCATTGCAAGGCTGATGGATACAATTACTCCCAGAAGCATGATGGGAAATGTAGTTCTACAACAGCTGGAGAGCCGCAGGCTCCCTACCCCTGCTCTAGTCATATGAGGTGTTACCACCAGGTTACTGAGATACTTACCAGGATGTTGGTTATAAGGTACGCCTTATACACACTGTATACGTCACAACAATTTGGGTGATAGCTCTCCAATGGAAGTCCACTGTTGTATTATTTACTCTTAGTATTGACAGGGTAGATTTTGTAATGTTGAGGGAAAAAAATCACATCATATGTTATTTAATTCAATGCACCTCTTTGATACCAAATAGAATGCTTGAAAGACCCCCCACTCTTTTTTTTTTGTCATAACCATTATTGTGTCAATATTACCATGTATTTAACCATCTATTTCATGCTTTTTGCCTTTTGTCCTTCAATATTAAACATGCTTTTCTCTCACCTTTATATTGTTCTGTGAAGATATGGCCATATGCCTGTTATTCGCATATGGAACGGATTGTTTGTTTTTCTCGAAAGCTTCTTATTCTCTTTTGTAACATTTTGTAGGACTTTGACCCTTTGGGTCACTTGCAGTATTTTTCATTCATTAATAGAAAATAGTTTGTAAGCAAAAATCGAAGCCCTCCAGCGGCACGCTGACACAGCTGACAGGGCTTCCCTCTTCATCTAGTCTTCCTTCTGGGTTTGCAGGCTCTGGCTGTTTAAATGAATGAGCCGCAATGACATCACTCCTGCGCAGCGTAAGTCAAGCCCACAGCGCAGATCTCATGAGTATGCCGTTCCTTCAAATTGCATGCGCCGGTGATGTCACCGGCTGCCAAACAAGCTAATATCTCCTAAACAGTGTATGTTTAGGAGGAATCAATTATACCTACAGGTTCGCTTTATTATAAGCTTGCCTTTAGATAAAAGTCACAACGGAGTTTACTACCACAGGGAAGAGAATTACAGAAGATGGTATCAGTTCTAATGTAAAAATATTCAAGCTGTACATGGTAGGAAGTTACGTGTGAGGAAGACATAAGGTGGTCAGTAAAAGAGAGGAGAGAATGGTTTTGGGAGTTGTGCAGTTTATTAAATTAGGAGCATGAAAGACAATGGAGGGAGCCAGCAGAGGGGATGGTGTTAGGAGTTATGCAGTGTATGAAGACATGCGCTGGTCAGTAAAAGAACCAGAAGGATGGTTTAAGGAACCATAAATGGTATAAGGTTGAGTTAAGACATAAGCTGGTCAGTAAAATAACAGGGAGAATGGTTTTGATAGTTTTGCAGTTTATGAAGTTTTGAGTGATGAAGAGATAAGCTGATATGTAAAAAAAAATTAAAATTGAGAGGGTGGTTTGGGAAACCCTACATCAGGGATGCCCAACCAGTGGCCCGCTGAGCCCTTGGATGTGGCCGGCGACCTCGTACTTAGGGATGGTAGGCCAGCAAGCCCGGATTGCGGGTTTCCGACGCCAGCAAGCCCGGATTGCGGGTTTCCGACCCTCCATCCCAGAGCATCAGTGTTGTGATTGAAGCCGAGGGTAGAGGAAGCAAGTAGCTGCAGAGCAGAGCCACATAAGCCGTTGCTTCCTGTATAGCCCCAGATACTGCCACAGGAGGAGTGATACCAATTGCACTCTGGCTGGGACAGCAACAGCCGGTGATACCTGAATGGAATACTGTTATTAAAGGCAAGTTTATTACTAAAATCGCAGGGTATATATGAGCATATTTATTTTGCAGTGGCTACTTAAGTGTAGCTAATCCTCAGGAAAGCCACAGGTGCACTGCACCTGCGGTGTGGGTAAACCACAGCCCATCAGTGTGAAAGCAGACTTAGGCCCCTTTTACGCGATCAGTCCGACCCAATCGGACCTGTGATGATATCATGCGTGAGACACACGCGAAGTAATGATACCACGCACGAAGCAAGACGGACTCCATTTTGGAAGGGGAGCAACTTAAATGGCTGCTAAGTTATTTTTTTCTCTCCTTCTAACATGGCAGTTTGAAGTAGGACAAAGCTTCTCATTTACACCCCTCCCTCTCTGGCCATATCAACTTCAAAGGGGGCCCTCTGATTATGGTCCTTGACTGGTCAGGAAGAAGCCCTGTTCTCTTATCTTGAACAAACATACAACAAACTGATGTTTGCCCGTAAATTACCCTAGCAGCTCTAACCTAGGGACGACCCTCTCTCTCTGTCTTAAAACTTACCTAAAAGCTATATAAACCCATAATTTCCGGTAGACGTATGCCATAGTGATAAAACATACGTATTTGAATGTAGAATTTCGGCCCGGATAATTCAAGTATAAACATTCACCCCTTGTTACCCAAGGAGGGATAGAACTAGTCTGTTCCCTCCCCAGGGTCCTAGAAGGTCTCAGAACTCTCATGTTTGGAGTCATTTGAAAGCTTTACGCATGCTGAGATGGAATTTCTTACTGGGAGATTTGCCGGGTGGCCCAATCTCAAGGTATGATTTTCATAATGCATGCCTGAATTATGCAGCACGTCTCCCAACGGCCTGCACTGGACATTGTCTAAGAACACGCCCTCTAATGCAAAAACAGAAAGGGATCCATCCCCTTCCGTCTGGGTGGATATGACTGGAGGGCCCCTAGAGTAGAGTTGGCTGAATTCATGTCCGCTCTGCATATGCAGAGTGGACATGGACCTGTCATCTACCCGATCCGCTCATTGTGGCCCACGATCGGTTACCAAGTCACTTAAGTGATTTTCACTCTTCAAAAGGTTGGGCACCTCTGCTCTACATGGTATGAGGTTGAGCAAGGTAGTGAGTAAAAGAGTGGAGAAGGTGGTGTAGGGAACCTAACATGGTATGAGGTTGAGTGAGGTAGTGAGTTAAAGAGTGGAGAGGATGGATTGGGGAACCCTAAAGGGTATATGGTTGAGTGAGTAAAAGAGTGGAGAGGATGGTTTGGGAAACCCCACGTGGTATGAGCTTGAGTGAGAGTGAGATGGAGAAGGAAAAGTGGAGAGTATGATTTTGGGAATTGTGCTGTGTATGAAGTTATGAGTGTGAATGGCATAAACTGGTCAATAAATGAACAGAGGGGATGGTATGAGGAATGATACATGACATTAGGTTATCAGTAAGAACCCTTTCACACTGGGGCGGTTTTCAAATGCTTTAACGCTAAAAATAGCGCATGTAAAGCACCTGAAAATGGCCTCCCTTGCAGCCCCAGTGTGAAAGCCCAAGTGCTTTCACACTGGGGTGGTGCTTTTGCAGGACGGGAAAAAATGTCCTGCAAGCAGTATCTTTGGGGCGGTGCGGGAGCGGTGTATACACTGCTCCTAAACCACCCCTGCCATTGGAATAAATGGCCAGTGCTTTAACTCCTTTTTAACCCCTTCTGGGGGGTTAAAAGCGCCCCACTAGTGGCGGCAAAACGCTGCTTAAACAGTGATAAAGCGCCGCTAAAACTATCGGTGCTTTACTGCTAACGGACCTGCCGCCCCGGTGTGAAAGGGGTCTAAGGAAGACATGAGCTGGTCAGTAAAAGAGTAGAGAGGATGATTTTAGTAATATGTGTAAAACTCCTAGCTGGCACTCATTTCGAATCAAATCTGCCTTTCCCTCATTCTTCCTCCTTCTTTTAGCTCTGGTGTAGGGATCTGTATAAAAAAATATACTATTCCCCTGTTCAAGCCTTTTTAGTTATCGTTCTTGCTATTGCAATTGTTTTTTTAACACTAATGTAAAGGAAAGATAGCAGTAAAAAAAGTGGCGCACATGATTGGGTGTGTGGCAATGGTGAGACAGGTCCTCTTTAAAATAGTTTGCTCTCAAATAATTTGATTCAGGAAGGGGTGCCACAGCAGCAGTCCAAGCACTTCTATGTAAATCTGGACAAGAAGTTTGTTTCTGGCTTTCTAATGCAATTAATCATTCTAAATATGTGGAAGAATATTTTAATTGGTGCTTTGCCACTCAAAATAGACTCTGTTTCCCAGGAGCAGTGAAGCAAACAGGTTTCCTTCTTAAAACAAAACTCTGAACAAACATTTTTCGCTTAAAATCTGCTTAGTAAAATGTAACTGATAAATGTTATGTCATTTTTAGTATAATTGCCTTTTCTTTACAATTTACAATTTCTTCCATGCTGGATAAGTATTGTTTCATGGTGCTTCTGGTACCGCGGCTATGAAAGCTGAGGCTCTCCTACACAGTAACCATACTGTCATTTATCTGCTCCTCCTCTCCCCTTGGCTTTTTAAAGGATTCCTTGTGTTCTGTGAATAATTTAGAGATTACAAGACTTTCTGTGAATAGACAAGAGGAGAGGGGGAACTGATAAACAACAGTGTGGTTTCTGTGTATGAGAGTGTCAACTCTTGTAGTTGTAGTGCCTGGAAGCATAGTAATAGCTGTCCTATCATGTAATAAAGAGAAGGGGCAGTGATCCTAAAGTGGCATACACACCATGTGACTAAAACTTTTTTACATATCAGATTTTAGGAAAAATACTTGCCTGGAGTTCTGCTTCAAATCAGGGTTTGTGCAGACAATACATTTATATAAGTCTTAGGGAATCAGCTGATTGGTAGCCATTCCAGCTTCAGGAATTGTTACACGTTTGAATCCCCAGGGGTATAAAAAGCTTAAAACGGAGTTCCACCCAGATTTTTCACTCCTCACCATGCAGCAGTAATGAGCACCCTTAAAATGAATTGGCAATTTATTATTTTTTTTTCTGTTCACTTACCTGATTTATGCCAATATCTAATTTCACTTAGGGGCCGCGGTGCCGTATGTAATTTCCGGCTTTGCATTTTCTCCTGGGGGATCTTGATCAGCTTGACATGGCACTGCTCCTGCAACATTTAACATTGGTGTCTATGGAAAATCTTGATCAACTTGACATGGCACATCTTCAGTTACATTTTACATTGGCATGTATGGGAAATCGTGGTCAGCTTGACATGGCACTGCTCCAGTGCCATGTCAAGCTGACCAAGATTTCGCATATAAGCCAATGTTAAATGTTACTGGAGCCATGCCATGTCAAGCTGACCAAGATTGCACCGCGCTGCACATGCAGGAGATCGGCAGGTGCATGCTGGGTAGCCAGCATGCATGGAATCCAGGAAGAAGGACACTGCGGCTTCAGATGCCCACAGTGGAGATGGCCGCTCTGTGCAGGAACTTCACAAAGTAAGAAAACAATGCTGTACAAATAGAAAACTGGGCATAGTTTACAGCATACCTTTGTTACATTGCACAAGGCATGAGTAGTCTAGAGGTATTTTTATCTTAAAAGTCATATTTTGGCTCTCTGCTTTAATGATTAGGAACTATTAAAAATACTTAAGACCAAATTTAAAGGAAATGTATGACCAAAGCTCTCATGGCCATACTTCTGTGGGTCACAGGAGTGCACTTAGTTCTGCACTCCTGTGACCTGTATTCAGTTGACAGCGGACTAAAGTATGCTGTCAGCTGATGTCTCAGTGCCAGTCCAGGCTAAGCAGGGATCCTGAAAAAAATGTTGGGATCCACTGAGATGCCTGACTGGCAGCTGGCTCAGCCTTTCTGCACGCCACTGAGAGCCTAACCCAGCCGCTTCCACCCTCTCCACAGCCTGGAGCTCCAGTGAGCGCAGGGGGTGTAGGAGCGTTGTAATCAGAGCGGACCGGAGTGTTGAGCGATTAGGGATATTTGATCGCTCAGTTCTGGGTATAGAGCCGACGGGAGACATGCTGCAGCCATCTAGGTGATTATGTAAGTTGTTTTTTATTCCAGCACTCTTTTAACGTCTATTTGCTCCTGTGTGGCCAGTGGCCACTCTCCTGCGGGATGTAATAGCCAATTAATTTAGTCTTGAAAAATTCTCCAATGCAAATAACATTTTTACTATTGCGTTCTTTCTAAACATTGCTGTCATTTAATGCTATGTAGTGGAGAAGGTAGGCATGGACACATCACTTACTGAAAGTGTAAGAAAATAAACATTGTTAGCTGTTTTTCCATTACAAAGAAAGTAAAGAACTAATTGTTATATTTGTGCCAGTTCCCCATTCTAAATACTTCTTCTGCTTTTTATAATTAGTCTGTAGGTCTTTTTTTTTGAGCAACCTTGTTTTGTATGCTGAACACTCACTTCTCTAACACACCTTTCACCCCAAGGCGTTTTTCAGGCGCTTTTGCGCTAAAAATAGCGACTAAAAAGCGCCTGAAAAACTCCCCCCCAATACACCCCAGTGTGAAAGCTTTCACACTGGGGCGGTGCGCTTGCGGGACGGTAAAAAAAGTCCTGCAAGCCGCATCTTTACAGCGGTGAGGGAGCGGTGTATTCAGCGCTCCTATACCGCCCCTGCCCATTGAAAACAATGGGGCAGCGATCCCGAAGCTCCTGAACACTGCTTCGGGAGCGCCGCAAACTGGCACTTTTAACCCCTATTTAACCCCTTGTGGGTGGGGGGGTTAAAAGCGCACCGCCGCCGCCGCCCAAATAGCGGCGCCATAGCGCCTCTATAACGAGCGGTAAGACGCCGCAAATTAGAGGTTTTTTACCGCTAACGCTCGGACGGCTCCGGTGTGAAAGGAGCCTTATACTTGTTTACTAATTGTTACTTTTTAAGCGAAGATGGAAAAATACAAATCTACAGGTAAGTGTCTGCTGTCATTGCTTACACATTCAAGCTGGTTTCTCACTATTGCAATGACAGATGTTGCATGTGATTCGCAATGCATTGCTGTGCAGATCACATGCCATGTCTGTGCAATGCAAATTCAGCCATACATAAAGTATGGCTAAATTTGCATCACATTCAGACCAAAATGGTGCAGGACCATTTTTTTGGTCTGCACTGGAATCGTATTGCGTGGGTGTTCACACCTATGCAGTCTGATTCCTGCATCATTTCACAGTTCGCATTGCGATCTGCAAACCGATTTGGGGTTGTCATTACCTTTGTATTGACACACGCAGCTGTTCGCATAGAGCAGTGTGAACTGCCTGCGAGAGACATGCGATGCGGGAACCTGCACAGGAATCATGCTGATTCCCGCATGGCATATAAATGAACCCAGCCTAATGCCTAATTAAAGCTTCTATTTAAGGCTGGGTTCACATGGGTTGCAGCCATGGTTCACAGCATGGGGTCCGGTGTGTCCCTGTTCACTGATTCAGGTGTGAATCCGGTTCACATTTTTGCCTGAATTTGCACCTGAATCAGAACCAAAGACGCACAGGACCCTTTTTAAATGCGGACCGCGGCCGACCCGGAGCTGTGTGAACCGGGCACTGGGAGCCGGTCACACTCTCCTGTCCATGCGAATTGGATGCAGTGAAACGCGCATCCAATTTGCATATGTGTAAAAGCAGCCTAAATGATTTAAATACATTGTTGTGCAGCTCATTTTCATTCTAAAGTAGACACAGCCGCCTGAAAAGCCTGCGCCTCGCCAGCGTGCTGCAAAGTGGGATGCTTGCTCTCTGTGGGTAAGCAGCAATCTCTCTGCAAAGGTCAAAAACATCCACCTGTTTAGTCACAATCAGAGGCTTACAATCAGCAGGGAGCATGAGCTTTGCTGATTGCAGAGTTCTAGGTCTGACTCAGTGATGGGGGAGGGGGGTGGTCAGACCTCTGAAGAGAGACCACAGCTTCCCCGCAGAGAGTAAGGGTCCCACTCTGCAACTGCAAGCAGGGGATAAGCTTTTCTGCTCAGGATGTAACTGCTTTTAGAAGAAAACAAGGACATTAACCACTTGCTGACCGCATCATGTACATATATGTATTATGTAAACAAGGCAGATCGCCATTCTGTGACAAGGGAAGACAGAGATCCTGTGTCTCTGCTGAGCAGGAACACGGATCTCTGTCTTCTCATAGTACAAGCACCCCCCCCTCCCCCACAGTTAGGAAGCACTCCCTAGGGACAGACTCTCCAGCCCCCCCCCCCGCCCATGTACAGTGCTCAAATCAACAGTACTCATGTTACAATGGTGGGGAGGGACACAGACAATACATGAGTCCCAGCAATTCTGATTGACCTTAAATAAGGATATCAGGATACAGACAATACATTATTTAGGGATTATGTCACTGCCTAACCCTGCTACGAGAAATGATTACCTTGCCTTCCATCCTGGTCATCTTCACTGTGTGTCCCTGTCAATGCCACACAGGCTCTCTTCACATTTGGCATTTTGGGATCTCTGGCAGAATCGGTGCGATTCTTCCCGTGATCTCAAATCGCATTGCAATAGCAAAACACACTTGTTTGAGTGCTATAAATTTTCGCTGGCACCTAAAATGCGGTGCGATTTAACTGCATTGTGCAAAGCTTGTCGTCCAAAAGAAGCTACTGCCTTTTTTTGGGTCTCAAGCTTTGTACGTTGTGTTTTGCCACGATTTCCGTGAGGTAATCACAGCAAAAACGTGCGTCTTACATGTAATTAAAAATGAAAATCACCCAAACATATATTTTTCATTTGCAGCGCAATTTGAATTGCAGCCATTCTGTCCAAGATCCCAAAATGCCAAATGTGAATGAAGCATAGAAAAAAGTCCTCTCCAGACCATCTTCCCAGCCATGGCCCTAGGATTCTTATGGGGGGTAGGAGCTCTCTAGCCGGGTTGCTGGAAATGCCTCACTCATAGGAATGAGAAGACAAGCCCTGATAATTCACCAAGATGGCTGCCTCCATATGGAAACAATGTGGGACAAGACATGGGGTCAAAGTGATACTAAACACACACTGTTTAATTTACATTGTCCCTTCTATTTCTGTATGTGGATGATGGCACTGTAATTATTATAATTTAAAAAAAAACCCATTAAAGTACCTTTTCCCTAATCGATATACAGCTGTCACGTGACCCAGCTCTTTCCCAGCCTGTCTGCAGGGAAACATAAGCAGGAGGAGCTTCTAGTCCTCTGCT
Organism: Glandirana rugosa; assembly: GCA_018402905.1. Lineage (NCBI taxonomy): Eukaryota > Metazoa > Chordata > Amphibia > Anura > Ranidae > Glandirana > Glandirana rugosa. The sequence goes on along the minus strand of BLSH010286988.1, from coordinate 115,138 downwards.
GCTGGTCACATATTCTTTGGAATACAGAGTACATATAAATAATTAATATCAATAAACTGTTTTAAATTAGCATACAAATATATATTTGAAATGAAATCTTTTTCATTTTGTGGTAAGGACATGGTGCGGATTTCTGCCTGTCACAGGCTGTGTTACGTCTCTTCAGCCGGTGGATGTACGGAGATGAAGCCTCCATGAGAGCCCTTTCACCCTGGACTCCCGCCATGGTCACGGTAAAGAGCCGCTTGTTTTAGCGGCTCTTCACCAGTGCTGCAGCGTTGTTTTTGAGGTGGGCTTTTAACCCCCCTTTTATCCCCCCAAAGGGGTTAAAAAGGGGTTAAAAGTGCCCGTGTAGCGCCGCTGCCGAAGCGCTTTGCAGGCACTTCAGCAGCGGTGCCCATTCATTTCAATGGGCAGGGCGGTTTAGGGGCGGTGCATACACCGCTTCCAGACTGCCCCAAAAATGCTGCTTGAGGGAGTTTTTACAATGTCCTGCAAGCGCGCTGCCCAGTGTGAAGAGTCACACTGACAAGAATGAAAGAGTTTTGAGGCGGTTTTTAGGCGTGATTTAGAGGCTATTTCTAGTGCTAAAATGTCTGAAAACCGCCTTAGTGTGAAAGGGGTCTTAAAGTATAACTGAAGAAAAAACTTTTTTTAGTTTTGGATAGAGTGGAGAGGGATTAGAACGCCTGTCAGTTATTATTGCTGTCTGTGCCCCCATTACAGAGATTCACCCTCTCTATTTATCCTGTTTACCATCATCATTGAAAGTGAAAGTCAAAGAAAGTCCCACATTTTGGGTTGTCTCCAGAAAAATAATAGAGGGGAAATCTTCCAATGGGGACACTAGTTCTGGTGACCTGGGGGTCACCAAGGAATTCCTTTAATTTCCAGGGATTTCCTCTCACTTCCTGTTTGGTTATGGGACAGGAAGTGAGGGGAAATTTCCACAATGGGACACAGATAGCGAAAACATTTTTTTACAGGGGTTATAACCCTTCCTTACTCCATCTTGAAGCAAAAAATTGCCTATAGCATACCTCCCAACTTTCTGACATGGGAAAGAGGGACACCTATTAGCAAAAGTATGTAGGCATAGGTCACACCCCCTGCCACGCCCCCTTAAAGGAGAATTGTACAAAAAAAAATGATTTGTTAAACCCACACTTGCTTTTTTACCACTACTATTCTTTTATATGGGATTTTGTAATTTACAAATGCAGCAGTTTAGAAATTGGATGAAAGATTTAGCACTGGGAAACACTTTTTGATAGATAAGTAGCACATTTTATATACAACTATATAAATCAGACCAAAATGAGAGACAAATGAGGAGGAAAGAGGGACTTTGTTTTGAATGAGGGACAGCCCCTCAAAATCAGGGACAGTTGGGAGCTATGTTATAGTTCTACTTTAATCTGCATGTAATATCCCACCCCCATTGTGTTTAGCTGGTTAGTGGGCATGGAGAAGGAGGGAGGTGGAGGGCTGTCATTTACCACTGTGTATATGTCCACATGTGTGGCTCTATAGTCACATGGGTTGCTCAGATGTGATAGGGAGGAAATGCTCAGCATAGAAACTCACTGAAAACTGAGCATGTGCAGAGTTGCCACCACAGCTGCAAAATTGCTAGCTGAATTGGAGACATGGACAGAAGGGGGAGATAGAGAGCAGCAGAATCAACCAGGATTTTTGTAGAATACAGAAAACAAATCTCATAGTGGCTGAGTGAGTATGAACAGCGTGTAATACACTATTTATTGATATTTTTTTATGATGTGGGTTTAGTGACACATAGGGGTTGATTTACTAAAGCTGGAGAGTGCAAAAACTGGTGCAGCTGTGCATGCTAGCCAATCAGCTTCTAACCGCTGCTTGTTCAATCAAGCTTTGACAATAAGGCTGGGTTCACACTATCCGACAAAAAAACGGTCCGGCTTTGATCCTACTTTGCTGTGCGATTTACGGTCCTACATAGGGTCAAAGTCGGACCGTTTGTCTGTGAAGAGGGATCCGACTTTGATCCCGACAATGCCTGGCACTTTGTGCTCTGGGGATCATGAAGGGGAACTCCATGCCAAATTTAAAAAAAAAAACTGGCATGGGGTCCCCCTCCAGGAGCATACCAGGCCCTTTAGTCTGGTACGGATTTTAAGGGGAACCCCATGCCGAAAAAACAGCTTGGGTCGTACCTCAAGGGGAAGTACTAGGGGTCTCGTGTTTCACGGTCCGTAACAGCCCTAGTTTCAGCCTAGGGAGAAGTGTCTGTTTGCCAGGCTGAAACTGGGATACATCCTGGCATTTAGCGTGTCGTTTCATCCTAGTTTCGGCCTGGCAAAAAAACAGCCTATCACACTTGGGTCGGAATAACAGTTTCGAACTAACTTGTTCGTCGCCAATCTTCGACTAACCGATCGTACGTGTCGACGTGGTCAAAAACGTGAGAGGTCGAAATCATTTAGTTGGGGATACACAGTGATTTGGGTGTAGTATTTTTTTATA
>BLSH010286988.1:59942-96907 GCA_018402905.1 Glandirana rugosa | reverse complement strand
GGTTCGGACGGAATTACCCCCTTGCATATACCCAGTGAAAGGACTGATACACAGAGATGAAGCGAATCTGCCTACATAAGTTGTACCTGCATATCTGCAGTCTTCCCTTCTCTATATCCATTCAAAGTCCAGAATTTATAAAGCTTGTCAGAGAGTTCAGAGAAAAGGAGGAGAGCTAGTTATGCTCTGCAGAGCTCAATGAGGAGAGTTCAGAGAGCTGATTGGAGGGGAGGGAAGGAAGGGACCCCCCCCCCCCTTTGCACAGCACACAGGAACAGAGCTGAGGCTGTCAATCAGCTGAAAGTCCCTCACCTGACACTTTCTTTCTCTTGGAGTCAGGGAAACTTGTCAGAAGTGACTCATGCTGATAGCGGGGTAATGAAGGAGCAGACAGAAATGACACTTAGTGCTCTGGATTAAGACACGTACACACTATAGAGGGATATGCTTTATTCATGTCTGAGGTTTACAACCACTTTAAGATAAAAAAAATATTTAGCCAGTAGTAGCACTTTAATTCTTTGGCTTGTTTACAGCGTGTTCCAGCTTCAAAAAAGTTTTTTTTAAACCGACTTCCGACCGGCTCGCGTACATTTACTGCTGCAGAGTGGCTGGATAGAACGAATCTATAAATGGCGGCTTGCACGTCCGTGGCTAGCTGCCAGCGGCGCGCTCTCGTACCCACTGCACTCTCCAGCAGTATGGCTGCGGGTCGGGTGGATTGGATGTGACCTGCGATCGCCTGGCACAGAAGAAAAATGGGGAACTGCCAATGTAAACACGGCAGTTCCCTGCTCTGTCAGGCGGCATGTAAGTGATCTACTGATCCCTGTCACTGGGATCAGTTAGATCTCTTATGCCCCTGGCAGTCCAGCCCCCTCACAGTTAGAACACGCTTAGGAAACACACTTAACCCCTAGATCGCCCCCCTGCAGGTTAACTCCTTCACTGCCAGTGACATTTATACAGTAATCAGTGGCTATTTAAATTTCTGATCCCTGTATAAATGTCATTGGTCCCAAAAAAGTGTCAAAAATGTCTGACATGTCCGCTGCAATATTGCAGTCCCAATAAAAATCGCAGATCGCAGCCATTACCAGTAAAAAAAAAATATATAGTAAAAACGCCATAAATTAATTTTCATCATTTGTAAATGCAGCAACTTTTGCGCAAACCAATCAATAAATGACAATCACATTTTTTTTTACCACAAATATGAGACAGAATATAAATCAGCCAAACTGATGAATAAATTTGTTTTTTATATTTTTTTTGGATATGTATTTTAGCAAAAAGTAAAAAATATTGTTTTTTTTTTTCTAAAATTGTCGCTCTTTTTTTGTTGATAGCGGTGATCAGAAGAGACGCAGAGGCGATCAAATACCACCAAAAGAAAGCTCTATTTGTGGGAAAAAAAGGACACAAAGGTTGTTTGGGTACAGCGTTGCACGTCCGCGCAATTGTCAGTTAAAGTGACACAGTGCTCTGGTCCTACAGTGGAAAATCCTTCCGGGGCTTAAGTGGTTAAACGTTGGTAGCTACAAGTAGCTGTTGACTTTTAATAAGGACATTCACCTGTCCAGGGAGTCTGCGATGTTGGCCCCCTGGGGACGATTCGTCCACTGGCTCAAGTGCAGGCACCGCCATTACAACTAAGGGAAACTGGCAGTGGAGCCTTCAGGCTTCACATCTGGTTTTCTACTGCGCATGCACGAGGCTCTTTGTGAATGGCCACCTTGTCTTCTAAAATGCACACTGGTCCCAGAAGGCAGCGGCGGAGAAGGAGGAGGGCTCGCCGCAAGAGGAGGAAGTTACTTACTTTGCTGCGGGCCGACTAGGACGGAGGTACACTTTGTACTTCTTAAAAGGTAGGAGAAAAAAATATATATATATATATATATATATATATATATATATATATATAAATGAGGGGTGGAGGGGTGGTCTTTAGTTTAAGACCACTTTGTAAAGTTGGGTGGAACTCGGCTTTAAGGCTGAACTCCAGGAAAAGTAAAAATTCCTCCTTGTAGTGGAGTTTCCCCTGTGCTGCAAGTGTTAAAGTGGATTTTGGGGGGGAGGGGGGGTCAGAGAGAGGGATCATTGTGTGTATAAGGTAGCAGTGTGATCCAGGGGGAGGGGGCCAGAGAGCTGGAGCATTGCGTTTATAAGGCATGCAAAATTCATGTTAGTGGTCTGCGGGATTCAAAATTGAGAGTTTAGTGGTCCGTGAGGTCCGAAAGGTTAGCGACCACTGGTCTAGAGCAGTGGTTCTCAACCCTGCCCTCAAGTACCCCCAACAGGCTATGTTTTGGGATGAAATAGCTGTCCAAAATACCAAGCCATTGACTCTGATTTAAATCACCTGTTCAAGATAAAGGAAAACCTGCAAACATGGCCTGTTGGGGGTACTTGAGGACAGGGTTGAGAACCACTGGTCTAGAGGACCAGAAAAAGCATTTTACTGGCCTGATCCTCTGCACCTGCAGGCTCCTCTGCATTGCTAGACCAGTCCCCACAACCTCATCCCACCTGCGCTCCTGTGGTTGGATACCCTCCGACGCCATTAAGAATGATGCAGGACCCATAGCCGGCACTGGATATGAGAATGCCAAGGAACAGTCCATCGCCAAAGTGTAGGGTAGTGCCACCAGCAGAGGGAACATAGGATCAGGTAAGTTAGTATTTTTCCTAGACATAAACAAGCATTTGGCCCTTGCAGTTCAGGCTCAGCCCCACTGTCAGGGAGGGTTTTACATTTTTCTGGAGCTTAAATAAAGTGCCATAGTTGGGCTGTGAGTTACATTGTGCATCAAGGTCCAGAGGAATCTGTCTACACCCCCTGATCATTCCTCCCAATACATTCCCATTGCACACATTCCTGGAGAAGGTCTGGGATGGGAGCTGCCACAACTGCCCGGGTTGGCTGGTGTGAGTACATAGGTGAGATCTAATGCTGCCAGCACACTATGGATCCCTAATACCTTGCCCAGTCATTGTAATAAAACATCGCTAACATTGTCAGTGCAACCTTCTGTGACCACAGAGGACCTCTTCATCAGACAAGTGCCTTGGGAAGAGCTTTCCCTGACATTGTTAGTGTTGCGATCTCCTTATTAAATGTTTGGAGAAGATACTACAGATCCATGGTGTGCTGGAGACATGCGTTCTTTTCTATGTGCTGATCATTCTTCTGTCCCCCAGACCCGTGTGTGACCAGAGCAGGATGAAACGTTAGACCCTCACATGTGACATGACGCAGTATGACAAGGCAGTCTGTGAATGTTTATTAAATGTATAAACATGTATCCCTGCAGATTTACTCCTACAGAGCCCATTGTGCTACATTTCATAATATTCTTTGGCTTGATGTTAGACAGAACAGTGTGACACCATGCCCTTCACTAGGATTCCTAAAGGGTAACGTTAGGGAAAACCTCAGGCAAATGCAGTAAATAAAAATACACTGAGGTTCACATAAGTGTTCTTTGCATCAGAATTTTCTTTTTCTTTTTTTCGGTTCAACTAAAGTCATTAGCTGCAATATGACTCGTTATACTGGGTTGTATCTCAGCGGTGAAGTATGGCTTCTCTGTACGCTGATGGGAGGGCTGCTTTGGGTTTACAGGAGGGCGAGAGCCTAGAGCCCCCGGTGATTCATAGCAGTCCAAAGAGCTCGCAGCAGGAAGGGCAAGGGATTGGGGCCTGTAGTACAGTGCCAGGTTTTGGTAGATATGGGTGGGTACTGCGCTCAGGATATCTTAGGGATAGTTCTTCACAGATAGGGTTTGCTGCCCCCAGTGGTTACTTCTCTGTGCAAGAAGTTTGAAAGGCAGTATAATATGAAGCTGGGTTGGCGCTACCCTGAGGAGCTCTATGCCTATTTGAGCTATTTAATTGAATAAGTACATAAATATGTGGGTGAGCAAAGCCACTGTATAAGGGTCTTGCTACTCAACCAGTAAGGTGAATGCTGATAAATAGTATATGTGCTTATGATAAATCAGACATGTGCATATTAAATATAAAGTGCAAAACTGTGTTAAATAATAATATTGGATTCACCATGTTTCAATCATACTATGCATAAATACTTGATATAATAAAAATGTATATAAGTATATAAATATATATAAATCCCAGTGCTTCCTATTCTGTGCAAACAATGGTAAAGCAAATACATTAATATCTGTTCATAACAGTGTAAACAGTGTTTTTTTAGGTAAAACGTTCAGGCAGTTTCCAAGGGATACCACTGGATTTCTTTAGTGAATCACACGTGCTCCCCTATGAATACCCTGCTTACCGGACAGCGCCACCCCACACAGGGGTAAAGCGCAGAGGCGCCTGTCTAGGCAGGTAGTGAGTGGTCTTTTGGTTGGTCCTATTTTCCAGAGGGTCCGTTCTGCTCTCCCGATGTCCTAATCCCATTTACAGATCACCAAATTCCTCCGTATATGGGGTTGACATCCACGTTATAAAAGAAAAGGAACAACTCCATAGTGTATTCCAATAAAATTGCCAGTTATTTTATTAAAAGATAGGTAATTGTACTATAAAAAGTCCTAATTCAGGTAGGGAATAAATGCGGGTCACAGAATCCTAAATCACTGCCTCGCTGCCTGCTGTTTGGTTTGGTAGTCCTTTGAAGAAGCCCCACACACTTCCCTTGTGTGCGGCTTGCGTTCCAACAGCGGCTGGCCCGAAAACTGGAAGTGACGCGGTACGTTGGTCTAGTGTCTCCTGACGCGTCCAATGACGTCTTCTGAGCAGCACCTCAGAAGACGTCATTGGACGAAACGCGTCAGTGATACCAGACCAACGTACCGCGTCACTTCTGGTTTTCACGCCAGCCGCTGTTGGAACGCGAGCACAAGGGAAGTGTTTTCTTTTATAACGTGAATGTCAACCCCATATACGGAGGAATTTGGTAATCTTGAGATCGGATTAGGACACACATCGGGAGAGCAGAACGGACCCTCTGAAAATGAAAATAGGACCAACCAAAAGACCCCTCACTACCTGCCTAGACAGGCGCCTCTGCGCTTTACCCCTGTGTGGGGTGGCGCTGTCCGGTAAGCAGGGTATTCATGGGGGAGCACGTGTGATTCACTAAAGAAATCCGGTGGAATGCTTTGGAAACTGCCTGAACGTTTTACCTAAAAAAACACTGTTTACACTGTTATGAACAGATATTAACGTATTTGCTTTACCACTGTTTGCACAGAATAGGAAGCACTGGGATTTATATATATATTTATATATTTATATACATTTTTATTATATCAAGTATTTATGCATAGTATGATTGAAACCTGGTGAATCCAATATTATTATTTAACACAGTTTTGCACTTTATATTTAATATGCACATGTCTGATTTATCATAAGCACATATGCTATTTATCAGCATTCACCTTACTGGTTGAGTAGTAAGACCCTTATACAGTGGCTTTGCTCACCCACATATTTATGTACTTATTCAATTAAATAGCTCAAATAGGCATAGAGCTCCTCAGGGTAGCACCAGCCCAGCTTCATATTATTACAGTGCCAGGTTTTGTTAAGAGTTGTGACACTACTTATGCTGTGCACCCATATAGTACAACAGGACTGGAGTTGGGCTTTAAAGTTCATCTTTACTTTAAAAAAGTGCCTGTGCAGGTAAGGGGTATCTGTAGATAAAAACAAATTGTGCAGCTTTGAAGTTAAATATCACCTTTAGGCATGGGCGTCCGCATGCTGCCGCAAAGTGGGGGAGTCAAAGCTTTGGCAGTCACTTACTGTTACATTCAGAAGCAGCGGCGCAGCCCCGACTCCCTAGACCAGGGTTTCTCAACCAGGGTTCCTCTAGAGCAGTGGTTCTCAACTCCGGTCCTCGGGACCCACTAACAGGCCAGGTTTGCAAGATTACTGAAATACATCACAGGTGATCTCATTTGCTGCTCAGTGATTGCAGTATTCTAGTCTGTATCTCCCCAAGGTAATACTTAAAATCTGGCCTGTTGGTGGGTCCTGAGGACCGGAGTTGAGAACCACTGCTCTAGAGGTTGCTAGGGGTTCCTCGAGCAATGGTCAATTTCTACCTCTCAGATAAATTCCCAATGACATCCATAGGTGTGCGCAGCCTATTGCATTAGGGTGTGCACCACAAAGCGCAAGCAAACATGAGTGTGTGTTTATAGGGCAGAGATCGGTGTCATTAGTTTATTTTTATTTTATTCAGTTTATTTTTTTACAATTTATTTTTTTTATATTATTTTTTACAATATTATATTTTATTTTTTTTTTACAATTGTATTTAGGCAGCAGGGGGAATCTGTACAGTACAGGGCGATTAGGTTGTGCCCAGGCACCCCTGCCACCCTATGTGCGCACGCCTATGATGACATCATTGATCTTTTTAGCTATCTGTAAGGGGTAATTCTTCCCAATGACCACAAGTGTAAGGAGCATTCTTCCCATTGACCATCACACTAATATATCATTAGTTGTAGATTTTTAATTTTTAGCAGGGGTTCCCCGAGACCGGAGAATAATTTCAAGGGTTCCTCAGTATTGAAAAGGTTGAGAAAGGCTGCCCTAGACTCTCTTATTGCACCATCCGCTGGCCTCTCTGCTGCACTGGTTGCACTCGCCTGCCGCTTGGCATCTAGCAACCAGTGACGTCACGTTATAAGAGCAGTGTGAACAACAAGCTTTGACAAAGCATTTGCAGAGCTTTCAGAAAGCTTTGTTGAACACAGATTTTAACCCCTACAGATCCGTGCTATTGCCGAAGTACGGCTCCAGCGCGGATCTGAATTTCCGGGATGACGTCGTCCCCTGTGCACGCTCCCGGTGCGCACTCACAGGCAGCAGCGGTGCGCGCGGCCGCCGCACGCTGCGTGGGCGTGCCCGCGGGTCGGGCGGACTCGATGAGCTGCAGAACGGGGAACTGCCAATGTAAACAAACTGTTCCTTGTAAACTATATCAGTTAGATCTGTTATGTCCCGGGCAGCCAAGCCCCCATACAGTTAGAACACAGTTAACCCCTGCACTGCCCCCTTAGTGTTAACCCCTTCACTGCCAATGACATTTATACAGTAATCAGTGGATATTTAAATTTCTGATCGCTGTATAAATGTCATTGGTCCCAAAAAAGTGTCAAAAATGCCCGACATGTGCGCCCCAATATCACAGTCTTGATAAAAATCGCATTACTAGTAAAAAAAATAAAAATAATAAAAATGCCATAAATCAATTCCCCTAGTTTGTAGGCGCGATAACGTTTGCGCAAACCAATCAATGCCGATTGCGATTTTTTTTTTTACCAAAAATATGTTGAAGAATATATATCGGCCTAAACTGATGAATAATTTTATTTTTTTATAGTTTTTTTTGGATTTGTATTATAGCAAAAGGTAAAAAAATATTGTTCTTTTTTCAAAATTGTCGCTCTTTGTTTGTTTATAGCACAAAAAATAAAAACCACAGAGGTGATCAAATACCACCAAATGAAAGCTCTATTTGTGGGAAAAAAAATGATAAAAATTTTGTTTGGGTACAACGCCTCACGACTGCGTAATTGTCATTTAAAATGCAACAGCGCTGAAAGCCGAAAATTGGTCTGGGCAGGAGGGGAGTTTAAGTGCCCAGTAAGCAAGTGGTTAATGGGAGTGTTGATTGCCAATTTAAACAAGCTGCTAGTAGGCTTGAACTTCTTGAGGTTTGTTAAAAGACTGCTAGCAACACTCCTTTTAGGATCTGTGTTCAGTAAAGCTTGCTGAAAGCTCTGAAAATGCTTGTTCACACTGCTCTTATATACTGAAACATAGGTGAAAACAAATCAAACTATTCACAGCAGCGCATTATTAAATCAAATCATAAAGTGCAAGTGCAAAAAAAAAACAATTTTTTTTTTTAAAAGTCCATCATCCATCATGACATGAACAATCTGATTGTGTGAAAGTGAATTCAAAACATCCAACACCAACGAAATTTCCTCCACCGCCAGTGGCGGCTGGTGAAGTTTTAGGATGGGGGGGCGCCAGGCCATGCCCTTCCTTTTTGACCCCTCCTACCTCTCATAAGCCCCACCCCTTATAGAATCCACCCACTCTGACCCTGTATTCCACATATTGTGTCAGGAGTACACAGCTCAGCATCACAGGGAACAGTACACAGCTCAGCATCACAGGAAACAGTATACAGCTCAGCATCACAGGACACAGTATACAGCTCAGCATCACAGGACACAGTATACAGCTCAGCATCACAGGTGGAGTATATTGCAGCCAATAACACAGTATGCAGCCAGTACACAGGTATTGCAGCCAGCCAGTAGACAGGTATTATCAGTACACAGGTATTATAGCTAGCCAGTATACAGGTATTGCAGCCAGCAAGTACACAGGTATTGCAGCCAGCAAGTACACAGGTATTGCAGCCAGCCAGTACACAGGTATTGCAGCCAGTCAGTACACAGGTATTGTAGCCAGCCAGTACACAGGTATTGTAGCCAGTCAGTACACAGGTATTGTAGCCAGTCAGTACACATGTATTGCAGCCAGCCAGTACACAGGTATTACAGCCAGCCAGTACACAGGTATTGTAGCCAGCCAGTACACAGATATTGCAGCCAGCCAGTACACAGGTATTGCAGCCAGCCAGTACACAGGTATTGCAGCCAGCCAGTACACAGGTATTGTAGCCAGCCAGTACACAGATATTGTAGCCAGCCAGTACACAGGTATTGTAGCCAGCCAGTACACAGGTATTGTAGCCAGCTAGTACACAGGTATTGTAGCCAGCCAGTACACAGATATTGTAGTTAGCCAGTACGCATGTATTGTAGCCGGTCAGTACACAGGTATTGCAGCCAGTCAGTACACAGTTATTGCCAGTACACAGGTATTGCAGCCAGTCAGTACATAGGTATTGCAGCCAGCCAGCACACAGGTATTGCCAGTACACAGGTATTGTCATGATGGACAATGGACTTTAATTATTTTTTTTTTATGCACTTGCACTTTATGATTTGATTTAATAATGTGCTGCTGTGAATAGTTTGATTTGTTTTCACCTATGTTTCAGTTATTTATTTAAGGAATGGTACTTCCCGCTTCCCGTCTTTCCTTCCCTCCCCAGAGTGTCCAAAGGTACTTTCAGCCACTTCCTGTTATGGTACAGTACCAATGAAGTTGGTGAACAACATGCTAATCTCAAGCTTATTTTATTAAGTCCCTATTAGCTTGCACTGTTCCAGCTGTAATTAGTTGCTGGTCTTTGAATGACTGCTGTTTTTTATTAGCAAGATAACATTTTTGGATAGAGTGGAGAGGGATTAGAACATCTGTCAGGTTTTTATTGCAGTCTTTGCCCCCTATTAGGGAAGTTCTATCTACCAATCCTATCTACCAATATCACTAAAAGTGAAAGTAAAAGAATGCACCAAATTTTGGACTGTCACAACAACAGGAATAGAGGAGAAATTTTCCAATGGGGACACTAGCTCTGCTGACCCTGGTGATAATCATGGATTCCCACACCATGAAGGGATTTCCTCTCACTTGCTGTTTTGGCTATGGGACAGGAAGTAAAGGGAAATCTCCCAAATGGTACACAGATGGTGAAAAAAATTGATGGGTTATTACCAGCGGCGGCCTGTCCATAGAGGGCGCACGGGCGCTGCCCCCCCCCGTCCATGCGTCCGGCCCCCTGATCTACATATGAATGGGTGGGGGGTGTTTGATTTTTTCATAAGACCTGTTTCCCGATTGGCCAAAGCGTTAGGCGATCCTGCTGGATGCCTAGCGCTTAGGAGGAACAGAGAGAAGATGCGGCAAAGCCGCAGTAGGAGCGGACACCGGAGCCGTTGCTTGCACCCTGGCACCACAGCCTGCCAGCCCTGGATTGGGTAGATGCCACGACACCGGCCTCTGGAGGGGGTGCTTCTTGAATATTTCCCCACCAGTCATGAGATCATCAGACATGGGGAAGCAAAGCTTTGCCTTTGGTTCTAATTTAAGGCCTCGGTCACATGGGCATACTCAAAGAGGAGTACCGCACCCCCCCCCAAAAAAAAAAAATGAAAGGCCAGCAGCTACAAATACTGTAGCTGCTGACTTTTATTATTATAGCACTTTCCTGTCCACAAATCCAGCGGTGTCCTCACCCCAGCTGATTTTTGAATCGGCTCTCAGGTGCTGGGGCCGCCATCTTGGCTAAGGGAAGCCTTGTGGCTTCACAGTCAGTTCCCACTGCGCATATCACGCTGTGCTTCATGAATGGGATGGCTGCGGGGGAAGGAGGGGTGGCCGAACTTCAGGCTCACTATGAACTGAGCCGGAAATAGTAGGGAGTACCTGTCAAAACAGGAGGCAGACAAGCGGAACTTCCCCTTTTGGGTGGAGCTCCGCTTTAGGTGCACACCCATGCGAGGGTCCTGTTTACTCACCAGATGTTTTGTGCATCCCCATGCAGGCAGTCCCTTTCAGGTCAGTTAGGACACAGTGGCTGCAGGGACCCACACCAACAGGGCCATCAAATTGGGGCCAGAGGCTGTGTCCATTCAGCCATTGTGTCTCAATTGACATCAGTGGCAACCACAGCCCTTGCAAGGGTATACCCTTCTATATGCCTGTGTGAACGAGGCCTTAAGCCTCGTACACACGATGCGATGGTTGTACGACCGGACGTCCAAAATCGTATGTCAGCTGTTGAGTCTCGCGTACTGACGTGCACTAAGCGATCGTACAATCAAGCCTAACGTGGTGGCGTGTTAGGAGCATATAAAGAGGAAGTTCAGGTGAATGTGATTTGTGAATTAGGAACGTAGGTTTACACGAACGGACACTTCCGAGCGTTCCTGACTTCTGAGCATGCGTTTTGCACAATACAACTTGTTGGACCAACTTCTCTGTACACACGGTACAACGGCCGTACAACCGCTTGTTCTACAACCAAAGTTTTCTAGTCTGCTCATCCAACTTCTGTTGTACAACCGTCGCACGTCGGCTATTCTAATCTCGCATACTAACGGTCGGATGATCGTACAACAAGCGGTCGTACGAATGTGTTCATACGACCTTCGCACCGTGTATACGAGGCTTTACAGTCACCATAGCCCTCTATTAGGAGACAAACAATTTAAATACAAATGGGTGACAGGGTGACAATCCCATGGGGCCACTTTAGTTTTTTTCTTTCGTCACCCTAACATTTCATTGTATCCCATAGTAATGACCACCCAGATCCAGACCAGGATTTTAATGTCTGATCATATCAAGAATTCCAATTGTAGAACAGGTAAGGATTGCTACACACAAAAAAAATGTCTTGACTTGGATTTTGTGAGAAAAAGAAATCAGAGAGGAAGTTTTAAAGCAGAAGCTGTGTGATCTGCAAATGAAAGTTGTATAGTACGTCTCTGCAGAATGACAATTGTCCGCATTTCATTATACGAAGTGTTATATTGAAATGGAAGTGAGAGGAGAGTGTGCAGAGAAAAGCCTTACAGAATGCCAGGAGCTAAGGCAGGGAATGGGGGTGGAAGCTTTCAGGTTAAAATGACCTTAGGCTGATGTCACATGAGCGACTCTACTGCTAGCAATCCTGCCACAGGCCATTTATCAATCACCAGCGGCAGGATCTCTATGAGGCTGCCTGCTTGCTTTGTCTCTGTCTGTAGTTGAAACAGCAAGATGTCGCTCCCATCGCTAGCCATCTAGATTCAGCAGCATTTGGGCCAGCAGCAGAGCGACTTCTCGCTGCATCTGGCTACAGAGTGAGGGAATCCATATTGATAGATTTGGCAGCCTTTTTAGGGATGCCTGTTGCTGGTGATTTGTATCTAGTGGCAGAATCACCTGCTTGACATCTCTTGTTGATTATAATTTGTTTTGTAAAGTGAACTCAAGCTAAACGGCCATATATATATTGTTTGACTTGTCAACTAGACACCCCTGCCAGGTAGCACAGACCTTTGACCTCCAGTTCAGCAGAACAACTTGGTCAAAAATACCCCCACCCCGATCTGCTGATTGGACAGTTAAGGAGCAGCAGCACACTGAGGTTATGCTTTTTCTCATTCTGCTCTGTTCTTCCATTAGCCTGTATGTACAGCAGTAGATCCATCCTTTCTTCAGTTGAGTACTGTTGTGGATGTGATTACAAGAAGCACACACTGGGATTGGTTTACTAAAATTGGAGAGTGCAAAATCTAGTGCAGCTCTGCATATGAACCAATCAACTTCCAAGTTTTTTTTGTCAGATCTTAAGGCCCCTTTCACACTGATGCACCAGTCGGGTCTGCCTGTCAGTTTTTCCGGCGGGCCCATTCAGACCATCCATTGCTGTCTTTGGAGCAGCTGATGTCAGTGGACATGTGTCCTAAAACCTGAAGGATGGGGACCCATCCGTCTGACAGATCGGAACGGATGACAGTCAAATGGAAAGGGACAGGCGGTCCGATTCCATCCGACAGCCCATAGAGGATAGCGGGCTATGTCTGTGTCCGCTCTGCATCAGCGGAGTGTACACGGACCTGTCAGCCGTCTGCTCAGCAGGCAGTTCTGCTTACGGACTTCGGCAGTATGAAAGGGGCCTAACTGCGCAAGTTGAGGTTAGAAGCTGATTGGCTGCCCTGCAGAGCTGCACCAGATTTTGCACTCTCCAGTCTTAGTGAATTAATGCCGCTGAGACAAGCTCTGGTACTTAAAGCAGCATTAAACTTCTTAACAGTTATGTTTTATCTGAGCCCCCTGTAGCTTTATTCCATAATGTTCTTGTCTACACTGCACTGCACTGTGTTTGCAGGGCTGCTTTTGTCTTCACCCAGTTTTCTCTCTGAGTTTACTCCATTTGGCCACTTGAATGGCCGGACCTCGATGACTTCACTCCCACGCATGCACATGGAAATCATATTACTACAATACAGAGTGGGTGGGTGCCATGATGTACTCTGCGCTGTGCACGCATTGCTCAGTGTACATGGAAGCATTTATGCCAGAGGAGACCATCTCTTCTGTCATAAAAACCCTACCTCTCAGCGTTTGTTTTATATTCAAGTTTAATACCATTTTTAAAGGGCAACAAAGCTGAAAAAAATACTGCGAGCAGGTGGGCTCTTTATACATACTGGGGTGGATTTACTAAGGGCAGATAGACTGTGCACTTTGCAAGTGCAGTTGCACTCTATAAGTACAGTTGCACTCATTTCCCCCAGAGTAAATGGGGTGAATCTTCACTTTGTAAAGAATACCTAACTAGGTGCAAGGAAAACAAAAAAATAAATAAATAAATTTTTGCTTGCACATGATTGCATGATGGAAATCAGCAGAGCTTTACTATGTTATAAAGTTCTGGGGAAAATAAGTGTACTTATAGAGTAGGTAGGTGGCCCACATCCGAGGGTGAGTGCACATCCATGTAGGGCACTGAGTTGAGCACTAGTGGAGCACTTGTTTATTGAGCTTTATGAGTACAAGCACTTTAATTAATCATCACAGGACTTGATTAAGCTAATGCTATATACTGTACCTAGCGCAAAGTATTGTTATTTACAGAAAAAAAGTTAACTGCTCATTTTGTCCAGGGGAGAGGAAAATGCTGTATACTCACCTTATCCTCCGCTCCACCGGCAAACAGCGCTCCCCCACGATCCAGCAGTTGACTGTTCCTGAGGTCCTCACATCCAGAACAGGTCTATGGGCATGATGATGTCTGGGATAGTTCACCCCTAGACGGGGGGGGGGGGGGGGGCCAGGAGCCACAGGGATTGTCTTGTGTGGGGAGGATTAGAGGATAAGGGCAGTATATCTCTGTTCTCCAATCCCTTAGATAAAAACGAGCAGTTAACCCCACTGCATGGGAAAACCTTTTTTTTTGCCTGGAGTTGAGCTTTAAGCGTTTTTGTTTTCCTCAATGGAAAGATATTTACTAGGAGGGGGAGATGGTTGTTAGGAGCAAAACCAGGTGTTTTCAGGTGATGCCATTGTTTGAGACCAAGAACACATGATCATGCCCTAAAGAAGCTTGTGCTTTTTTTTTTCTAAACGCTGAGCAACAACGCATTTCTCAGATGTGAACGGCACATTACAGTAACATGGAAATCTGAGTGTTCAAGCACTTTGGAAATGTGCTTCAAATCGCAAAGGTGCTCAGAGGAAATTGTGGCTGTTTGCCTCTGCTGTGTAGCAAGTCAATGTTTTTCTTTTCTTTATACAGCCTGAGGGCTTTGCACAGAGCAGCCCCAATCCTCTTCTTCTGGGGCCCTCTGCCGGCCTTCCTTCCCCTTGCCGAGTGCCCCCATAGCAACCTGCTTGCCGTGCATGCTTGTTCCTAAGCCGGCTCTGTCTGCCCATTGACATGCAGAGCTGGCTTGGCCCCGCCCCCTCTCTCTCCTCACTGGCTGTGATTGACAGCAGCAGGAACCTATGGCTCCCACTGCTGCCTCTCTGTCCAATGAGGAGAGAGTAAGCCGAGAGAGCTTCTGCTCCTGTGCAGATCGCTGGACCAAGAGCAGGTTTAGGTAGGTATAAATGGGACTGGGGCTGCAATGTCTGCATTAAGGTAAAAAAACCTTCTGTCTATAGAAGCACTTTTTTATATTTTTTCAGCACCTCTATGTAAGCCTGTATGTCCATGCACACAGGAAAAAGCCTCACCAGAAGAGAAACTTAAGAGCAGAAAAAAACACTATACAGGTAATACTCGAAAAATTTGAATATCGTCCAAAAGTTCATTTATTTCAGTAATGCAACTTAAAAGGTGAAACTAATATATGAGATAGACTCATTACATGCAAAGCAAGATAGTTCAAGCCGTGATTTGTCATAATTGTGATGATTATGGCTTACAGCTCATGAAAACCCCAAATCCACAATCTCAGAAAATTAGAATATTATGAAAAGGTGCAATATTCTAGGCTCAAAGTGTCTCACTCTAGTCATCTAATTAAGCCATAACACCTGCAAAGGGTTACTGAGCCTTTAAATTGTCTCTCAGTCTGGTTCAGTAGGAATCACAATCATGGGAAAGACTGCTGGCCTGACAGTTGTGCAGAAAACCATAATTGACACCCTCCATAAGGAGGGAAAGCCTCAAAAGGTAATTGCAAAAGAAGTTGGATGTTCCCAAAGTGCTGTATCAAAGCACATTGATAGAAAGTTATGTGGAAGGGAAAAGTGTGGAAGGAAAAGGTGCACAAGCAGCAGGGATGACCGCAGCCTGGAGAGGATTGTCAGGAAAAGGCCATTCAAAGGTGTTGGGGACTTTCACAAGGAGTGGACTGAGGCTGGAGTCAGTGCATCAAGAGCCACCACACACAGACGGATCCTGGACATGGGCTTCAAATGACGTATTCCTTTTGTCAAGCTGCTCCTGAACAACAAACAACGTCAGAAGCGTCTTACCTGGGCTAAAGAAAAACAGACCTGGTCTGTCACTCAGTGGTCCAAAGTCCTCATTTCTGATGAGAGCAAATTTTGCATCTCATTTGGAAACCAAGGACCCAGAGTATGGAGGAAGAATGGAGAGGAACACACTGCAAGATGCTTGAAGTCCAGTTAGAAGTTTCCCCAGTCTGTGTTGATTTGGGGAGCCATGTCATCTGCTGGTGTTGGTCCACTGTGCTTCATTAAGTCCAGGGTCAACGCAGCCGTCTACCAGGAGATTTTGGAGCACTTCATGCTTCCTTCCACAGACGAGCTCTATGGGGATGCTGACTTCATTTTCCAGCAGGACTTGGCACCTGCCCACACTGCCAAAAGCACCAAAACCTGGTTCAATGACCGTGGAATTACTGTGCTTGATTGGCCAGTAAACTCGCCTGACCTGAACCCCATCGAGAATCTATGGGGCATTGCCAAGAGAAAGATGAGAGACATGAGACCCAACAATGCAGAAGAGCTGAAGGCCACTGTTGAAGCATCCTGGTCTTCCATAGCACCTCAGCAGTGCCACAGGCTGATAGCTTCCATGCCACGCCGCATTGAGGCAGTAATTGCTGCAAAAGGGGTCCAAACCAAATACTGAGTACATATGCATGCTTATACTTTTCAGAGGTCTGATATTGTTCTATGTACAATCCTTGTTTTATTGATTGCATGTAATATTCTAATTTTCTGAGATTGTGGATTTGGGGTTTTCATGAGCTGTAAGCCATAATCATCACAATTATGACAAATCACAGCTTGAACTATCTTTCTTTGCATGTAATGAGTCTATCTCATATATTACGGTAGTTTCACCTTTTAAGTTGCATTACTGAAATAAATTAACTTTTGCACGATATTCTAATTTTTCCAGTATCACCTGTATGCATCTAAATGTGTATAATTCCTATATGTGTAAAGTGTGTTAATGCATTCCAATGGCTAGAATAACTTAATATTTGGGCCTGTAGATTACATTTACGCCCAAATGCGAAAAGCACTTATACATGTGTGCAATGCGCAGCTTTTGCTGCATTTTTTAAGCAGCATTTTCCTGCTAGGAGTTCTGGCATTCAGAGGGGCGTTGACAGAAGCCCCATGTGCATAAGGCCTATAGCTATTAAAGTACTGCCATAGTTCTCTTGTAAGCGAATACGTTTATGAGGCATAGATGTCTAATTAATACAGAAGTTTACTGTTGATTAATATGATTAAAATTAATCTAATTAGCAAAAATAAACAGCAGCAAATATTTGACCTTGTGTTTATGGATCTCTATGGACGGTTTTTAAGTATGAGATAAACACTTTGACAATAGTAGTTATAGTGACATCTAGAGGCCATTCAACGGTACTGCCTGCTCAGTTAAAGAAAACTTTGTAATAGGGAATACCAGAGTAGGAATCTTGTGCTTACATTGTGAGGATTATTTTTTTCTTTTTCATTTTTTGTAACATTGCCTTGTATATGCAAAAGATCAACTGTTAAATAAATGGCAGTATAAACTGTATTCATATATAAACTAGGGGTCAGAAATACATCAGTTTATCTAGTTAACATTTCAGGTAGGTCCACAAAAGACCATGTTATATAAAAATATGTCCAACTGCTTTTAATGCATTTATATTCGTTGTCATGTAATATGACACATTTAACAGTACTTTACAGAGGACATTTAACCATTCACCTCAATCAATTCCAATGAAGTGATACAGCCAAAAATACAGTCACATGTAAACACTAAGGAGCATATTTGTAAAGCAGTAAATGTAACTTTCACCAATCATTCACCTATCAATGTTATTAAAAACAAATGCACCATGAGTATTCACCTGCAGTGAATGTTTGTTGAATGTCAGGTTCACTGCTTTATGCCTAAAGCTGGCCATAAAAGAAGCAATTTTCTTTCCTGCAACAAAGAAAATCGCTTGATTCCCCCATCAACACTGACTATGTAACCTGTGGTTGCAGGAAAGAAAATACCTCTGTCTATGGCTGGCTTTTGGGACAAAAAGGAGTGAACCTGACATTCAACAACATAGGTGTGCGCAGGGGATGTGCACCTAATCACTAGGTGCGGGGCCGATTTCCCCCCAGGCTTCCCACTGTGTTGACCCGATGCCCTGCAGTGCTTTTGGCTTCCTTCCTCTCTTCTCCCCCTGGCTGCTGCAGGGAATGTTTCAGAATGGAGAGCGTGAGAAAGGGGTAGTAAATATGTCATTTACCTGTCCTTTTCTAAATGAACACAGTGGACACACTCACTCGCTGTGTTCATTCATAACTGAAGCATAGTAAACTGGGTTTTATTATGCTTCGGTTTGTGACTGAACAGAAAGCCACTCAGCACAGAGCATTTCCCATTCATTCACTGTCCAGTGCAGCTGAGGCTGCAGAAAAAGATGTGTGTTTGAGCTTTAGGTTGCACACCCTAATGCAATAGGCTGCACACACCTATGTTCAACAAGCATTTGCTGTAGGTAACTCATTGTGCATTTGTTTTCAATAACATTGATAGGTGAATGTTTGATGAAAGTCACATTTACTGCTTTAAAAATATACTCCTTAGAGTTTACATCTGACTGTATCTTTGGCTGCATCACTTCATCCCGTGGAGCCATTGTATTTCGCTTCCCCCATTCCCCTGCCGGGAGAACACAGTGGTTACTGCTAGCAGCTACAATAGCCGCTGGCAATAATTGCTTGTAAAATACGACAGGCTGGTTATACCCATGTTGATCGATTGGTCAACTGGGGTACATTCAGCCTGCCCATACATGATTTGAATCTTGTCCGGTTCCTGCTCAAACGGCTGAGATTCGAACCAGCCATTGCTTAAGACCAATTGAGGTAGTAGCCAATTACCCATCAGTATGTTTAGGGTATAGGTAGGTGCAAACATTCACACAAACACATATAGATTGTGCCCTTGGTGGGAGTTGAAACCAGCACACCAGCTTTGCAAGGTCACAGTACAACACAAATAAATAATCTCATTGCATTGCATTTTACTTTGAGATTTCAGAACATCAAGAAAGGTGAAAATAGTTTAAGGCCCCATTCATATTTGCAGATAGCACCATAAGCAGATTTCTGGGGCTGAAATCACAGATGTTAGCCAACAGCTGCGTCTAGGAAGCTTGTACAATGCAGTGACAGCAGGGACAGGGGACACCACTGAGAGAAGCTCCAACGGGGACACCGAGATACTGAGGATATTGAGAGACACCGGCTGTATTGGGGGAGAGAAATCGCACCCAACAATGATGAACACTCAGTGTGCTACATTATATACCAGATCCTGAACCCACCACCCAATTCCAGGCTGTTAAATGCAACGGCCTGGTTTACTGTGAATCCTCCGGTACATCTCAATTACGGGCATAGGAGTGAAAAGTCTGGACTTCCCTCTCGGTGGATCAGAGATCCAACCAAGCTTTTTGTGACCTCCCTGAATAAGGGGGGTTGCTGTCTTTTTGGTAAGCCTCCATTCTTACTTTGGTGATGGGTATCAAGCCGTCAGGTGTATGATCGTTTCTTTCCAATACACTCTTCTTCTATGGGATTTTCCTGGATGGAATCTGACTTTATATGAACTTTTTAGCACTTTATTCACGGACGATCTAACATTGTGTATGTGTGTTTTGGGTTTATGGCCCCTTTTTCATATTGATTGCACAAGTTAGCACTTTAATCTGATAATCATTTATATATATTTGTATAATGATTTATATGCACCAATTGCACTTTATCTAGTGCTGCACTTTATTTTGTACACAAAGCAGTGACAAGCTGAGAAGAGATGCTGCTGTTCCATGCATCCAGCATTTTTCTGCGGTTAGCGACAGATGGTTATTCCTGGCCACAAAATGTCAGCACCAGGGGCCAATCATCGGTGCCTAACCACAGGTAACCCCTGAATGTGTGGATGCATCCAAAAAGCAGCAGACAGCTTTCACTCCTGTTAACCTGCCATTGCTTTGCACAGGTCTCCAGGCCACAGCTGTTCTCAACCACTTGTCATATCAGCTGCAGAAATTTGCCGACTGAATGAGGCCTAACTCCTTTACCGTACAGATATCTTCTCCTCCCCGCCTTTGTTTTGTTCCTTCATGCATCTTGGAACCCTTAGTCTCTAGTGTGGGTCCCTGTTATCACATTTAATTCTTCAAGCTTTGATTCTTCCAGTGATGATTAGATAATAAAGAAAAAGAGGGCACACCAGCCTAGTGCACTATCCCAAGAGAATATTTATTAAAATGAAAGATAAAAACGACTCACAAACATGGAAAATAATCACTTGTCTTAGCCACCAAGTTGGGGCATTCAGTTCTATTTAGACAGCAGTCTCCGGATGACGAAGGAGAGGACATAACGCGTTTCGAAGGTGTACCTTCTTCCTCAGAGCTTAGCAGCAGTGACTCCTTACACACTAGCAATAGCTCCACTCAGTCCCACTAAGGAGAGGGATTAACCAAAAAGTAAAAAAGGTTAGTATAATAATCGTACCAGATTACATAACATCTCCATTGGTTGTATACATATATGTACGGTATATATACATATACACACTCATATAGGGCCTTTGCCAAAGGTATATTAAAAGTGCAACTTGTAGCATACTGGAATGGCATGTTGTTCTGTACCTGTATGTAACCCGCATTCGCCTGCCGCTACTTCCTCGCCACTGCACAGACAAAACCTCACTATTTCCTCATAGCTCCATTACGGCGGCCATGCTGGTGTCTGGAACGCACGCCATAATGTTTGAGCTCCAAGGTGCGCGAAGGCAAGTTAATGCAGGCTACATACAGGTACAGTGCAACATGCAATTCCAGTATGCTACAAGTTGCACTTTTAATATACCTTTGGCAAAGGCCCTATATGAATGTGTATATGTATATATACATATATGTATACCACCAATGGAGCGATGTTATGTAATCTGGTACGATTATTATACTAACCTTTTTTACTTTTTGGTAAATTCCTCCCCTTAGTGGGAGGGAGACCCGGGCTCTCGTGGGGTAACTATTGTTATTGTGTATATATTGAGTGTAAGGAGTCACTGCTACTAAACTCTGAGGAAGAAGGTATGCCTTTGAAACGCGTTAGTGAGCAGCAGCCCCTATGTCCTCTCCTTCGTCATCTGGAGACTGATGTCTGAATAGGACTGAATGCCCCGACTTGGCGACTAAGACAAGTGATTATTTTCCGCATTTTTGTGAGTAGTTTTTATCTTTCATTTTTAATAAAAATTCTCTTGGGATAATGCACCAGGCAGGTGTGCCCTATTTTTCTTTATTATGTAGTGACGACTTGGATATCCCCTATCCTTGAGGGCAACAAGGCCACAGCTACTATCCCTGGAGTGATTGTCCACCCAACATCACACCATTGCGCAGGAGTATTTTTTTGCTAATATGATGTCTTCCAGTGATGATCCTTATCCTATCAACGTATTGAAAGATGTGTTTGAGGAAGAGGGAACTAATCTTACACTGTGCATTTCACATCACATTGTCTGCTGGGTCAGGGAGCAGCTTATGACAGGTACTCACAAAGCCTGGGTGGGCATGTTTATTACCACCTGCTGTTACTCTAAGATCTTCCAGCCTATGGCCACATTTTGATCTCTGAGTCATCAAGGCTTCTCTGCAGTGTAATCATTTGAAGAGGGGCCTTTGATCATCTGGAGATCAAAGAAAATAAGATAAAGATTGCTGGAAGAATGAGGCTGGTATACAACCTGCACAGCTTCAACGGGGAACGGTGAAATCACATAGAGGAGTCCAGTATGAAAATCAGCAACCTAAAGTGATGGACCAAACAATAGATAAAAAAACATATTTGGTTGCCTAGAAGAGCCATGGCACTTTGAACAAATGAAGGGTTAAATCATTATTCCGATTTTCTTTGTAGTTTTGCATTCGGGAAAACCAGAGCCCAGCAATATTTCTGTTTGGATATAGCTGCAATAAATTGACAGTGAGAATTTCCAACCTCCGCATGTTACTGTGATGGGAAATAGGAAGTTGAGTGGAGGCCAAGAGATGTTCATTGTTCTGTCACACCATTCACTGGGCTGCCAAAACAAACCCTGAAGGCAGACACAGAGTGGACCTTGATTTGGAGTCTTGCTTGAAGGACCACAATAAAACCTTGAACAGTGTCCAGAAAGCAGGATTTGTGTGTGAAATGATGACTGTACACATTAAAAATAGACTATCAGTGAGGCAGTTAGCTGCAGAGTGAAATCAGTGTAACTGTCCAGAAACAATGTAGACATTCACTAAGTCTACCTTCTGATGAATGTTACAAAGTAAGCTGATCTATGTATATTAAATTGTCTCTGTCTAATGCAGCTAACCAGATTCTTCTGCATTGTTTGGGGAACGGTCGCTATGGACATTACCCATAATAAGTGATACTAAAGGTACAATTTTTCTTGTGTTAAAGTAAAAAAGAGGTTATACTTACCTGCTCTTTGCAACGATATTGCACACAGCGGTCCCTTAGGCCCCTTTCACACGAGCGGAGCCCGTTTTGATGGGCTCCACTGCTCAGTGGGGATCCATCCATTTATCCCCACTGAACCGGCGGATGACAGGACAGTCTCTGCACTCCTGCCAGAGCTCCATTCTCCTCTATGGAGGATCGGATGAACACGGACTGCCTCTCTGTGGTTATCCGATCTGCCAGGCAGATGGAAAATAGGGTTTCCATCTGTCTGTTTTTGGCGGATTGGAGTGAATCGGTATCTGCGGACATGTCACCGCTGACATCCGTCGCTCCATAGAGGACAATGGAGCGTCCATTCAGGTCCGCCTGAAAAACTGACAGGCGGACCCGAACAATCCGCCCGTGTGAAAGAGAATTTCCCCATCTTTGATGATCTCCAGTTGGCAATGTCTGCTTCTTTTTCCTCCGAGTGCCCCCCTTAGCAAACTCTGTGTTTATAGGGGCACCATACACATGCTTTTCCGATCCGGGCTGTGTAGGTCCTTAGACAAACACAGTCATGGTATGTTATGCCCCCTCCCTCCTCACAGGAATTTGGCTGACAGCAGCAGGAGCCTATGGTTCCCACTGCTCTGAGACCAGGAAGAGAGGAGAGCAGCGCTGCAGCCAGGATAGTGCTGGATCAGTTAAAGGTGTCAGATAAGTGTTTAGGGGTGGGGGGAGGGGGGGCATAGGATAGGCTTTGGGGAATTTTTGCCTTAAAGGAAAAGTTCACCTTCTAAAAAAATTAAAATTTTTAGTTTTTTTCTAGGAGCCTGGAAAGCACTGCAGCAAATCACTGGTGCCATTCAGGACTCCTGCAGACTGTCAATGTAAGATGTCTGCCTGTACATCGTACATCATATGGTCAGGAGGTTTCACACTGATAGGAAGACTTAATTAACGACCAGAGCACTCAACAGCGCCGTGGTAGATCATTGAGAACTACAAGCCGACAGCTACAAAGGATGTTGGTACTTGTAGTTGATTCATTCATTCACTTACAGAACTCTGTGAATGAATGGTGTGGCTATGTGGGCAGAGTCCTGCACATCCATGCTCTTTTCAAAAAGTGACAGCTGGTACAGGGAACTTCTCCCCGTACTGCTGTCACACAGAGGTAGTGGATGCCGGGCCGCTGCAAGAGCAGGGACATGTTACATGTTCCACCCTAAAAATGAGTGGAACACACAACATGTTCCCGAAGGTGAACCTATTCTTTAATGCAGAGAATCCTTTATAGCAAAAAATTATTTTGATTTTAATTGAATCTTTTGACACTTTTGTATTCTATTGTTTTCTCTATGAAGCCCAAATTTTGAGGATGAAGTTACTAAATTTATTGTGTCTTCATACTGTGCAAATGATAGGCAGTCTAAGAAAAACTGGATTCTATGACTGTAAATGCGAGTTGTCTGCTTGGAAGGCTGACTTGTCTGTCTTAAAAGAGTATGCTCATCCAAAACCCAAAGACTTTTTTGTTCTTAGTTTAGGTTTGAGTGAGGAAGTGTTTTTTTTACTGCTATCCAGCACACAGAGAGATTTCCCCTCTCTTCCTGTTGTTTTACCAGACAGGAAGTGAAGGGAACCCTCCAACAGCAACACAGATAGAAATGAAAATGCCGTTGTTTAGTATAGTAGGGGAGGATAGAACCCATGTAGGAGCTGTATTTCTTTACCTGTTTGGCTGAGATCCTCCTCTTAAATTCCTCTACGTTGTGTAGTATTTTGAGATGCCAAACTCAACACTTCAGTGTACTAACTGGTTGTTTCCCTGGCTGTTTCTGAACCTTTATGTCTGTATATCTGGGTGTGGATTGTGCACCAGACTGTTGGATTGCAAAATAAGCAGAATTTATAAAAGTGTATTTTTTTGTATGTATTGCTGTTGCAGATTTCCCCTTAAAGTGATTGTCTACCCATTAAAAAAAATAAAATAAATAAATAAAAGCCTGCAAGACAATAGCATAATGAGCTAGTATGCACCACATACTAGCTCATTATGAAATACTTACCTTGAAATGAAGATCCGACCGGGCTGCTCAGTCCCCTCTGAGGGAACGGACATCTTCCCTTGGATCTTGCTTCCTGGTACACGGTTCGCTGTGACTGGCTGGAGCTGCGAGACGTCACTCCCGCGCATGCACGTGGGACCCGTCTTTCCGGCAAGTACCGGCCCTTATGGCCGGGCTTTTGCCGGGACATACACGCCCTGTGACATACACGGTGCATGCGCCATAACGCCGCAGCATCTTAGAGAGGGAATATCTCCTAAACCAGTGTTCCTCAACCCCAGTCCTCAAGGCCCAACAACAGGTCATGTTTTCAGGATTCCCATTATTTTGCACAGGTGATTTGATCAGTTTCACTGCCTTAGTAATTACCACAGCTGATTCACCTGAGGGAAATCCTGAAAACATGACCTGTTGGTGGGCATTGAAGACTGGAGTTGGGGAACACTGTCCTAAACCATACAGGTTTAGGGGATATTCATTTTACCTACAGGTAAGCCTTATTATAGGCTTACCTGTAGGTAAAAGTACAAAAGCTGGGAAGACAACCGCTTTAAGCCGACCATAGATGGTGTGATTTGCAGCATTTTTACAGGTTACTGGAAAGAAATTTGCTAGATTACCCCATCAGCACAGTCAGCGTTGATGGAGGAATGCCTCCCACTGTACTATTGTCTTCTGCTGTTGGGGGGGCGTGGAGAGCCGTCCCTGCCAGGAGAACACAGTGATTTTTGCTGGCAGCTATAGCCTCTGACAATAATCCCATGAAAAATCCCACATGCTGGTTGGTTGATCAACTTGGGTACAAGTGATTCGAATCTTGGTCCCTGCTGAACCATCTGATATTTGAACCCTCTATGGCCAGCTTCGTGAATGTGTTGTCAGTGATACAGGAAGTAGGGGTAAATCTCTCTAACATAGCCCTGTAAAATAGTAAAAACCCAACAGGATTTCTAATCCTCTCTTATTCTATCCAAAACTAGAAGAATTGTTGCCTTGATAAACACTTTAATATATTTAAGGGGCTCTGGCAATAAAAAAGAAATAACAAAGCTTCTAGCAGATGGAAGGGGTAGGCATCTAGGTAGAGGGTTTAAAGTGCAGGACACTTAATTTTTCAAATGATGGCTTCACCGTGTCACTAACCCAGAGCAAGTATACAAACAAGGACTGCACTGTCTTTCTTGTTCTGCACACCCCTGGGCCAGTAAGGACGCATTACAGTATACAGCGTGCCATAGCCGGAGAACTAGCATGATTAGGAGTTCCGCAATGGAACTTTCCATATCTGACTTAGGAAAGATTTACTTTAGCGAGAAATTCCAGTATGAGAAACATATTACAGTATTCAGTGGATGAGAGCTTGCTGCCAGTTGGTTAGTCTAGTCCAGTGATGGTGAAGCTTGGCACACCAGATGTTTTGGAACTACATTTCCCATGATGCTCAAATACGCTGCAGAGTGCATGGGCATCATGGGAAATGTAGTTTCAAAACATCTGGGGTCCCAAGTTTCGCCATCACTGGTCTAGTTCCATCTCATAGAGATCCCAGCTCTGCCTGTTTGTACTGGCTACATACATTAGAGGGGAACTCCTTTGATCTGCAGATAGTATCAGATGCTGCTTAGAAAACTGGGGGGATTTGCAAAGAATTGTGCAGGTTACATACAAATAAAATATCTCTGAATTTCTAGTTATGAATAGACAATTTTGCAGATATGTTCAGCCTATATTTGCAGATCTGCTTATCATTTCATACTTTTTTCTCACTAAAGAAATGTTCTGCTTATGCTTTCATTTTATGCCCAGAGTTTAAATCGCTGAGATTCATGAGAGGTATTGAGCTGTCACTGCTTTTCATTCATTCTGCTACATATGACTAACCCTAATGGTATGTTTCTTTTACAGAAAGAGATACAAGCCATGAGTCAGTGCAGCCACCCCAATGTTGTAACCTATTATACCTCATTTGTGGTGAAGGAGGAGCTGTGGCTGGTTATGAAGTTACTAAGTGGAGGTAATTATATGTAATGTCAACTGTCAAAGTCTGGTGACAAGATATTCTGATGAGTTAGTGTTGTAGTAGGGTTTCTCAACTATATTATTAGAAGCCATATTTACATTCATGATTCCGAATATAGCTTGCAGAGACTATATCCTCTAAATCAGGGCTCTCCAAGCTTTTTAAACAAAGGGCCATTTTACTGTCTTTCAGGCTTTAATGGGTTGGACTAGGGCCAGTGTAAATAGAAAATTCCCCCGGCATCAGTGGGAGTAAACATTGCCCCATTGTTGGTTTTAGCAGGAGTAGTGCCCTATAGTTGGAACCAGTGGGAGGAATAGTGCCCCATCATTGGTCTTTGCAGTATGAATAGTGCCCCATCGATGGTGTCAGTGGTAGGAATAGCGCCCCATTAATGGTGTCAATGGAAGGAATGGTGCCTCATCATTGGTGTCATTTGGAGAAATAGTGTCTCAAGGGCTGGATAGAGGCAATCAAAGGGTCACAGTCTGGAGACCACTGCTCTAAATAATAAAAAAACTTCTGCAAGTATAAAGAACATGCACCTAGAGGTGCACAATCATACAACGGCCTACTGATATCGCCTGACTTTGCAAAATACTGGATGGATCTGACAGGCAAAGCTGTAACACTTCCTGGTAGTGTTGGTGCTTGCTGCTATGTTCTGTACTCCTATGTATTCTTTTTAGCCAGTCACTATGATGAGTATCCTCTCTGGCTAATAGGAATGTGCTGGAGGCAAGAAGGTGCAGGTGAGCTTTAGCAAGAAATATAAAGCTATGCCTGTAAGAATAGCCTGGGTCGTCATACAATCTAAGGTAGTTATACTATAAGTGTTTTTTAAATGAATTTAAAGGGTATGTCCAGCCACATATTTTTCAATAAATGTTTGTTGACCTTTTTAAAAGACATTACATTCATTTATTGCAAATCAACAGAAATAACAGAAATGTTGCATAGTACAACCAAAATCAACAAGACTCAAAATCAAAAGCATGAGGGTGTTCCGTTTTGACTACCAAAAAGTTGGCGGAACATTGTCAGAAAAGTCCAGTCTCCAAATAAATGGAGGTGGTATAAAAATTTAATGTACAACCACCTGAACAGGTGGTTTCCGTGTGAAAAGTAAAGTTATAGGCTTTGTATGGGTACATATGGTCATTTTTATAGAGTCCGCGAGACATCCAGGTGGAGAGGATTGGAGAGTCTATGGCATCCAAATAAATAACAAATGCACATATTGACCACCCCGTAAAAAGGGGTCATGATGGTCTGGTGAGTTGCCACCTATATTTGTGTGGAAGAGCACTGGTGCAATTTTCACAGTCACAGAAGAAAGGACTTACGTGGTGTTGGGAATTAATAGTGGACTTTTGTTTGGTTCATCATATGTTGCACAAATAGTCTATGTTAATTATATGTTAGTGATTGGCATATTGCAGATTCATTTTGATTGGTTGTTTATATTTTGGTTTATGCATGAAGCCAGGCGGGAAAGTTTGCAGGCAAAGATTCCCACTGGCATTTTCAGCCTAGTCAGCGCCATCACCTTTTTGTTTTTGTTATATGATTCAATTTAAAATGATATGTTATTCAGATTAGAATTGCATTTCTTTTCAGGTTCAATGCTGGATATAATAAAGCACGTTGTTGGCAGAGGGGAACACAAGAGTGGAGTGTTAGAGGAACCAATTATTGCAACAATACTTAAAGAAGTTTTGGAAGGCTTAGATTATCTTCATAGAAATGGTCAAATTCACAGGTATGTTAATTTTTTTTATTTTGGCAAATTAAAGGATTGTAAAGGAAATTAAAAAAAAAAAAACAAACATCTCTATACTTACCTATCTGTGCAATAGTGATGGGAAGTTCGATTCATTTAAGTGAATCGGTTCATTTCGAGTCACTCACTGAAATGAACCGATTCATGAATCGATTCTTCGGTTCACTTGCTGAGTCTATTGACAAGCAAGTGAACCGAAGCTCTGACTCAACCTTATTCAAGGAGTAGAATCAGAGAACTGATTCACAGACGTTTGGCAGTCCTGGGAACGTTTTTTTTATTCAGTTCCTTGGCTCAGAGAGCAGTCACAAAGCCTATTGTTGTATAAAGACTGTCAGACTATAAAATTTTGTATCATTAGCAGCGTTATCAATTTTGGTGACGCACAAACGAAAAACAGGTTTTTATGTGTGAACTGCATTCTGATTGGCCAACTTCACTGTTAGCATTGCTAGCCATCAGGTTTGTCCACAGTCTTGACAGCGCAGGAATAACGATCGGATTTATTAATGCAGGCAAAGTACTCACGGTAGTAAAATACAATCGTTCATTATGCATTGTAAAGACTGTGGACAAATCTGATGGTTAGCAATGTTATCTATGAAGTTGGCCAATCAGAATGCAGTTTACACACAAAAACCCGCTTTTCCTTTACACCGCTGTTTGTGCGTCACTGTAAGTGGCAATCTTGGCTGATCCTATAGATTCCTTGATCTGACAGAACACCTCCTACCCAGGTTACTGAGCACAATCCTATCCTCATATGATCATATAACAGACAGTGGTGATTCATGGTTCTTTCAGTGTACTGTGCTGTAACAACTCATTTGATTCTTTAACTCGATCTACTGGTGAACTGAACTGATGAACTGAACTGTGTGAGCTGTATATCCATCCAGTTCTTTGAGTCGGTGTGCTGTGAGTTCTCTGATTGGTTGCAGGGAGGGGCTGAGTTCTCACTCTAGGATCACATGACCTAAGCTGCTCTGCTATGCTATTGAGTTCACATGAACGGTTCCAAACGAATCAGTTCAGTGAAATGAATCGATTCACTCAGTTCACTGAAAATAATAGATTCAAAAGAACGATTCGTTCATGAACTGGACATCACTACTGTGCAATGGAAATGCACAGAGCAACCCTGATCCTCCCCTTCTCAGGTCCTCCTCTAGCGCTCTTGGCTCCTCTCTGTCCAATACCCTCATGGGTAGCCGCTTCGTACATGTAACTCGTGCATGTTCTCCCCTGAGACCCGCTGTTGCATCCTTTGACACAGACAGCGGGACTCGGCCCGCCTCCTGTTGCCTTGTCACTGGCCTTGATTGCCAGCACTGGGGCCAATGGCTCACGGTGTCCCAGCAAAGCCAGTGAGATATGGCAGTGAGGGGAGAGGAAAGCTGCACAGTGCTGGATCGAACGAGGGCTCAGGTACGTT
The DNA here is from genome assembly GCA_018402905.1 of Glandirana rugosa. NCBI lineage: Eukaryota > Metazoa > Chordata > Amphibia > Anura > Ranidae > Glandirana > Glandirana rugosa. Next base: position 67,742 of record BLSH010286988.1, on the reverse strand, counting down.
TAAGGGGGGGTGGGGCAAATTTGTTGCCTAAATATTTTTTTTCTTAATGCAAGGAATGCATTAAGGTAAAAAATATTTAGGCTTTAGAACCACTTTAACACTGTGTTATATGAAGTAAATTAAATCAAATTAGCAATGTTTGTAGGAGAGGGTAATGGATAATGAATCTGATAAAGAAGCACGCTGCTTTGAAACACATCATCCATTCCTTAAGAGTGTTCTGTCGGTTCTCTTGGTCCTCTCCTTCTTCAGACATCACCACTTGGTCAGGTGCTTACATCACTTCCGATTGGCTGCTTCCGGTGACGCCATCTACAGAGTCCTGTACATCTGCAGTGCAGACATTTTGTTGGTGGTGTTTTGGTTGTCTCTACTGCACAGCAAGATCATCATATTGCTGTTCCTTTTCCCCGTTCCCCTTTTTGAATTGGCGGTTCTCAGACTGGCCACCAAGATGGGTATGCCTTTAGCCTTCTGGGGGACACCATATGACATCAAGTACAGCATCAGTCTGTATATGGGTTGGAACTCTAAACCCATTTAGTTATATTTTACCAGTAAGTAATAAACATTGGAACACTATTCATTGCACCATATGGTAGCTTTATTTTTTTGTACAAGAGTTATTTGATCACCAATCCCCCAGTGCACCTTGAAGCGCTACCTTTTCTTTTCAAGGGTACCAGAGACCCTTGTCACAAGACAGAAAGTCAGGAAATATCCAAAATGTTTGGATTTGTCCCCATAACTAGAGGTGAAGGGAAACTTTTCAATGGAGACCTGTTTAAAGGACAACTGTCTAAGAACAGAACTTCCCTCACTTTGGGACAATTCTCCTAATTTCTCGTTGTGTCTCCAAGACAGTACAGTAAGTGAATGTGTACAGTACAGTAAGTGAATGTGTACAGTACAGTAAGTGAATGTGGTCACGCTAGGACAGGAAGTGTGGTAATGGCAGCATCACCATTTGAAAATAAGGTCTGTAAAAAAATGAATACATTCATCATGTGCAAGGACTGTTAGGCTACAATATATACATTTTTTATTCTTGGGTTTGGATAAGATGAAAAGTGAACTTATAATTTTAAGGCCTCTTTTTTACAGAACTGCATCCCGGAACAAAGAAGAGATTCTTTTTGGCCAGCATGGTCATGTGGCCACTGCTGAGCAATTTGTGTCCATGTCCCTCCCAATGCATACCTGCCATGTCCCTCCCAATGCAGGCTTCTGGCATTGTGTAAAGATTAGGGATGGGTACAGGCGTGTTCGGATCGTAATCCCCAGGGAGCCTTCATTGCACACCCCCAATCATAGGCAGTAAGGCATTTCCTGCCCACAGCTACACATACACATGCTGCCTATGATTGGGGGTGTGCAATGACAGCTTTCTGGCGGGTACGATCCGAACACGTCTGAGCCCATCATTTGTAGAGATGGCCCACCATTAGTAGAGATGTTTTAAAGCTCCAGAACTGGAGGGGTGGGGAGGTATTGTGAATTATTTCACTTTATCATTTTTTGTGAAAAGGTGAACTAACCCTTTAAAGTGAAGCTGACCAGGCCTGGTGTCAACAAGTGCCTGTGTTAGTTTTCATATTTGTTTTTGTGGAGCCCTCCACCATAGAACTTCAATTTTTGTTTAAATGTATTTCTAGGCTATATCTTTTTTTTAGTCGTGTATAGCGTGTCAAAGGGCTAGTCCCTCTGTCACGTTTTTACTGCTGTCTATACACCCATTGGGGTGATTTACCCCTCTATTTATACCAGAGACCCTTGTCACAAGACAGAAAGTCAGGAAATATCCAACATTTTTGGATTTGTCCCCATAACTAGAGGTGACGGGAAACTTTTCAATGGAGATGCCTGTTTAAAGGACAACTGTCTAAGAACAGAACTTCCCTCACTTTGGGACAATTCCCCTAATTTCTCATTGTGTCTCCGAGACAGGAAGTGAAGGGATATTTCTCCAATGGTATACAAACAAATGGTATAAGAAGCAAAACATTAACCCTTCCATACTTTATCCGACACAAAAAAAAGGATTGGAAATTCATCCACTTTAAGGTTAGATAGCCCTTTCCCCTTCAGACCCCATCACGCACCCCTGTTATTCCGCTGTCACTCATTCAGGGACTTCTCTGAGCAGTAGTGATTCATGCATTTGTGAGTTCAACCACAATGTGTCTGCAGCTCATAAATAAATAAATCAAATGATTGGGAGATTAATAAAAAAAAATACAGGGACAGAGATCATTGATATGACCTGTCAATGGCTGGCCTTTCCTCCAATCACAAAGCTCTGTGTGTTGACTTTGCAATTCTGAATCATAGGTGATTGACTTATTTTATAAATGAATCATTAGTAGAAAGATGTGTAACCTTACAGATGACATATGTGCTGCAGTCTATCAGGAGCAGTTTTAATTTTTATGTGTTCTCTCATAATTTTATTATTATATTATTAAATTAGGCTGGGTTCACACTGGAACGACAAATGCTCAGACATTGGGAGCACATGTCGCATGACGTGTAAAAATCAATGTTTCCCTATGAGAGCCCACAAGACACAAGTCGATCCGACTTTGAAAAAGGTTCCTGCACTACTTTGGTCCGACTTTGATCCTATTTCAGCCCATTTAAATATCATTGAATTCGGATCATCGTCTTAACTGATCAGAGTTTGGCATGCGACTTGTGCTCTCAGGATCTTAAGGGGGAACCCCAAGCCAAATAAAAAAAAAAAAACGCATCCTCCCGGAATCCATACCAGACTCTTATCCAAGGATGCATCCCAGCAGGTCAGGAAAGGGTGTGGGGACAAGTGAGCGCCCCTTCCTGAACCATCCCAAGCCACATGCTCTCAACATGGGGGTGTGGGTTCTCTGGGGCAAATAAAAATAGTACACAGGTTTTTGACAAAATAATTTATTAAAACAGCTCCGGCGTCTCTTCCGATTTCTTCTCCCCTCTTCGGCTCTTCTCCCTCCTCCGCTGATGTCTTCTCTCTCTGCCGGTTCTTCTTTCCTCTCCGGTTCTTCTCCTCTCTCCGCTGTCTTCTGCTGGGTCTCTTCTCTCCGCTGTCCTCTTCCTCCGATCTTCTCTCTACACTCTCTCCCACTCTAAGGCTAGGGCCACCTTGTGCCATTACTTATAATGGCATGGGGCGGGGCCACCTGCTGACGTCACCTGGAGGCCCCACCCCTTGTGATGTCACCACCCCATCATGCTCCGGGTGGTCACGGCACGAGAGGGCGGGGCCTATGGATGACATCAGCGGGTGGCCCTGTCCCATGCCTATATAAGTTATGGCACACAGCGGCCCTAGCATTAGGACGGGAGAGAGCGTCAAGAGTAGATCGGGGGAAGAACAGAGGGAGAAGACAGCGGAGAGAGGAGACCCGGCAGAGGCAGAAGACAGCGGAAAGGGGAGACGAGCTGGCAGAGGGAGAAGACATCAGCCGAGGAAGGAGAAGAGCCGGAGAGGGGAGAAGACAGTGGAGAGAGGAGAAGAAATTGGAAGAGACGCCGGAGCTGCTTTAATAAATTACTTTGTCAAAAACCTGTGTACTGTTTTTATTTTTGACAATTTTTTAAAGTGAATGAGTAGGGGTACAATGTACCCCATACTCATTCACATAGGGCAGGGGGCCGGGATCTGGGGGCCCCCTTGTTAAAGGGTGCTTCCAGATCCTGATAAGCCCAAAGATTTGACAACCACCCACCAGGGTTGTCGGGAAGAGGCCCTTGTCCTCATTAACATGGTGTCAAAATGCTTTGGGGTGGGGGGCGCAAGGCTTCCCCCCTGCTCCATAGCACCCACACCCCCATGGTGAGGGCATGTTGCCTGGTATGGTTCATGAAGGGGGGGGCACTCACTCGTCCCCACCCCCTTTCCTGACCTGCGTGCTCGGATAAGGGTCTGGTATGGTCTTGGAGGGGGAACCCCATGCCGTTTTTTTTTAAATTTGGGGGTGGAGTTTCCCCTAAAGATTCATACCAGACACAGTGCCTGGTATTGCTGGAATCAAAGTGGTATCCCGTTCATTGAAGTCGGATGGAAGTCTGACTTCAAATCGCAGGGCAAAGTCGGATTCACAGTCGTACAACTGTCATGTCGTACCAGTGTGAACCCAGCCTTATACAGGATTTGTATAGCACCAACAGTTTATGCAGCACTTTACAATATAAAGGGTGACTGTACAATTACAAAACAGTTCAATACTAAATGAATAGGGGGACCCAGCTCATGGAGCTTACAATTTAAAGGAATATAGTTTTACTACCCATTGATCCCGCCAGCAAATATGTTATTTTGCCATTTCTTGTGGGATGACACAGGATGAATCTGTGGGAACACTGTTTTGCAGTGAAATTGCACAGCAGGGTGGTCACCAAATTGGCACTATTCTTAGATGGATGTGTAGTTTTAAATGGACTGAAACAATACATTAAAGTCCAACTCTGTTTACGCATTTTACCCAGATACAGCATCAGTTTTCCTTTTGGATAAAAGGTTTAAACCATATGAATAAAAGCTAACCTTTTGTTAACACCCCTGTCAGTGTTATGGGGTTTGCCCCAACCCCTCATAACTGGCACTTTTGCTGGACTGCTTGGTCTGCATGTAAAAGTGAAAAAACTCTAGTGTGTAATTTTAGAAAATGAACTTGTATACTGCATACTATTATTACACATTCCAGAACACAATATTTTCCCAAAAGTGTTCCTGCAATAATTTTGACCAATTAGTGTTGGCATGGCAGGAGTATTCCTGGAGAGGTGCCACCTGCTGTTCACAGAGATAACTGTACACTTGTTCCAAGACAGACTTTATATACTGTATTCAAACAATGCATAACAGTGTCTAAATGTTTAGCTCGTCATAGATGGATCCAAATTCAGCCGGTTCAGCTGGGACTGACTGAATTTCATTCCATGTATAGGCAGGGAGTTGTACAGAAATCGATCTACCAATCATCTTCTGTACAACTGTCCTATCGGATTTTTGCTGCTATAGCCAAAAGTGCTGATCAGTGTATTCTGATGGCAGGGAAATCTCCCTGCTTACATAATACTCTCAACATAGCTCAACAGGGAGGATTCCCCCATCCACATAGGGGCATTGATTCTTTTTTTTTTTTTCAACAGCAGCTGAACTCATAAAACTGACTTGTGTATGGGCTGCCTTAGTGATCTCACAATACTGCCATCAATATGTGCAATGTAAGACTAGCCATGGTCACATATACAGCTAACTATGTGGTGGGAGAGCATGAAATCCCTTCAACCCAATCCTGCCCAGACATAGTTTGGTTCCCTAGATCCAACAGGGTGCTATGGGCAGGAGACCCTTCAAGGTACCCTTTGGATCTTGCCATTTTACGAGCACACTGGCATACTACAAGCCTGGCCTAAGCAGCCCCCCTAAGTATTCTGAGCCAGACCTTGTGACAATGGACCGCAATAACAGCCTCACCCAACACCATCCATTTCCAGAGGACATTCCCATCTTGAGGATAGGAGAAGGAAGAGACCACACAACAAAATCCTTTAACTGTTTACTGAACACAGATAATTACATATATACATCCTTCATTCATCCCCGTGGTGAGTCTATGTGAACTTCCACTTTGTAAAACAACCCATTCAGATTAATATAGAAATGAGTGCTAGCACTCAGAAAGTTTTTTACCTTAATGCAGAGAATGCAGTAAGGTAATAAAACTTTAGCCTTTCGAACCACTTTACTTTTAGGCCTCATTTACACTGCTGCTAGTAAACGGACGTTTTGGGCATTTTTTTCATCTGCCCCTGATCTGTCCTCTATGTTATTTTATCAGTACATTTACACAGGGTCGTTTAAGGTTGTTTCCAGGCAGTTGAGTTTAAAGGCTTTTTTTGGAATGCAAAAAATTGGTTTCAGACGGAAATTCAGAGACATTTGAAACGCCAAACAGCTTGTAAACGCCACTAAATGCACCTAAACGCGGTAACTTGCATCTAGGACCATTTTTAGTTTACAGGCGTTTCCATTTAAAAAAAAAATAAAATTTTTCTTTAAAAACGCTCCTAGACGCGAACGCGGCAAAACTCAGCTAAATGCGGCATGCAAAACGGCCGTTTTAGACGCCGGCTTCTAGCTGTCAAAAAAAATCGTTCAGGGGAGGTTGAAATAGCATCCCGTATGAATGGAGCCTTAGCGCACACAAACATGAAATATTACCCGTTTTTTTATAAAATATAAAAAGATGAGGTTACATGGGGCTTTACATTGTTTTTTTTATGCAAAACGATGACAAACTTTAGTACCAAAAATTTTCCATAGAAATATGATATACCTGTGACCACAGGTTAAAACTTAAAATAAATAATAACTGAATAAGAATAGGGATTTTTAGTTCACATACATTGCAATGCATGTTTAAGCTGGTCAGCTGCGTCAAAGTAATCCCTCTCTGGCCAAGCCCTACACTACAGGTTCAGGTCTGGTCACTGATCTGCACTATGCAATATAAATACGATATACTCAAATTCATATAGCCCATCAGGTACTAAAAGAGTATTACTACGTCATGTCAACACTAAAAATTCTGAATGAATCCTCTGGGTACTGCTATACACCCTTTCTGCAAACTTTGCATAAAAACAGGGATTTTTAGTTCACATACAGTGCAATGCATGTTTAAGCTTGCCAACTGCATCAAAGTAATCCCTCTCTGGCCAAGCCCTAACTACACTATACTAGCTAAACTACACTACTCTACTTTACTCTGAACTATACTACTCTACACTACACTACTCTACACATCACTACACTACATGACACAACACTACTCTTCTATACTCTACACATCACTACACTACATGACACAACACTACTCTTCTATACTTTACACATCACTACACTACATGACACAACACTACTCTTCTATACTCTACACATTACTACACTACAAGACATGACACTACACTACTCTTCTATACTTTACACATCACTACACTACATGACACAACACTACTCTTCTATACTCTACACATCAGTACACTACATGACACAACACTACTCTTCTATACTCTACACATTACTACACTACAAGACATGACACTACACTACTCTTCTATACTTTACACATCACTACACTACATGACACAACACTGCTCTTCTATACTCTACACATCACTACACTACATGACACAACACTACTCTTCTATACTTTACACATCACTACACTACATGACACAACACTACTCTTCTATACTCTACACATTACTACATTACAAGACATGACACTACACTACTCTTCTATACTTTACACATCACTACACTACATGACACAACACTACTCTTCTATACTCTACACATCAGTACACTACATGACACTACACTACTCTTCTATACTTTACACATCACTACACTACATGACACAACACTACTCTTCTATACTCTACACATCAGTACACTACATGACATGACACTACTCTTCTATACTCTACACATTACTACACTACAAGACATGACACTACACTACTCTTCTATACTTTACACATCACTACACTACATGACACAACACTACTCTTCTATACTCTACACATTACTACACTACAAGACATGACACTACACTAATCTTCTATACTTTACACATCACTACACTACATGACACAACACTACTCTTCTATACTCTACACATTACTACACTACAAGACATGACACTACACCACTACACATTTAATATCTTCTCATCACATCACAGTACAGAACATCACATCATTACACATCTCATATCTTCTCATCACAACACA
>BLSH010286988.1:3420-40693 GCA_018402905.1 Glandirana rugosa | reverse complement strand
GGTCACAGATGTTGTAGTGAGATTCCAGCAGGTCGTGCAAACAGGAGAATGGTCGTACAAGCAGGGTTGGCAACGTGCAGGCAGAAAGGTACAAAAAGGGTTAGGCAAGCGGATCGTCAAGTTCAGGCAAAGGTTCGTTAACGGGCGGGCAGCGGAGGTACAGAGGAGTAGACAAACGGATGGTCGTGGATAGCCGGGGTCGATGCAGGTAGCGGACAACAGGTCAAAGCAAGCCGGGTAGACAGGAAACAGGTGAAATCACAGGAACAGGTAGGGAGCTGAGGCTCACAGGTCTGGAACGCTGTAGAACAAGCAGCAACTTGGTGCAAGATGTCCAGGGTTTAAATAGGCACCATTTGGCGCCGTTTCCGGCGCGTGCGCGCGCACAGGCACGCGCACGGGAGCGCGCGAGCGCGCACGGAGGCGCGCGCACCACCCGGAAACGGCCAGGAACACTGGCAAAGTCCTTTTTACTGACACAAGTAGAGTCAGATCTCCTAGGCCTCCCCGGTTAACGTTACGGGATGTTGAGCATGAACAAAAGAGGATCATATAGTGAAGTACATCCTAGACTTTAGTGGGTTACCATGTACACTATATACCACCACCAATGTGTGCAAAAGTGCAATCAGTGCAATCCACCACCGTCAGGACTGGAGGCTTACCAGCCCCTCTAAGTGTCAGCGTTAAATGTAATAGGGTCATACGCTTCCTCTCCTTGTATCCCAATGACCAGGCAGGAAATCCCCTTAGATGGCTCAGCAATAGGAATCACTTGAAAAACCCGGTGTCTCTCGACATAGATGGAAAAAGGAAGGCCACATAGAGCAGTATAGTACGCACTAGTTTAATGTATAAAAGATTAAAAGAACACTCACATTCTTGTATGTAGAAATAAGCATGTAACACAGCTGGCTTGTGGTAGTTAGTGACATCAGCGCGCCCCTCCTTGACGTACGTTTCGTCCTATTGGACGTTGTCACCACTCTTTCCTTGTTCAGGGTGAATGGTCTTGGGGCCCCCCCCCCTACAGTTTTCTGTAGGCAGCTTGTAGGTGGCGGACCTGCTGGGTGCCTCTAACCACTCTGGTCTCCCAGACCATGCCATGTGCAAAACTGAGGTACCTCCAAAGATAAGGAGAATAAAAGAGACAGGTGTAGTAGTTTGACAGATAATTGGATGAAATATATGATGAGAAGGTAAATTGCAATGGTGTACTCACATCTATGAGGTTGCTGAGCTCCCTAATGGGAGATCAGACAACCTGGAGTGAAAACCTGCAGGGAATATGACTGTCCCTGCACAGAGTAAGGTTGCTGTCAATGATCGGTGGGGTGACTCCACTTTCTCATCTTGTGGGGCTCATAAACTTCTTACTGATGCCATGTGCAGCCCAGTAATGATGTCACAGATACTTTTATTGAGGTTTTATCTGAGTTTATTACATTAAGGTTATAGGTGGGTTTACAAAGCCATCTGGTGCACAGAAAGTAGATTAGCATCCGTTCACACGTCCATATGTGTGCTGTGGTGCACTTCATGAAAATGCAGTAAGCTTTAGATTTTTATGCTTTGCAGTCTATTGATTCTCAGTGGGCTGCCTCACACAGCCCGCTACAATACTCCTTAACATATGGAAATGTGTGCGTGGCACACTGTGGTTTGGTGTGGATGGTGTAAATATATTTAAAATAAAGTTTTTATACCCAGAGTTCAGATTTAATCTAAGTTTTATGTAATCCAGCAGAGCCATATTCCAGGAATGTCACAAGTGCTATTGGAAAATCAGTTATGGCACCATCCAACGGGTGTGGTGTCTGACAACCATGCTTAGATAGAAAAGCCAAAACCCTAAACAGATTTGTTATCCATTCATATGTTTTAATGCAGAATTAAAACAAAAAAAATTTAAATTTAATATATTGCATCATGTGGTGGCTGCATTAGTTCTATTTTTGTCATGCCTTTTTCCTTTATTTTCACATTTTCACTTTTTGTCTTAAGATGTCTCCACTCCAGATGGAGGAGCAACGCAGACACCTTTGGACAGAAGCATTGTCAGTCTGGAGAGTGGGTAGTGTTAGATACGCTAGCAGTTTTAAACAAATTAAAGCCAAACTCTAGCTAACACTGTTTAACACTGTTTAAGCAGTTACAGCAACATCTTTTTTATTTTTTGGGTGAAGGTTGTACATAAACAAATAAAAACTGACCATTGTAAGCACCCCTGCCATTGGAAAATGGTTTGTCTCAATCCTCTGAGTGACACTTTTGCTGCACAGCTTGATCTCTCAAAGGAAGTTAAAAACTATCAGACTCACTGGCCAAACCACCAGGTGAAAATAAAGAAAAAAAAGCCTAGAAGAGAAAAACGAATGCAGCTGCATCTAGGATAGCAAGCTGCTATATAATACATTTTTGGTTTTGGTTTCAATACCACATCAAGGCTCGAATTTTAGTTTTGAATGACTGTACCTTGAGCATTGCCTTGAATAAATTAACAGGTTACAGGTTATCTTGACAGAGCGCTCCCCCCTCCCCCCCCCCCCACACACACACACACACACACACACACTCACAGGCACTGATGCCTTGGTGCCTTAGCTGTGCTCCTCCATTGCTCCTTTTTTCATAGATTTTTATTAGGATCTGGCACTCTGGAAATAATAAAGTATGAGGTTAGGCACATTAAAAGTAGTCAACCCTGAGTTGTACATGTGGAGCCCATATGAATAAATAAGCATGCACTGTAACACTACCACCGCTCCTTTCATCTGTGCTAATGTCAAGTCTAATCCCATGTAAGCTTGGACAGTGTCACAGTTAAAGTAGAGCTCCGGGTAAAAAAAATGTTCTCCCATGCAGTGGGGCTGTACCCACACTGCATGGTTTAACTGCACGTTTTTGTCTAGGGGATATCAAATCGGAGATATAATCCGCTGATCCTCCAAGCACAAGACCGGTCTCCATCGCTCCTGCCCTCCCGACACACGCTAGTGGTCTTGTGAATTCCGTAACATCATCCCAGACTGGCTCTGGACATGCAGGAACAGTCCACCGTTCTACGTGGGGGAGCGGGGGGTTTTCTGGAGGATCAAAGGGTCGGGTAAGTATAGTCTTTCAGTGCTCCCCTAGACAAAACAAGCAGTTAACACATGCAGTGCAAGCACAGCCCCTCTGCATGGGAGAATTTTTTTTTTTTTGAGTTATGCCTAAGGCCCCTTTCACACACACGGACCGTTTGTCCGTTTTTCATCCATCCGTTGATGGATGAAAAACGGACATCAATGCATCTCTATGGAAAAACGGATGACAACTGATGATCATGTATTTGCATCCGTTTTCATCCGCTTCCTTCAGCATCCGTTTTTTTGAACGGATGAAAGTCCTATTTTTCATCTGTCAAAAAAACGGATCGGACGAAAAACGGATGTAAACTGACGAACGGTCAGTTTTTCATCCGTTTTTGCATTGGTAGTGAATGTAAAAAAAAAACTGATGAAAAACTGATGACCACAGATGAAGAAACGGATGAAAAAAACGGATGAAAAAAACGGATGAAAAAAACGGATGAAAAAAACTGATGAAAAACGGATGAACTGATGAACTGATGAACGGTCTGTGTGTGTGAAAGGACCCTAAAGATTAAACAGGATTAGCCCCACATCCCAGTGCTTAGGTCAAGTGATTGCCCCCTAGGCCTGAGCACTGCATCCTGGGAAGAAGACGAGATCATATGCTCCATATACCCAGAAATACAAGACGTGGTGGAGGAGCACAGGAGATGCATATCAGTGCATGAAAGGGGGATGTTTTCATGGGCAAAGTGATTGCCTTTGAAGAGAATCTACAGGACTACTTCTTTTGAGTATATATTTTATATTTACCACTTGCACCCAGCAGAAGATGTTCTTAATATAGATCATTTAAAAAAAAAAACTGAACAGCAGAACAGATTATACAGCTTTGGAACAGGGAAGAGGGAGGTGCTTAGGAACATTGAACTTAAAGTGATATTAAAGGCTTGTTTTTCTTTTTTGTTTTAAATAAGAAACATGCCATAGTTACCTGCTCTGCGCAGTGGTGTTGCACAGAGCAGCCCTGATCCTCCTCCTCTTGGGTCCTCTGCTAATGCTCTTGGCCCCTTCCTCCTGCTGAGTGCCCCCACAGCAAGCAGCTTGTGTGGGGGCACCTGAGCAGGCTCGCTCTTGAGCCGCTGCTCTGTGTCCATTCATACACAGAGCCGTGGCTTGGCCCTGCCCCTTCTCTCTCCTTATTGGCTCACTGGCTGTGTTTGGTTCCCGCTGCTGCCTCAGCCAATGAGGAGTTAGAGTCTCCAGAAAGCCAAGGCTCTCGTGCACATCACTGGGGCTCGGGTAAGTATTAAGGGGGGCTGTTGCACAGAGAAGTTTTTTTTAGCTTCATGTATAGAATGCATGAAGGTAAAAAAAAACCTCGAGCCTTTAGAACCACTTTAAAATTTCTCATGCTTGGACCAAGTAGTATTCAGACAATGAGGACACTGGCGATGGACATTTAGTAAATTAGCAGTCTTCAGGCATTGTCCCCATTGTCAGTCTAAATGCAAAATATTCATGTTTGATGGAACTAAATCTTTCATTTCCATAGACATTGAATATATTCTTTTTTTTTATCCAAGATGGTTAGAGCGGAAGAGCATAACCATTAATAACTATAATAAATATGATTTACAAGAGCTGACAGAAAATAGGAGTAATTGAAACTAGAATTAGGTTTTGTGCTTTCTTGAATTAAAGTGCAATGGATAGTAGTGGAGGTTGTCTAGAAATGAATTCCTTAGGACTTTATTGAGGAAGACTTATTAGGAGACCCCAAGTAATTTAATTTCTTGGAGAAATTTGAGCTAGAATATACAGGACAGGAGAAAAATTATATAATATGCATGACAGACAAAAATGTTCTTTCAGTGTATTACTGATTTATATAATTAGGAAATAGGAAACTGAGGAGAGATGTATTGTTTATTTCAATTTAAACATGAATTGGCCTCAGGGTTCCACAGGTTCTTAGATTACTAAGACAGATCATAGAAAAAAATATTTCAGGACATGAATGTGTGTCCTTTTCCTCTGTAATAATGGTATATTGTTTCTACACTCATCTCCATCTGACCTTGGCTGTTGTGGCTCCCGTTGCCCATTGTTTGGCACAAGGAGTTATGGAAGTTACATATTATGGTTCATGGTCATGCCCAAACTCCTACTACAAGAGAATACCCATGGGATTATTTAGCTGCAAGGAGAAACAGCCCAGGGAATTGCAGTCATTTCATAAGCAGGAGCATTTTCCCCACTTGTATAACTTCCACACTCCCATGGATCAGTATTTTTTTACGTTTTGTTGTTAAATATTTTATCTGCTGCATCGCATCATGGGACTTAAAGCTGAACGTCTCCCAAAAGGGGAAGTTCTGCTTGTTCCCCCCACCCTTCACTTTAGCATTTGGCATTATTTTTTTCCAAGGAGGTTTATGGGTACCTGGTTTTGACAGGCAGGTACCTATCCCCACTTCCGCCCAAATCACGGCGGTGATCCAAGTTCATCCTCCTTCCTCTGCGCCCGCAGCCTTCTGGGACCTGTCTGCAGGACTATTCACAAAGCATGGTGTGGCTCGTTCATGCGCAGTGTGAAGCTGGCTGCTAAGAACCTGCAGCCCAGTGTATGAAAGCGCTGGACCCCTGGACAGGTAAGTGTCCTTATATTAAAAGTCAGCAGCTACAGTATTTGTCATTTTTGGGGGAGACTGAAGCTCCTCTTTAACAATAGATAGGTAATTAAACCATTATTTTCACTTTTATTTACGTCAACATTTTTTTTCCCGGAATTCTCAAATCTGTTTTGGGGACTCCAAAGATATTCGGTTCCTAATAAAATATAGTAGAGTAACTCGATTTCAAGCTTGGGTAGCTCAAAGGTAAATTAGATTACCATGTTTTGGGGACCCAAGCACTGTTGCACACATACATTAACATTTTGTGTTGGAAAGATAAATTCCTTTGTTGTAACTGTGGATGTCAGTGTACCCAAAGTACCACTTTAAACTGTCAGTACTGCAAACTGCTGATATTTATAAGTGAATTGTTGTGGGGTGGAGACCCTCATAAGATATAGGGTCATGGACAGGTCACCATCAAACCAGACACTGAAATCTTTTATTGGAAATTACTGATAAATGTTGTTGTTAAACATTGATTTATAGAGCATACTCGTATATTTTATCGCGTATATTTCTTTATTTTCAGATTTTGGTGTCAGTTCATTTTTAGCAACAGGTGGTGATGTCACCAGGAATAAAGTAAGAAAAACTTTTGTTGGCACCCCCTGCTGGATGGCCCCAGAAGTAATGGAACAGGTAGGCATGGGTTTGGTTTTATAGCTCTAGTTTGCTCATGCGACTGTGTTGCTAGAATAAAATGAGTAAATGTTAGCCTGCCCAGTGTGTAGAACCACCACATGCTGTATAGGGGCTAAGGAACTAAACTGTGACGTGTGTTGGATGCAGAAGGTCCTTTGGCAGCAGTAACTCTTCAAGAGAGCAGAGATCAGTGGGACCGGTGAGTATTAACTCTTCTTCACAGGCAACCAGTATCTAAAACTTTTCGTCTAGTAAGAGGGTCACTTTCAGGGAATACTGGTAGTCATTTGATTTCTTGCAATAAATGATGTCCCTAGCTATGCTGACTTAATTTGCTTTGATGATATCATGCAATCATTACATATTTATCTATGAATCTCTTAAAAAATGTATTTGACATTAATCAGTACATGTAATCAATGACTCTTTAGGTTCGAGGATATGACTTTAAAGCTGATATATGGAGCTTTGGAATAACGGCAATTGAACTAGCTACGGGTGCAGCTCCCTATCACAAGTACCCTCCAATGAAGGTAAGAGCAAACTGTGAAGTATGGGCGTCCAGCACATTGATCTCCTGAACCATACATATAGTCCTATCAGTCCACACACAGATGTCTTACAGCACACTATCTGCTTCCCTAAACTATTCTGCATTCAACAAGGTCTGTAGTAGCAGAGCTACGTTTTCATGACACAACATTTTGTGTGATTTTTATAAATGTCTTCCCCATCATGACAAACAAATGTGATCTCCTGATGGAAATATACTTCTGACCCATTAGGACTCACAATTTCATAAGTGATTGGAGGTGGAAACACCTAAGCAAAGAGGGAAACCAGCTAGAGGAGAGAATGGCATGCCTTGTCTTGCTTACATATTGCTAGTACTTCAATGTCTACTGAGAGCTGGAAATATGATTTTAGAACTGGGCATTGAAGCAAAGTAAAGATTGAACTTTATTTATAGTAACCACACCGACGTTGGCCTGTACTGTGAAAGTGAAATGTGCAATCTGATTACTACAGACCTTGTTTTGTCACCAAAAATCAGCCCTGCTTTAAGGTTTCATTGATTAAAGTCCTGAGGCTAAAATGTCTGTATTATGCCATGGCAGAGGATGATGATCATATTTTGCGTTCAAACTGTACTGACAGAAAATAGATTAAAGTTTAAAGTTTTGATCGACGTTTATAGGGCAACAGTTATCTAAGACATTGTGATAATTTAGTCCCAAAACGATGGGGTGGATTTACTAAAACTGGAGAGTGCAAAATTCGATGCAGCTGTGCATGGTAGGCAATCAGCTTCTAATGTTAGCTTGTTTAACCGCTTCCGGACTGGTCACCGCACATTTACTGCGGCAGGGCGGTCCGTCTGCATGAAACAACATACCTGTACATCGTAGTCTGTTCCTGGGTCTCCGCTGCGATTGGACACAGTGGGAGCCAATCCGTGGGTCCCACCGATCATTGACAAGGCAGACCGCCATTCTGTGAGAGAGGAAGATAGAGATCTTGTGTTTCTGCTAATCAGGAACACAGATCTCTCTCTTCCTCCAGTTAACCTATCCCCCACACAGTTAGAAATCACTCCCTAGGGGCACACTTAACTCTTTGATCACTCCTGATGTTAATCCCTTCCTTGCCAGTGTCATTAGTACAGTGGCAGTGCATTTTTTTTTAGCACCGATCACTGTATTGGTGTCACTGGTCCCAAAAAGTGTCACTTAGTGTCTGATTTATCCGGTGCAATATTGCAGTCCCACTAAAAATCACTGATTGCCGCCATTAATAAAAATAAAATGCCAAAATATCCCATAGTTTGTAGATGCGATAACTTTTGTGCAAACCAATCAATATACGGTTATTGGGATTTTTTTTACCAAAAATATGTAGCAGAATACTTATCAGCCTAAACTGAGGAAGACATTTGATTTTGTAATTTTTTTTATTGGCTACGTTTTATAGCAAAAAGGTTAAATGATCAAATACCACCAAAAGAAAGCTCTATTTGTGGCAAAAAAAGGACTTCAGTTTTGTTTGGGTATAGCATTGCATATTCTTGCAATTGTCAGTTAAAATAACGCAGTGCCGTATTGCAAAAAATAGCCTGGTCATGAAGGGGGTGAAACCTTTCGAGGCTGAAGTGGTTAATTAGGCTTTAACAAAAAACCTGGAATCTGCTTTCTGTGCAGAGCTGCACCCGGTTTTGCACTCTCCAGCTTTAGTAAATCAACCCCTATATGCCTTGTACAGCAACCTAAGGGCTACAAATGGGAGTTGCAAGGAGGCTCTTCCTAATGGAAGTCTGACAGCTGCCAAGTGGTTCCAACCACCGGACCTGAAAAGCCGTGCTGAGCCAAATGGGTACCCACACCTTCATTGGAACCCATCATGCATGGGGGCTTCCTGCACTGCTCCTGTGTGAACTTAGGCTCAAAATCACTGTGACAAATATGGGTGCACACAGGAGCAGTGCGGGAAACCGAATGCTATTTGGACAGGAATTGCATCGCATTCCTGTTCAAATCGCATGCAATTCTTTGCAGTGCGATTTGCGCCCATTCATTTTGTATCAACATAAAACGCAGCGCAAAGTATCAGCATTGGCAAGTACTTGACCAAAAGTTTTGGTACTCTTACTCTTTGATAAAAAAAAAGGGTATCCCTAGAATTGCTGATCATATTAAGGGCAACTAGAAATCAAGTCCTAAAGATTCTGGTGGCATATAGTCACAAGAGAAACAAAGACACAAGCAAGCCCTCTATGTGGTATTGCCATATGAGTAACATGAGTGGTCCATTTCAACACCCTGTGCTGGATTGGACTCCAAACAGTGGAAGTGCAAGGGGGGAGCAAGTCCGGGAGTCTCAAGCCTTGCTTGCCATATGGACAAGAATTTGCCATGCACATTTCTGTGTTGGTAGGTCAGT
This sequence comes from Glandirana rugosa, assembly GCA_018402905.1. Taxonomy (NCBI): domain Eukaryota; kingdom Metazoa; phylum Chordata; class Amphibia; order Anura; family Ranidae; genus Glandirana; species Glandirana rugosa. The sequence goes on along the minus strand of BLSH010286988.1, from coordinate 31,359 downwards.
TTTTCCCATATCAAAATAGAATTAACCTGATCTACCCAGTGTTTCATAGTAGGGATGTGGGGAGACATCAAAAACGGCAATTTGCTTACAGGCTATGTGCAAAAGTCAGATTGTGAGACAATCACTTGTAAGCATTATATGACTTCTCACTTCTCATACTGGTCTGGTAAGCCTCTGACCTGGGCACTGGTGTGGGAGCACTGAGTGTGTTGTTTTTGTCACCTTGAGGGGATTTTTTACACTAAAATTAAATTCATGATGAGTCCCATTTGTTAGCATGGACATACTTCTATAGAAACACATACTGGACTGATATTCGTTTTGTTTTTGTTTTATGGGCACTGCACTTAAGTTTGGGTTTGAGTGACTTAAGCCTGGGTTCACACAGGAGCAGTGCGGGAAACCACATGCAATTTGGACAGGAATCGCACCTCATTCCCATTCAAATTGCTTGCGATTCTTCAGTGTGATTTAACCAGTCACCGCCCGCCCGCCGTGGGGGGGGTGTTAATATGTACAACTGAGCTGTAATTATCATACAGTCTGATTCAAAAAGAAGTATACAGTTTGAGCACACTATAAAACAAGAACAATGTGAGATATTTTATGTTACCTGTAACAGAATTGTAGGAGATGTTTCAAGTTTTTTTAGAGACAGTCACGGATGTTCTATGTGTGCACCCTTAGTTACATGACACACATCGAGTCAGTAATCCATTTCCGTCCAAACGCGAGTTAAGTTATCTGAATCAAGTGCAGTGTTAGTGACTGCGATACGCTGTTTCAGCTCCGTTAGATCAACAGGAAGGGGTGGGGCGAATACCTTGCCCTTTACATACCCCCACAGGAAACAATCAAAAGGTGTTAAGTCAGGACTTCTGGGTGGCCATTGGATCTGTGGCATGTTGTAGTCCTCGGCTCGTCCAATCCATCAGTGAGGAAGAGTGTTCATCGAGGTAATCTCGCACATCGCCTGACCAGTGTGGTGGTGCACCATCCAATTGGAGAATAAAGTTATCACTGTCATCCTGCAACTGTGGGATCAACCAAAGGCTTAACAAATCCAGAAAAGAGCCTCCCGTGAGTTTTCTCACGAGAAAAGAAGGGGTCGTACACTTTCTTTTAGGACACAGCACAAAACACATTTACCTTAGGGGAATCTCGCACATGTTGCACTGTAAATCTGAGATTCTCCGTTCCCCAAAAGCGAATATTTTTCTTATTTACCTGATCACTCACGTGAAATGTAGCTTTATCAGTGAAAACTAAGTGATTGGTAAAATCATCATTTTTAAAGTGGTGCTGTATTTCGGTACACAATTCAAAGCGCTTTGTCTTGTCAAGCTCAGTGAGATTTTGCAACATCTGCACTTTGTTTGGAATCATTTTCTGCTTCTCTCTCAAAATTTTCCAGATAGTGGCCTGTGAAATCTGCACTTCACGTTTCACCCTGCGCATTGATTTTCCCAGGCTTCATTGAATGGAGGTGCAAACAATATCGACAAATTCTTCCGGTACATGCGGTCGTCCAGGACTTTTAAGTTTGTACAAACAGCCCGTAGTTTCACATTTTTTATGCCAATCATATATAGATTTTCTGGTTGGAGGTTCTTTTCTGAATCATGATCGAAAATGCTGTTGCACATCAGTTACAAAAAACACAAAACACCTTCTTCACAGATCCTACCATTTGGATTGACTAGTCATGTGTCGTGATTGACTACGTCAGCTCAGTAGCGGAACACAAACTTTATGAGTACATCTACCTAACGGTTTGCAGTTATGGTCAGTGTCTTCAACTGTTACTGTTTTACAGCATCTAAAAACTGTATACTAATTTATGAATCACACTGTATAGTATATATACTGTATATGCTGATGTATTTGTTCTTCTGATTGGTATTGAACACATAGAATTCTGTTCTTACACTTTATGTTGTATTATCTAGGTGTTAATGCTGACCTTGCAAAACGATCCCCCAACTATAGAAACTGGAGTAGAAGATAAAGAAATGACAAGAAAATATGGGAAATCATTTAGGAAGCTAATTTCATTGTGCCTCCAGAAAGACCCGTCGAAGAGGTAAGTGGCTGATTTGTATCCCAGAGATCTGTTGATGCCTAATGATTCCTAAAGGGAAGCTGTGGAGTGCCTTCAGCCATCCAGAAATTCCCAGCATTCCCTGCCAGACTAGTGCCAAGAGTAGGGATACTGAGTTGCACATCCACATTTGATCTATCCAGCACATAAAAATCAGATTATTAGGAAAATATATGATTAAAGCTCAACTCGGGGGTAGATGTATTCCGTTATCTACAAGTGCGCCATGCTGCCAGAGCTCAGTTTCCTACTCAGCCTCTCCTCCAGCTAGATCCTGTTGTGGAATTGCTATCACAAGATGCTCTTGATAAACCACTTTCTGCACAATATGAGACCCTGCTTGTCAATGACTCTCCTAAGATTGAGAGCTTGTGGGAGCAGTGGAAAGAGGACATTCCCTCATTAGATAGGGAGGACTCTCTTGAGCATTGCCCTAAGTTGGTAATCTCCTCCAGAGATAAATTGATTCAGACAAAATTCCTACATCAAGTATATTATACTGCTGTAAGATTGCATAAAATGTATCCAGATAGAGAACCTCATTATCTTTGATGTCAAACTCAATTGGGTACCTATTTTGCATGTTCTGGGAGAACTCTGCAATTCATGCTTTTTGGGTGGAGGTCTTTGACTTGCTTAACACTAGGCTCCAATTAGTGGTTCCTGTAACACCGGAATTGGCCCTACTTGGGATCCCTGATGATGTTCAGAGACTCCATCATAGCAAATTATTGATATCTTACTTATTATTTTATGCTAATAAGGAAATTTTGTGTAAGTGGTCATCTCCTTCTCTCCCCACCATATCGTCCTGGGAAAACATGATTGATGCTGCGATACCCCTATATAAGTAAACGTATATCAATCATGGATGTCCTTGGAAATTCGATAAGGGAGGTCTGGCAACCGTGAACCTTGACAATACCTGTTACTCGTACTGGAAGTTTTTTCTGTATTTTATATGTAAGCATTAACTTCCTTAGCGGTATTCCCGAGCGTGACTCGGGGTGGTTTTTTTATGCTAGGATCGGTATCCCCGAGTCACGCTCGGGGTAGATGTGCAGAGCCTGCAGCGGGGTTCCTTACCTTCTCCTGGCGATCCAGCGATGATCTCCCATTGCTGTGATCGCCGCCGAGATCCCCGCCCTGCCGTTCGTCGCTCTGGTGACTTCCTGGTTCCGTTCCCTGCAGCAGCAATGGTGCATGGGAGCGGAATTGGGAGGGAAATTCAAATGTTGCACAAGCACAAACACATAAAAAGGAGGTGATACAATGTAATCTGAGAGGATTACACTGTATCACCTTAGTATCAGACACAGTGCCCTTTCAGTGCCCCTTGCCATTGTCATTTGTGACAAATAAAAGCCTTTGAAAATGGCATCAAAAAAGCGCTGTCCTACAAATGCGCTTTTGGATCAGCTGAGCGACAGCGACACGGAGGTGCTCGCAGAACAGAGCGACAGTGAGTCGTGGGGAGATTTGTCATCTGACTCTGACACCAACACTGATCCAGAAAGTGACAACGCCGATGATCCCGCACCTGACCTAAGCGATGTGCGCACTTGGTGCCCTATAGACAGCGATGCAGACCAGGCAGCGCCCCCGAGATTCCGATTCACTGGATCTCCTGGGATGAAGGTTGATGTGGAGAGTGACAACCCTCTGGCTTACCTGAAATGATTTCTTACTGAGGAGGTAATTCTAAAAATCGTCACAGAAACCAACCGCTACCATGAGCAGCAATCCGCTACGCTGCGTGCCAGATTTTCCAGATCCAGAAAATGGGAACCGGTCACTAAAGAGGACATCTGGCAGTTTCTGGGACTCATCATCCTTCAGGGGGTGGTGGGGAAACCGCTCCAGAAATGGTATTGGACCACCAATAAGATGCTGGCCACTCCATTTTTTGGCACAGTGATGTCCGAATACCGTTTTTCACTCATCATGAAGAATTTACACTTCTCCAACAACGAAGAGTTTGATGAGGCCACGCATCCTGCGCCCAAACTAAAAAAAATCTGGGAGGTGTGCCAAATGATTGTCACCAACTTCAAGCGGACATACGTGCCAGAAAGGGATGTCAGTGTGGACGAAAGTCTGATGGCCTACAAGGGACGCCTGAGCTGGATACAGTTTATTGCATCCAAAAGAGTGCGATTTGCCATCAAATTTTATATTCTCTGTGAATCATCCACCGGATATATCTGGAATGCGGTCATTTACACCGGTAAAGGTACCAAGTTCAATCCCAGGTACAGCCGCTATGGGATGGCCACATCATCTGTCCTTTCACTGCTGGACCCATTGCTGAACCAGGGATATTGCGTGACAACGGACAATTTTTACACATCTCCGGAACTTTTTGAGGTTTTGCTCCTAAACAAAACTGATTGTTATGGTACCGTTAGGCCAAACCGGCGTGACATGCCATCAATGTTTGGCAAGAAAAAACTAAAAAAAGGAGAGATGGTTGCCTTTCAAAAGGGTAAAATGATGGCAATGCGATGGCGAGACAAAAAGGATGTGTGTCTCATGAGCACCGTGCACAGCACCTCCACTGCCATGGTCCGCACAAAACACAGAAAAGATGTGCTGAAGTCGCAAGTCGTGATCGACTATAATCACACAATGGGAGGTGTCGACCGAGCTGATCAGGCAATGACCTTTTATCCGGCGATGCGGAAACAACAGAAGAAATACTACAAAAAGATTTTCAGGCATCTCCTTGAACAATGCCTTTGGAACGCCTATATCCTTTATAAAGCAAACACGAACATACCTCTTGTTCATTCTGGCTTTATCTGGAAGGTGGCTGAGCAGATTTTTGTCAACCACCCAAGGCCATCAGTATCTTCTAACAGACCCGGACGACGCGCTGTTGACGTTGGCAATCCAGAACGCCTGACAGGTCGTCATTTTGTAGACTTCGTACCGCCAACCGCAAGAAAGTTAGCGCCTACCAGGATGTGCGTCGTTTGCTGTTCCAAGAGAGATGGCAATGGAAAAAAATCCTCCAAAAAGAAACAAGGTACTATTGTCCTGATTGCAACGTCGGACTTTGTCTAGTTCCATGCTTCAAACTGTTTCACACTCAGGATGTTTATTGAATTTCTTTGTTTGACAAATTTCATTATTTTTCATTGCATTATTGAATAAAATTATATTATTGATTAGATTATAATTCATGCATTTGTGTTTCAAATTTATCACATCTGGAATGTCTACTAGAGTCTTGTTCTGGTCAGGTTTAAGTAAGTAATTACTAAGAATTGCAGGCCTATAATACATATCACCAAATTTCCATGCAAAAAATTTTACCCCTTTTGGTACAAAATTCCAGACAGAATCATACCGCCAGGGAGGTTAATGTGCTCTTATGTTATGCCATGTCAACAGTTTTTATTTTCTTTCATTGTAATGTGCTCTACTCTACTTCAATAAAGCACTCTTGTTTGTTAAAAAAAAGTCCAACTCTAGGAAAACATGTTATAGTAAATCCTGCACCTCTTGCAAGCTAGATCCACTGGATTTCTAGATGCTGTGTGTATGAGAGCAGTGGTTAATGGCAGTGAAGGGCTCAGGTCACACCATTCCCCCTCCCCCTCCTTACTCCATGTCCGTTCACAAAAAGCCTTGTGTCCAATCACAGCAATTAGAAATCCAGTGAAGCTGGCTTGTAAAAAGTTTTGATTTTGCTACTATACAGTAGCACCACACATACGGTACAACATACCTATTATCACCCCTTTCTTACGTAGCTGGTGCAAGATTTACAATATAAATTTTCAAGGAGTTTGGCTTTAACTCCTTTTAGGAGATGCTCATAGCTGGCATTTTTTTTGTATTTTTCCTGTTACCTTTTTACTGCCATGAACCAACTTATTATAACAAAAAAGTCCTTTCAGACTGGTTTGAATATGAACAAAATTCTTAGGCACATTAGGCTACCTAGACAACTACAACTGTGCTGAGGATTGTTAAAGTCCAAACAATATCTTATTGATTTCATTTTGTAAAATGTATTTTTAGGACCGGTTAAAACCTTATTTTAATTATCTTTTAACAGGCCAACAGCAGCTGAACTTTTGAAATGTAAATTCTTCCAAAAAGCTAAGGTAAGGATCTTCTTTATTTCCCTCACTTACTGCACATGTTTTATGGGCCAGCATGTGGCACATGCTTAGTCTTAAAGCAATGTTAAACCCAAAACTAAAAATGTAATATATGGCAGCTTACCAATCATTCAATGTGGTGGCTGCATTCATCTTTTTTAAGCTCTTTCCTTTTGTTTTCACCTGGTGATCTGGTCAGTAACACTCGTTCTGTGCCTCCCCTCTGGATGAAGAGCATGACCTTTGGACAGCAACATTGGTAATCTGGAGGGAGTCGTAAATGCACTAGCAAATTTAAATACACTAGCAAATTGAAGCTCCAGCTAACACTTTATAACCACTTAAGGGCCGGAAGAATTCCCTCCTTAATGACCAGGCCATTTTTTGTGATACGGCACTGCGTCGCTTTAACTGATAACTGCGAAGTTGTACCCAAATAAAATGTATGTCTTTTTTTTTCCCCACAACTAGAGTTTTCTTTTAATGGTATTTGTTCACCTCTGCGGTTTTTATTTTTTACGCTATAAACAAAAAAAGAGCGACAATTTTGAGAAAAAAAACAATATTTTTTACTTTTTGCTATTATAAATATCAAAAAAAAAAATAAGAAAACAAATGTATTCCTCAGTTTAGGCCGATATGTATTCTCCTACATATTTTTGGTAAAAAAAATTGCAAAAAGCGTATATTGATTGGTTTGCGCAAAAGTTATAGCATCTACAAAATAGGGAATAGATTTTTGGCTTTTTTTTTTACTAGTAATAGTGGTAATCAGCAATTTTTATCGGGACTGCGACATTGTGGCGGACAGATCGGACACTTTTGACACTTTCTTGAGGCCAATGACATTTATACAGCGATCTTAGCTAGAAAAAGCCACTGATTACTGTATAAATGTCATTGGCAGGGAAGGGGTTAACACTAGGGTGCGGTCAAGGGGTTATGTGTTTCATAGGGAGGTGTTTCTAACTGGAGGGGGAGTGGACTGACTGGGAGTAGAGAGAGAACGCTATTCCTGATCACTAGGAACAGCAGATCTCTCTCCACCTCCCTGTCAGAATGGGGATCTGTTTGTTTACATTGACAGATCCCTGTTCTGGCTCTCTGTGGAGCGATTGCGGGTGGCCGGCGAATATCGCGGCCGCCGGCCATGCGCATTGGCTCTGGTGACATGTGTGCACCCACAAAATCCCTTCCCGTGGCCGACGTACAGCTACGGCAACGTGCTGACCAGTAAAATGACGACGGCTGGTTGGCAAGTGGTTAAGCAGTTATAGCACACAGGTTTCTTCCTTTTGGGATAAAGGTTTTATATAAATAAATAAAATAATTTTTTAGAGATAAGACAAAAAGGGGATTTTTATGGTGCCAAGACACATTAGGTTTTTATAAAACACTTTATTCCATTCCAAAAATTAAAATGGGGGCATACAAAGTTGCTCCCCAATAAATTATTAAAATAATTATTTATGACATACAAAATACATATATATACAGATACTGTGCTATTGAAATATGCCTGTTGCTTGACATGTTTCACTGTACTGTTTCTTCAGGAGCTGTAAAGCCTATATCGCTACAACAGAACAAACACAATCAGTACTGTTATCAAACATAAACAGTAACAGTAATCTCAATTTTATCAAAATTATATATATAGGACAACCTACATCACAAAAACTAGTTGAATATAATCAATAAAACAAAATAAGGAATCACTAATAGGTCTCAATGATGGTCCGAACACAAGCCAAATGGGACATGTAAAAGGAAAGTAGAGAAAAGAAAACTCACCAATTGTATATATCACAAATATTCAAAGATAAACACTGCTGGAAATTCTGTTTTAGGGGAGAGGGGAGATCACCAACATTTAGCGATAGGTAAAATTAGATATAACTATCTCATTTTGATAAAATTGAGATGTAAATTTATGCAAACTGTTTATGTTTGATAACAGTACTGATTGTATTTGTTCTTTTGTAGCTATATATGCTTTACAGCTCCTGAAGAAACAGTGCAGTGAAGGGGAAGATCGCTGCCAAAATGTTACATGTTACACCCTGAATATGGATGTAACATATTACAAAAGGTGAACTTATCCCTTAAGCTTTGACAAAAAAAAAATGGAAGCTGATTGGTTTCTATCCAGAACTGCACAAGATTCTCCAGTTTTAGTAAATCAATCTCATAGTAGTAAAATAAGATTGAGTTTCTTACGTTTTCACCATCTACCCATGCTTAAAAAATATTGTGGTTGAAACTGGGCTTTAAATGTTTTTGTTGATGTTTTGAATGAATGCACATGCTTTTTCATGAATGCTGTATGATTTCTGTATGTAGCTGTCAGGCTTAAAGTGGATGTAAACCCGATTCATGAAATCTGACCTGGGCACATATACCTGCAGTGTTTTCGTATCTCTCTCCAAAGCCCTAAGTCCTGTGTCTTTCTGTTGCTTAGTTCCTCTGTTATCAGAATGGATGGGTGCTATAAATAGATTAGCAGAGAGCTTGTCTTGTCACAGCACAGCTCTGCGAGTATCTTCATTCCTCTGCCTATGTGGAGGGGGGGTGGGTGCCTTTCCTCCAGTCAGCTCACACAGTGTATGCCCAGACTCCACTCCCACTGCTGAATGAGGAAGTAAAAATTTGAACACAATGTTAGAATTCTAAAGAATATAGAAAGCTGAAGGCAGTAGATATACATGTAAAATTTGTGTAGGGAGATTTGTTTAATCTCTGTGTATCATTTGAGGCTGTTCACTTCACTGGGTATAGGAGACAGTTTCACATCCACTTTAAGCACGGTGGTTGGGAGAGGGTTCTAGCTGGATGGGGCGTTAGTCCTGAAAATGTTGAGTGTGCATTTATCAGATCTACAGTTCTACCATAAAGACCCCGTATAGCAGTGGTTCTCAACTCCGGTCCTCAGGACGCACTAACAGGCCAAATTTTATGTATTACCTTGGGGAGATGCAGACTAGAATACTGCAATCACCGAACAGCAAATTATATCACCTGTGATGTATTTCAGTTATCCTGCAAACCTGGCCTGTTAGTGGGTCCCGAGGACAGGAGTTGAGAACCACTGCCCTATAGTTTTGCTTGCGGTTTTTAGCATTGCAAAAACATGTCCGGTTGGTAATATAAATTTGACTTCTTTTTCTTCTTTATTTACTTAACAGAATAGGGAATATCTAATAGAAAAACTCCTTACCAGAACACCAAATATTTCTCAGAGAGGGAAGAAGGTAAGGTACTGCATCCTATGAAGGTTTGGTTTTTTGTTCTACAGTTCTACTGCACTGTGCATGTCAACATTTAACAAGTCGTCCTTTATAGCACACATATTTATGCAAATTCAGAAGGTTCTGAAGGGCATCTATCTTTCAGGGAAATAAAAAACAAACCTCCAAAAAAAAACTGGCAATAGAAAGATCTAACTTTGGCCAATTCAGAAGGGGCCAGGTGAATTTCAATCCATGTGCTGCTGTTCCTGTTTGAAAAAATTTGAGCATTGAATCGACTTCCACTAAATGGATGAGCTGAATAACCTTTGTCCACTGGCTGAAAAAAAAAAACATCTATGGTCAGCTTTAGTCTGAAAAGATTAATATTTGCTGTTTGCAAAATAAAATGGTCTATCGTTCTGTCTTACACCTATACAGAAAATTTTATTTTTTTGGGGGGTAATTTAACTCAGCAGGGCATGACTTACAGTGTTGCCCACTGTCTGGTGTGTACCAGAATTTGGTGATTCTGCGCACACAGAGCTCAGTCACTTCATAGCTGGAAATTGAAGTTATGTCATCCTTGGAGATCAACATAGTAGATAACAGCCTCAACTAGGGCTCCAACTAGGCCACACCCCAACGTGTTTCACTCCGCCCACGGAGCTTATTCATGAGGACGAGTGAAACACGTTATGGACGGGGCCTGGTTGGAGCCTACGCTGAGGCGGTCATATACCTTTTTATGGGGGTTTTGCAGAGATGTGTGACTTTCAGGACTTCTCCCTTTTCCATTAGTTGTATTTCTTTAGCTCATATTTATTTTTCTGTCTTTCACTGTTTTCTCTCTCTCTCTATTCATGGATGATTTATCAAAACTGTACAGATATAAGAGAAACAAATGAATGCAGCTCTCTATTCACTAACACATTATTAAGCATAATTGTTTAAATGCAAGCAGTGTATGTACGTGAATTCAACCTGGTACCAGCCTCTGACAGGTTCTGTATAACAGAGTATAGACTAGAGGAGTGGGAAGCAGCACAAGGAGCCAGTTGGTTGTGCCGCAGTGTTACCATGGAGCATGTTGAGAGGAGGAGAGAGTACAGTGAATGGGAGATGAGCTCATCAGTATGCTCCTTCTCTGTTCACTGTCCAGTCACAGACTGGGGTGGGATGGAGACCTGTAGGGTGTTCTACCCTGCCATACATAACCCTGTTGTGTGCCAGGACTGGGTCAATCTAAGGACTGGATGGACAGAAATACAAATCCTGTGGCAGGATAAACAGCTCCCTATATGTATTTTAACTTTGTATGTAGCTGTTTGCTGGAGTTTAGCTTTAGAATCAAAGAGAAGAAAATAACAAAATGTAGTTTGTGCTTATAGTGACCAATCAGAATTTGATTGATTTCCTTATAGATTGAAAGGTCTAACCTCATTGGTTGCTATTAACAGCATCTCCAGTTTTGTTCTAATTTTCTCTTCCTTTTTAATTATTGAGCCCCGCTTGCACCCTCTCTCTTGCTGTGACTCTTGGTGTCTTGCATGTGCTCTCTTCTTCAAGTTTGCAGCAACACCAAGACTTCTTCCCAGGGCCTCACTTTCTTTAAAGCTAGCATTGCTGCCCACATATGCCTAGTGTTCATTATGGATCATGGCTTCCACTGAACCATACTTTTGAAAAAAAAGTGACCCATTTGCACTAAACCCAGACCGATGAGATTTCAGAAATGCCCTGGCAGGCTGTTGAGGATACACAGATATTCTACTCTGCTTAATATCCATTTCTGTTTTGCTCTAGAAAAAAACTGAACCAGTTTCCAATCTGCTGTATGTGATGTAGGTTAATGCTTTCCATTGCCCAGAGCCATGTGTCTCCCTTCAAAACTCATTATCATCATTGTCACCACTTTGCTGTGTCTGAGTGCCATCCAATATGTAAATTTCATACTTTGTGCCCAGAAGAATCAGAGCACCTTTCCTAGACAATGCTGCTGATTGTGTCATTTGTTCTTTTCGAATGCTGAATGTTTTTGCTGGGCTTTTTATGTTAAAATGCTTGCGTTATTAAATCTCTTGAAAGATCAAGCCCGGGATCACTTCATATTTACTTTCCCATATTCCCTTTCTTTGGGTCATTAGTCATTTTTAAATGGAAGAAAGTTGCTTTAACGAAAATTTGGTCTCGTCTGTATAGAAAATGAGATATTTGACAATGACACTCATGTTAAAATGGAAATTACACCTAGAAATGCATACAGGGAGCATAGAACCAGAGATGCTTACATTTATTTTTATATACCTCTTGAGCCCCCTAACCTGGGGTGCTGTATGATATAAATCTTATCCAGCTCCTGCGGTTGAGATCTGTCCTTTTGCCTCCCTCGCCAAGCTATTGGCTGTGAGGGAGCCCATCTTAGTTATGGGCCAGTAGTGAGGCACAGGAGGGCTAAAAGTCCAAGCTCAACTACAGAAGATTCACAAAACGGAGCACCCTAGGTTGCAAGATATAATGCATGCAGGTGATCTAATACGTGCTTTCCATTACTGCAGCTTATAAAAGCACAATTATAGTATCATACCTCCTGCAGACTTGTATTACAGAGGAAGAGGGAAGGTGTTAGACCAGTTCTGTTACACAGAGCCGATTACTGAGTGCCTTGAGACTTAAAGTGGCGCTCCACCCAAAAGGAGAAGCTCCTCTTGTTTGCACCCCCCCCCCCCACTGCCACACTTGCCACTTTTGGGGGGGGGGTACCTGGTTTCGAAAGTTTGGCCCCCTCTCCTTCCCCCGCAGTCTTCTGGGAGATTACGGGACCATTCACAAGGCGCAGCATGACTCAGGCATGCGCAGTAGGAAACAGGCTGTGAAGCCACAAGGCTTCACTTCAGATTTCCCTTACTAGTGATGCCGGCGCCAGCACCTGAAACCGATTGAAGAATCGGTCCGGGTGAGGACATCATTGAATCCCTGGACAGGTAAGTGTCCTTATGTTAAAAGTCAGCAGCTACAGTATTTTTAGCTACTAACTTTTATTTTTTTGGGGGGGAGCCTGAAGCTCCTCTTTAAGCTGGGTACACACAGTTATTTTTCATTCCACCAGCAGGCTGAACAGAAAAAAAGCTAACAGATACTAACACCCTCGGGCAGCAGCCGCAACCCACAGAACTTAGTCTTTATTCCACTTCTTCCTAATAACAGCCTCCCCTTCTCCTGTGTCCTCTGGAATGCCCACTCTGTTTGCAACAAACTCACTGCCCTCCACAACCTCTTTATCGCTAATTCCTTCAACCTCCTTGCCATTACCGAAACCTGGCTTCATCAATCTGACACTACTGCTCATGCTTCCCTCTCCCATGGTAGCCTTCTCTGGAAGCACTCCCCTAGACCAAGTAGATAGAAGGGAGGTGGAATGGGAATCCTTCTTGCACCATGCAGCACCTATCAGGTACTCCACCCTCCTCTCTCTCTGACACTCTCCTCTTTTGAAGCACATTGCATTTGTCTATTTTCTCCTATTCCTCGATCCTCAATTCCAAGAATTGCCATCATGGTATCAACTTTCCTTGATGTCTTCTCTGCCTGGCTACCCCACTTTCTCTCTTCTGAAATCCCCGCAATCATTCTCGGCGACTTCAACATCCCTGTTAACGCTATCACTATTACTTCTAAACTGCTCAGTCTAACCTCATCTCTCGACCTGAAGCAATGTATACAGGGTCCTACTCACTCTAACGGCAACACCCTAGACCTTGTCTTCTCTTATCTGTGCACTCCGTGCAACCTCTCCAACAATCCTCTCCCACTCTCTCATCACCACCTTATTAGTTTCACTCTCTTGCTGTCTTCCACCTCCTCTCCCTTCAACCTCCTAACAGTTACCCGCAGAATCCTTCGCCACCTCAGCCCTTCTCTTCTCTACTCTGCTACTGACCACCTCTATGACAAAATTTCACCCCTGTCCTGCCCCAACCCAGCCACACTCATCTACAACAACTCACTGTCATTCTCCCTAGACAAGCTCGCCCCCCTCACTACATGCAGAATCAGGCCCCGGCCACTACAACCTTGACAAACAGACAACATCAGAAGTCTTCGAAAACGTAGCCACGCTCTTGAGCGTCTGTGGCATAAGCTCCAAGAAAACTTCAAACATTACAAATCTGCCCTCCTAAAATACTATTCCTGCCTCCAAACTGCCAAACAGACCTACTTTATCACACTCATTAACACATTATCATCCAGTCCCCGTCAACTCTGCTCGACCTTTAACACTGTACTCTGTCCTCCACTGCCTCCACCCTCTAATTCACTCACTGCCCAGGAGATTGCCAATCACGTTAAAACTAAGATTGATAACATTCGTGAGGAAATCTCCAATGCGCACAAACCACCCCCATTCAATGCCCCATGTCCGCAGATACAATCACTACTTTCCACATTCAACCCTGCTAGTATTAGCAAGGTTGCTAAACTTTTATTGAACACCCATCTAACCACCTGCCCCCTGGATCCTGCTCCCTCGCAAATGCTACGCTAACCCTCTGACTCGATTCTATACTCTCTAACTCACATCTTCTGGCATCTTCCCAAACTCTCTAAAACATGCCCTAGTCACTCCTATCCTTAAAAAGGCCTCACTGGACCCCATCAATATTAACAACCTACGCCCCATCTCCTTACTCCCCTTCTCCTCCAAACTCCTTGAAAGACTGGTCTACAACCGACTGAGTGACCATCTGACCATGAACAAACTTCTTGATCCCCTTCAGTCCGGATTTCGCCCTCAACACTCCACGGAAACTGCTATCCTTAAACTCACTAATGACCTAATAACTTCTAAAATCAACGGACACTATTTTGTATTACTACTTCTGGACCTCTCTGCTGCCTTTGACACAGTGGACCACCCCGTCCTCAAAAAACTCCACTCCTTTGGTCTCTGTGACTGTACTCTTCACTGGTTCTCATCCTACCTATCCCAACGCTCCTTTAGCATCACTTACAACTCTGCTTCCTCCTCTCCTCTCCCTTTCTCTGTCGGTGTCCCCCAAGGTTCTGTTCTTGGACTGCTCCTTTTCTCAACCTGCACCGCCTCCCTGGGTCAGTTTATTGCCTCCCATGGCTTTCAGTATCATCTCTATGTTGATGACACACAAATCTATCTCTATCTCTGTCGGCATATAGCCCCAGTGCATGGGGCTCCAGTGTTTATCCTAGGGCAGAGGGCACAGGGGGCTGCTCAGACCCTCTGCTGGCAGTCTGTCAAACTTAAGGAGAGGCTGACAGCTGCTGCTGAATGGGACTGGGTGGTGCATCAAGTGGTACTTTTGTTTAGGGCAACACGTGACGGGGCATGTGTCCTTGGATGCCTACTGCCCAAATTGGAATCACCGCTAGGTGTACCACCCAGCTCCGTCCAGCCGCAGCAGCTGTCAGCCTCAGAGTTTCATAGGCTGCTGGCAGCAGGGCTGGACGGCACACTCTACCTGTGGCTAAACACCGTAGCCTCATGAATCGGGGCTAAATGTTCAGTGTGCATGGGGCCTAATATAAAAAAGAAAAAAAAATACAACATACAAAGAAGGAACCTCTCATAATGGCCAGAGCAGGTTGTGAAGCCCCATGAACTAGAGCGCAGAAATCTTACTAATTGTCTCCAAGATAAAATATATTTCCATTAAAACTTAGTAAGGACTGCCCTGGATAATGATCTGAGCCTTAGACAATATTCCCAGGCTAACAGGCCATTTTTTTTTTTGTGTCGGCCTTTCCATTTCTATTTAATGTAGAATGTTCATATAGATTCTATTATCTGGAACTTGTTTTTTCTTATAATGCATTGTATACATCTGTAATATACCGTACCTCTATTTTGTATACTAGTGTCTCAGAGATATAAGACTAAGAGATGCATTTTGTAATTATTCTTTATTGAAAACAAAAAAAAATATGTTGAAACAGAAAGTAAGAAGAATTGCATAGTAGTTTACTTCTCCATTAACTACCAAAATGTAAACATCAGATTTGGATGGACTGACCATTTAAAACCAGTAACAGATAATAAAAGTGATAAAGTGATACTAAAGGATAGTTTTTGTTTTTTTTATTATTATTTATCTCCCTTTTATTATGTAAACTTGTCATTTCTGTAAATGCAATATTATAAGACAAAATGAAATAACCCAGTTTGAAGAATGAGTAATTTGAAAATGTTTAATTTGTCTGAATATTTACATGCAGAAAAATGTATAGGAATAGTACACAGTTATTTTTGCTGTACTCCTATTTTCTTTTTTAAATCATGTAATCTTTATTTAGAAAATGTTCCATACATACTTTCCACTAACAAAAACATTTATTCACTACATTTAACACATAGGCATTCTACTTATACAGTGCACTACCTACTATTTCAATGTGCATCCTTATACCTCAAACTTTCCATATATAAATATTTTATCATATCTTTCTTTTTTTACCAACATTATCATTTTCTTTCAACATTACAATTCCCATTAAAAAAAGAGAGAAAAAAAAGAATAAAAAAAGGAGAGAATTTGTTTTCTATTAAAAATGTAATTTATCAATATGCCATACTTCTATATTTCACTTATTTTAACCTAAGTTCTCAGTAAGTTATAACCAAACCTCGCTCCAATGGTTACTCTTCTCTATTTATCCAGGGTTCCCATATTTTCCTAAATATGTTAATGCTTCCCCTTTTAGTATATACAGGTCTTTCTTTTCTTATCATATTGTTTACCTCTTTTCCCCATTCTGCGCAATTTGGTGGATTTATTGCCTTGCAATCAGTTTTCGCGCTAAGAACAGGCACCTAATTTTTGCCGTTCGTCCGACCCCTGTATTATTGTCTGCCTCTTTATATCCTAATATGCATACCACTAGGTCTAGGCTAAGAGCTGTTCCAAAAATCTAATTTATGATATTAATAACCTCCCCCCAATACCTATGCAACTTTGAACACTTCCAAATCATGTGAATAAGATCTCCAAAAGGATAGTTTTATAAAATACATTTTACTTGGCTCATTGGTCCGAGGCAGCAGGTCTTCAGGAGGTTTGGAGATGGAGGCATCCTACCATTAAACAGTATTCATATTTAGCACATGTCTTCCATTCCTCCTCCCGTATAGACTTGGCGTTTAGCAGTCTGGACCTATTGCCGTTAGTGACGGAAGTGGAGTACCTGGCGGGAGGGATTTCTGACCATTCTCCACTGCAGGTGGTGCTGTCTCTGCCGGGAATGGTGGGTATCCGATCCTGGCATTTGGATCCAGGTTGGGTGCCTGAGCCCGAAGTGGAACAGATAGTAACCAAATGTATTGACACTTTTTGGGATATGAATGCTGGGACCGCATCTCATCAGATGGTGTGGGACTCCTTTAAAGCAGTGGTGAGAGGAGAATACATTTCCGCTATAAAGGCAGTTAGGAAAATTAAGAATAATGTGACCCGGCAACTTCAGGAGAGGGAGATAGCTTGTGCCAAATTGCACACTGCTTCTCCCTTAACTGAGACACTCCAGGAGCTTAGGTGGGTTAGAAGGGATTTAAATCTCCATTCTAAGGAACTGTTGCAATGTAAGTATAAAACACGGGTAGAGAGTTTTTTTGAGACAGGAGATAAAAATGGTAGGCTTCTTGCGCTGCTTACAGCAGAGGAGCATATGCCTACGGTAATACCTTGTGTTTACGATAAGCAGGACCAGCTCAAAACATCTAGGGAAGAGGTTATGCAAGCCTTTGTCGAGTTCTATGAATCTTTGTATGCTCCTGTCCCGCCGTATGAGGATGGGGATCTGGTCTCCCTTTTGGGGGCACTGGATCTTCCGTCCTTATCGGAGGAGAACAGGTGGCTGCTAGATGCACCATTTACGGTAGAAGAGATACAGATGGCCATAGGTTCCTTTCCCTATGGGAAGTCGCCAGGGCCGGATGGTCTACCTGCAGAGTGGTAACAGCTATATAAAGACCAATTTGCTTTTAGACTTCTGGAATTATATAATGCATGTTTGGAAGATAAAAATCTTCCACCCTCCTTTTTTGGGGCAAATATAGTTTTACTTGCAAAGCAGGGGAAGGATCCTCACAGATGTGCCTCATACCGACCCATAGCACTCCTAAATGTTGATCTTAAGGTGCTTACTAAAATATTGGCAACTCGTCTGACAAAAGTCCTTCACCTGTTGGTTTCTCCCAATCAAACGGGATTCATGCCCAACAAAGCGACGTATATTTATATACGTAGGGTATTTACACATGTGGCTTTGGCCTCTGAGTCAGATGAGGACCGAGCATTGGTCTTCCTTGACTTAGAGAAGGCCTTTGATTCGGTTGATTGGAATTACATGCGTAGGGTACTACAACGAATGGGTTTTGGTCAGACCTTTCTGGCGTGGATGGAAATGCTTTATGATCACCCCACAGCAGCTATTAAATTAAATGGAGAACTGTCTAGTCCTTTTCCGATTTGTCGGGGGACGAGGCAGGGCTGTCCACTTTCGCCGGGGCTCTTTGCTCTCATGATGGAGCCGATTGCCAAGGCGGTGCGTGATTCTCCATTGGTCCGGGGCATCCAGGTGGGACCTCTAATGGAGAAGACAGCACTTTATGCAGACGATGTGGTCCTGTTTTTGAGCGATCCGGTTACATCTCTCCAGCATGCCTTGGAGATTTTTGACCGGTTTGCCATCTTCTCGGGGCTCAGGGTCAATTGGACCAAGTCCTCGATCCTCCGCTTTGGGAGAATGGCACAGCAGTCACTCCTCAGGGATGTCCCTCTTCAGGTGGTGAAAGAATTTACATATTTAGGTATAATGATGTCAGCATCAGTCACAGACTTCACTAGATTGAATTTTTCACCGGCGCTCGCCATTGCGAAGCGCAAGTTTGTTGCATGGAAAAACATGCCTCTCTCCCTGATAGGGAGGGTGAATTTAATAAAAATGAAGTTACTACCCTTGCTTCTTTATTTTCTTAGACATTCCCTGGTGTGGATTCCGAGATATCTTTTTAAATCTTTGCATGGGTGGATGTCAGAGTTTATTTGGCATGGGAAAATACCTAGGATTTAAAATAAATATATTACAACAACCATGTAAAGAGGGGGGTTTAGCAGCCCCAGATTTTTACAAGTATTTTTTGGCAGGGCAATTAGTCATAGTTAATCGGTGGCTGACTGGCCCTAGGGATGACACGGCTGTTACTCTGGAGGCGGCGGTCGTGGATTCCTATGAGGCCCTGGCACTATTAATCTATAGGGGGCGTAAAGCACCCTACCCAATAACAACTCCTATGAAGGTAGTTCTTAGGGCCTGGCAGGTGGTGCAGGGGAGGGAGTTCGGAGGTCCATTTCCGGTCTCCCCCCATACACCACTGTGGACAAATCCCACTCTCCGGCACTTTTATATGTTGGAGGACCCTTTTATTTGGACCAAGTTTGGGGTTAAAGTTTTGGGAGATATTATGGGTAAGGGTCAGTTTCTGCAATTTGAGGAACTAAAGGTAAGACATGGTTTACCTAATACTCATGTTTTTAGATACATACAATTGCGCCACGCTTATCAGACCCAATATGGTTTGACCGGGCCCACTATTGCGGTATCGGTCCTAGAGATCATGTTGCGAGATGAGGACCTGGCCAAGCCATTATCCACCATCTATAGATATTTGTTTCCGGAGACATCCAAGCTCTTAAATAAATGTAGATCTAAATGGGAGGCAGTAATCCTGGATTTGGATGATGAGGATTGGGGGGCTATGTGGGATGCACCCTTTACTAGGTTAATCTCTGCCCACGATTATCTCATTCAATACAAACTTGTAGATAGGGTTTATTTGACACCAGCCAAGATAGCCCGCATTTTCGGAGCAGGGGGTTCCTCCTGTTGGAGATGTGCGAAAGAGGATGCTGACTTTATGCACATTTTTTGGGAATGCCCAGCTATCAAATTATTTTGGGAGGGAGTTCTTGCCTCTATTAGGGACATAACCTCAATTCCATTAATTCCGGAAGTCAGATATTGTCTATTGGGTCTGGTTGACGACGTGGTCCCTAGCACAGCAATGAGAACCCTGCTCCTTTTACTTTTTTTTCACGCCAGGAAGCGGATTGTCTTAACATGGAAGAGTTCCTCTTCACCTACAGTGGACTCTTGGAAGGCCCTGGTGAATAGAACTCTCCCTTTGTACAAAGCCACATACCTGAATAGAGGGACATTCCGGAAGTTTGATAGAATTTGGGTGGTTGGTTGGCCTCTTCGCTTACAGTAACAGATTAGATACTAAAAAGGCAGATTCTGTGATTTTTTTGATGGAGCTAATGGGAGTGCATGGGTTAGGTGAGGGGTGCATCTGTTAGAGGTAAACAATTCCTTAATACATATTTTGAATTAGGAACACTAAGTCTGGAAATGGTGGGTGGAATAGGAAGAGTATTTAAGTGGAACCATTTCTGGAAGATATGTGGCTCTAAGCGCATAAATGGTGATGTAATTCTTGCACAAAAGTGCGGCTTACAAGGAGGAAGGGCGGGGGATGCTGTTTTGCGGAGGGGAACATTTTTTTTTTTTTCTCTCTCTATCCTTCTTCCGGGTATTGTGGAGTGGGTTGTGGGTTAGCCTGCGGTTGATCTTCCTGGACTAGGGGAGTAAAACCATTAGGTTGTGTTGTCTGTGTTTTATGTTGTGTTATATTTTGGGAAAACTTGAATAAAGAAAAGATTTAAAAAAAAGAAATACATTTTACTTATTTAGGTGATGACTCAGCATGCTGCCTCTTGTTTTAAAGATTCTCTTCTTTCCTGCTGGTTTAGCTGGTATCCCCCCAGCACTGGCCGCAATATCTGGATCCAAGGTCTTCTTTTTCTTGGAGGGTTCTATGGAGAGACCCTTACCTGAGCGTACCCAGACAGGGCTAGTACCGAATGGGCATGCATCCATTCAAACACACAGCCTGCGCAAGACAATCTCTCTCAAAGCTGATTGGCTACTGACACCTAGGTGGTACCTTTGACCTGGGCGAGTGCATGTTGTTAATAATGTGAGAGTGTTCCGCGCGAATGGATAGGAATACTCAGTTGTTGTTAGAGCTGCTGCCTCCACCGGAAAACTTTACCCAGGTGCAGCTTTCAAGATAAATTAATTAATTATTGGTGGAGATTGGCGCTGCTCTCTGTTGTAAATGTCAGGTGTTCTAATAGGTGCTAAGATGAAGAATTTTCAAAAACGATCATGGGGTCCACAGACTATTACTATAACGTTCAGTATGAATATGCTCCCCTTGTATACTAAGACCCTGCTTATAGATCGCAATCACTTCCAAACTTGGTAAAAAATTGTGTGGATGTCAAACCAGTAAAAATAAATACATACAAAATATATGAAAATTTATAAATAAAAATCAAATGAAAATCAAATGAAAGAAGGTATAAATACATCCCCTCCTACCTTTGAACCGGTGAGATACGTGTGTGTGGGTCAAATAAAAATACCCTCAATAATAAACTTAAACATATATATATGAAATACTTGAGGTAGTTGTGTAATAAATGCTGAACTGTGCAATATATCAAATTCATATATAAACCGGGAAAAAGTGCTCAGTGCTGTGCAAAAAACTTCATAAACCATACATCAAGTTGTACAACAAAGCTATATATAAGTGCCAAGTGCTGTGCAATCATCCGTGATATAACAGTCTGTATGCAATTTCCTTTAAAACTGATGGTGTAACGTCTTTTAATGTGCTTCTTTGGAGTAATCTGTTAGTAGGTTCTATTAAGGAGATCTTCTAAGTATTTGTTAAGGTGATTACAAATTCACTCCACTCGTGATCCACTCTGTGCTCCGTGCTCCCCAATGCCCAGAACACTCACCAGATCATGGTCCCCACTAGGGGGTGCAGGCAAAAAAGGACGGATGGTCTCAAATTGGAGTCAAGGTCTTCCCCATCACAGGCATGCACCCCCCTAGTGGGGACCGTTATCTGGTGAGTGTTCTGGGCATTGGGGAGCACGGAGCACAGAGTGGATCACAAGTGGAGTGAATTTGTAATCACCTTAACAAATACTTAGAAGACCTTCTTAATAGAACCTACTAACAGATTACTCCAAAGAAGCACATTAACCACTTCCTTACTGGGCACTTAAACCCCCCTCCTGCCCAGACCAATTTTCAGGTTTCGAATTTTGAATGACAATTGCGCAGTCGTGCGACGTTGTACCCAAAACAAAAATGATGTCCTTTTTTCCCCACAATTAGAGCTTTCATTTGGTGGTATTTGATCACCTCGGTGGTTTTTATTTTTTGCACTATAAACAAACAAAGAGTGATGATTTTGAAAAAAGAACAATATTTTTTACTTTTTGCTCTAATAAATATCCAAAAATAAAATATAAAAAAAAAAATATTCATTGGGTTTGGCCTATTTATATTCTTCTACATATTTTTGGTAAAAAAAAATCGCAATCAGCGTTTATTGATTGGTTTGCGCAAAAGTTATCGCATCTACAAACTATGGGAATTGATTTATGGCGTTTATATTATTATTTTTTTTTTTACTAGTAATGGCGGCGATCTGCGATTTTTATCGGGACTTTGATATTGGGGCGGACATGTCGGACATTTTTGACACTTTTTTGGGACCAATGACATTTATACAGCGATCAGAAATGTAAATGTCCACTGATTACTGTATAAATGTCATTGGCAGTGAAGGGGTTAACCTGCAGGGGGCAGTGAAGGGGTTAACTGTGTTCCCTGGGTGTGTTCTAACTATGGGGGGGGATGGGTTGGCAGGGACATAACAGATCTAACTGATCCCAGTGACAGGGATCAGTAGATCTGCTTGTCCCCCTCTCACAGTACGGGAAACCGCCGTGTTTACATTGGCGGTTCCCCGTTCTGCAGCTCTGCAGGCGATCGCGGGTCAGGAGCGAACACCGAGTCCGCCCGACCCGTGGGGACGCCAACGCAGCCTGTGAGTGCGCGCCGGGAGCGTGCAAAGGGGCGGACGTCTTTCGTCTATAGCGCGGATCTCAAGAGGTTAAAAGACGTTACACCATCAGTTTTAAAGGAATTTGCATACAGACTGTTATATCACAGATGATTGCACAGCACTTAGTTTATCTTGAGTGCATGTTGTTGCCCAGAAAGTTGAAGAAACTGTGCCAAGGGAATCAAAGCCAGGGGCCGTGAATAGGAACTAGGTAAGTGTTGAATTCCTTCAAAAACTGTGTGCAAGTGTACCTAGAAGAATTTGCTGTTTTGAAGGCAAAGAGTGGTCATACCAGATTTTGATTTGGTTTTCTCTTCTGTTCATTTACATTCCATTTTGTTAATTGATAAAATAAAATATTAACACTTCTATTTCTAAAAGCATTCTTAAAGAGGAAGTAAACCCTTATGGGGTTTTCTTCCTCTATATTCCCCTCCAAAGTAGAAGCATAACTGTCACTTACCTGCAAACGAAGCCTGCGATGTCCAGCGATGTTGCCTGTGTAGGCAGCGTCCATCTTCAACCCTTCTTCCTTTTGGGGCCACGACTGTGGCTCTGTGACTTGCCAGAGTCGCATGCACGTGGGAGCTGCCAGTCATGGCACGATCTCAGTGAGGAAGTGGCACTGAGGCCATTTCTTCACCGTTCATGTGCCGAATGATGTCGGCAATGCGAGTGCACTGTATATCTCTTAAACCGTGTAGGTTTAGGAGATATGCAGGAAACCTAAAGCCTTATTATAGGCTTACCTGTAGGTTAATTTTCACATCTGCCTAAAACTTTTACACAGTACTGTACCAAGAATCTTAAGAAGTGTGTGTGTGTGGGGGGGGGGGGGGGATGTTTACCACACTGCTTAAAAATAGAGGAACGTTTAGCATAATTTTAATTATTTCTCTGGCCTGCTATGATTTAAGTGTGTATATACAGTAAGGGAAAAAAGTATTTGATCCCCTGCTGATTTTGTACTTTTGCCCACTGACAAAGAAATGATCAATCTATAATTTTAATGGTAGGTTTATTTTAACAGTGAGAGACAGAATAAGAACAAAAATATAAAGAAAAATTAATTTCAAAAAAGTTATAAATTGATTTGCATTTTAATGAGTGAAATAAGTATTTGATCCCCTATCAATCAGAAAGATTTCTGGCTCCCAGGTGTCTTCTATACAGGTAAAGAGCTGAGATTAGGAGCACACTGTTAAAGGGAGTGCTCCTAAACTCAGCTTGTTACCTGTATAAAAGACACCTGTCCACAGCAATCAATCAATCAATCTGATTCCAATCTCTCCACCATTACCATTACCAAAGAGCTGTCCAAGGATGTCAGGGACAAGACTGTAGACCTACACAAGGCTGGAATGGGCTACAAGACCATCGCCAAGCAGCTTGGTGAGAGGGTGATAACAGTTGGTGTGATTATTCGCAAACAGAAGAAACACAAAATAACTGTCAATCTCCCTTGGTCTGGGGCTCCATGCAAGATCTCTCCTCGTGGAGTTTCAGTGATCATGAGAACAGTGAGGAATCAGCCCATAACTACACGGTAGAATCTTGTCAATGATCTCAAGGCAGCTGGGACCATAGTCACCAAGAAACAATTGGTAACACACTATGCCGTGAAGGACTGAAATCCCCCAGCGCCCGCAAGGTCCCCCTGCTCAAGAAAGCACATGTACAGGCCTGTCTGAAGTTTGCTAATGAACATCTGAATGATTAAGAGGAGAACTGGGTGAAAGCGTTGTGGTCAGATGAGACCAAAATCAAGCTCTTTGGCATCAACTCAACTTGTCATGTTTGGAGGAGGAGGAATGCTGCCTATGACCCCAAGAACACCATCCCCTCCGTCAAACATGGAGGTGGAAACATTACGTTTTGGGGGTGTTTTTCTGCTAAAGGGACAGGACAACTTTACCGCATCAAAAGCACTATGGACAACGGGGTCATGTACCGTCAAATCTTTGGTGAGAACCTCCTTCCCTCAGCCAGTGGATTGAAAATGGCTCGTGGATGGGTATTCCAGCATGACAATGACTCAAAACACATGGCAAAGGCAACAAAGGAGTGGCTCAAGAAGTGGCACATTAATGCCCTGAAGTGGCCTAGCCAGTCTCCAGACCTTAATCCCATAGAAAATATGTGGAGGGAGCTGAAGGTTTGAGTTGCTAAACGTCAGCCTCAAAACCTTAATGACTTGGAGAGGATCTGCAAAGAGGAGTGGGACAAAATCCCTCCTGAGATGTCTGCAACTACAAGAAACATCTGACCTCTGTGATTACCAACAAGGGTTTTGCCACCAAGTACTAAGTCATGTTTTCCGAAGGGGTCAAATACTTATTTCACTCATTAAAATGCAAATCAATTTATACATTTTTTGAAATGCGTTTTTCTGGATATTTTTGTTGTTATTCTTTCTCTCACTATTAAAATAAACCAACCATTAAAATTATAGACTGATCATTTCTTTGTCAGTGGGCAAACGTACAAAATCAGCAGGGGTTCAAATACTTTTTTGCCTCACTATATGCTTTTCCAGTGGTGGGTTGGATATACTTGATTCATGAGTGCACCCTTTAACTAGTTGCCCACCGCGTGCAGTATATTTACTGCGGCGGTGTGGACGCTTCCCGCGAATCGCTGTAAATAAGCGGCGATCTGTGGGCGTCCGCTAGGGGGCACGCGCGCCTGCCGTGCTCCTGAGGAGTGTGCCCACAGCTTGGGCGGACCCGATGTCCGCCCGCGAGCCGCGATGAGTGGCCACAGCTAAAGAACGGGGAACCGCCGATGTAAACACGGGGGTTCCCCGCTCTGTTAGTGGGGGCATAGGAGATTTACTGATCCCTGTCACTGGGATCAGTTAGATCTCTTATGCCCATAACAGCCCAGCCCCCCCACAGTTAGAACACACCCAGGGAACACAGTTAACCTCTAGATCTCCCCCTGCAGGTTAACCCCTTCACTGCCAGTGACATTTACACAGTAATCTGTGGACATTTAAATTTCTGATCCTTGTATAAATGTCATTGGTCCCAAAAAAGTGTCAAAATGATCCGACATGTCCGCTGCAATATCGCAGTACCGCTAAAAATCGCAGATCGCCGCCATTACCATTACTAAAAACAGTTTTTTTTTTTCAAAATTGTTGCTCTTCTTTTGTTTATAGCGGTGATCAGAAATGACGCAGAGGCGATCAAATACCACCAAAAAAAAGCTCTATTTGTGGGAAAAAAAGGACGCAAATTTGGTTTGGGTACAACGTTGCACGACCGCAAAATTGTCAGTTAAAGCGACACAGTGCTGAATCGCAAAAAGTGCAAAGTGCTCTGGTCCTAAAGTGGGAAATCCTTCCGGGATTGAAGTGGTTAATATGCAGAGGCAATTAATGCTGCAGTTTTCTCACCTCTGCTGAACATAGAATGATGCTGCAGGCCCAAGTAGTCCCTTCCCATGCATTTATATACGAAGCCTTACTGATCTTAGGTGGGGAAAGCCCTCTCTGATACTTAAGATTTTTTTTCCCATGTTCATAGTAAAGTAATTCAACATACACAATCGTGGCTCAGTGTGATAAGGCCCTTAGGGAACTTGCTTGCTCTGCCGTGTTGTTATACAGTCATGAATGAGTTTCTTATCCTGACTAGCATCATTCATGAATGTCCTAAAACATCAGCACTATAAATAATAACTAGGAGCTGAGCTATATTGTGTACAGTGTTTTCTCTGTTCAGTATATCAGTTTAGTTCTGTGTATAGCATGCTGGAATCCCTAGAGTCTGCTGTTTTTCAACTGGTCAGAGCAGTTTAAACCAGTCTGCTCAGAATAAATATGGATGACATACGACCATCCCAGTCTGATCGCCACTTTGACAGATTGCAGCTGAGCCTGCAAATTATTGTTTAGATGGGATGTTCACATAAAATACACTTGTGCCTATAATAGAATATGAGGAGAAGGGGACACTTAAAGGGATCAAAATATAAAGAGCAGCCATAGTCAATTGGGTTTATTTCTGAAATTAGTCTGATGAAGCTATATGCAGCAATATGCGGCAATGTAAATGAGGCTTTAGTACCAGTGTTAGGCTAGGTTTACACTAGTCCGAAAATCAGACCGACATTAGGAGGACAAGTAGCATTATGTCACAAAAACAATGATTCCCTATGAGAGCCGTCTTAACTGGTCCTACACAAGTCAGACCGTCTTTAAAAAAGGTTCCTGTACTACTTTTGTCTGACTTTGATCCTACTTCAGCCCATTTAAAAACATTGAAGTCGGATCAAAGTCAGATCATTGTCTTAATTGATCCGACTTTGGAATGGGGTCCCCCTCCAAGAGTATACCAGGCCTTTCGGTCTGGTATGGATTTTAAGGGGAATTCCAACGCTGAAAAAACGGTTTAAGGTCCCCCCCAAAATCCATACCAGACCCTTATCCAAGCACGCAGCCTGGCAGGCCAGGAAAGGGGAAAGGGGGTGGGGACAAGGTCTGCGCCCCCCACCCCAAAGCACCTTGTCCCCATGTTGATGTGGACAAGGGCCTCTTCCCGACAATCCTTGCCGGTGATTGTTGGGCTCTGCAGACGGGGGCTTATCGGATTCTAGAAGACCCCTTTAACAAGGGGGCCCCCAGATTCCACCCCCCCACCCTATGTGAATGAGTATGGGGTACATCGTACTACCCATTCACTTGAAAAAAAGTTTAAAAAAAAAAACACACTACACAGGTTTTTAAAGTAATTTATTAAATCAGCTTCTCCCTCTGATTTCTTCTCCCCTCTCCGGCATCTTCTTTCTTCTGCCCTTTTGCAGTGTCTTCTTTCTTCTGAGGGGTCTTCTATCTTCTGCTGGCTCTTCTCCCTGTCCGCGGCGTCTTCTGCTCTTTTGTGGTGTCTTCTGCTCTTTTGCCGGGTCTTCTCCACTGTCTTCTCCCTCTGGTCTTCTTCCCATGTTGACACGATGCGACTAATGGTGTCTTCGCACTGTGCTTTGACTTATATTGACATGGAACGGGGCCTTCCGCTGATGTCATCCATAGGCCCTATGTGGTGGGGCGGGGCTTTCAGATGGCGTCAGCGGATGGCTGGAAGAGGGAAAAGCCTGAGCTGATTTAATAAAATACTTTAAAAACCTGTGTAGTGTGGTTTTTTTACACTTTTTTTTAGGTGACCCCTCAGAAGAAAGAAGACTCTCTAAGTCCGGAGGGTGTGATACACTTACCCATACCCCATGTATCATGATGGGTAAGTGGACTTTTTTCACATTTTTTTTTGTGTGATATGTACAAAAATTTCATTAAATAATTTAGTCGAAGAGGGAGGCTAAAGAAGAGGGGAGAGGCCGTAGAAGAAAGAAGACGGGAAAACGTCTCAGAAGAAAGAAGACTCCCCAGTGGATTTTTTTTCACATTTTTTTGGTGTGATGTGTCCAAAAATTTCATAAAATAATTTAGTCGAGTCCGAAAAGGGAGAAGGTCGG
>BLSH010286987.1:636614-654482 GCA_018402905.1 Glandirana rugosa | reverse complement strand
ATAAACTAGTGGAGACGCAGTAAAGACTAGCGATGATATTTGTTTTTTCTCGCTGTTAAAACGTTTTTTTTTCTCTTTAAATTGAAAAACGATATTATGTTTAGGTTTTTGATATATATTTTTTTTAAAAAAAAGCCAAAATAAAAGAAGGAGTATAAAAACCATTTTTTTTTAACATTAGCCGCAAATAACTGACCAAACGTGTTTTCAACGGTGCAAATGTTTACCACTCTTAATTAAATACCCCAAAAATAAATAAACAAATAAAAAATGAACATTACCGCCACTAGACGCTAAATATCACCATGACGCTATAACGCCGCCATTAATTCTCACCATTTGTAAACGTGGCAACTTTTGTGCAAACCAGTCAATAAACGCCGATTACAATTTTTTTTTACCAAAAATATGAGGAAGAAAATAAAACCGAAAAAAAATTTTTTTTATATATAGTTTTTGGATTTGTATTATAGCAAAAAGTTAAATTTCTCTTTTTTTTTGCAAAATTGTCGCTCTTTTTTGTTTATAGTAGCGATCAGAAATGACGCAGAGGTGATCAAATACCACCAAAAGAAAGCTCTATTTGTGGGAAAAAAAAGGACGCAAATTTTGTTTGGGTACAACGTCGCACGACCATGCAATTGTCAATTAAATGACGCAGTGCCGAATCGCAAAAAGTGCTCTGGTCCTAAAGTGGGAAATCCTTCCAGGGCTGAAATGGTTAAACCTCTATCATGCGAAGAAGAAGCCATATCTGAACATGATCCTGAAATGCCACCATCTTTTCAAGGCCAAAGCTCATTTAAAATGGTCGCAAAGTTTAAAACTGTTCTGTGGTCAGACAAATCTAAATTTGACATTCTTTTTGGCAATCATATGCAGTGCTGCCTCCAGACTAAAGAGGAGAGGGATCTTCTGTCTTGTTATCAGCGTTCAGTTGAAAAGCCTGCATCTCTAATGGTATGGCGGTGCTTTAGTGCATATGGAATGGGCAGCTTGCACATCTGGAAAGTCACCATCAAAATAACGGGGAAAAAAGCAACTCCATCTGAGCTGAACTAGAAGCATAAAACGATCGTATCTTTTTTCTGTAAACTGCTAATTTTCCACCCCCTCCCCATGTAATGTTTGATGTCCAGCCTGATTGATAGCTATGGCTGCCTCTATACATACAGTGGAATAGTGAGTGTAGCTGCCAATGGACAGAAAGTATGTTATTTGCAGGATAACAAGTTAAAAATTAAGCTAATAAGCAAAAAACAAAAAAGAAAGCTAATGCAACCACAGCATCTATAGACTGGTAAGCTGCGATTTATTATTTTTTAATTAGGATTTAGTTAAGCTTGAAATGTATTTACCCGCACAAGTCCATAAAATAGTGTCAGTATTCCTAAAATATAACTATAAATATAATTTATTTTCTGTAAAATGCACGTACTACTAGCCATGAATGTATGTTCCAGTACTTATATTATATATAAGGAATCTTTCATATGGAGAACAAGTATTTTGCGGTTTAGTGAAGCACCTTCCATGGATATAACTAAATACTTCTTGTCAGCATAAAATGATACAGGAGAGGCTGTGCTAGCCATAAATGTATTTTCTAGCAGTTGTAGTGAACCTGAGATTTACAGTTACTCTTCTTCTGAGTGTATGCTATGCTATCTAAGATTTACAGTTAATTGCTGCTGAGTGTGACTTATACTTTCAGCTAGCGTTGCACCAATACCAAAAAATACTTGTTCTCATAAAAACAGTGGCAGCTGCTGAAGTTTTAGGATGGGGGGGGGACCAGACCCCGTCCTTCCTTTTTGACCCCTCCCATTTCTCATAAGCCCCACCCCTTATAGAATCCACCCACTCCGTACCCTGTATTCCACCCATAGTGTCAGAATTATACAGCCCAGCATCACAGGACAGGCTATACAGCCCAGCATCACATGACAGGGTATACAGCCCAGCATCACTGGACAGAGTATACAACCCAGCATCACAGGACAGGGTATACAGCCCAGCATCACAGAACAGAGTATACAGCCCAGCATCACAGGACAGGGTATACAGCCCAGCATCACAGAACAGAGTATACAGCCCAGCATCAAAGAACAGGGTATACAGCCCAGCATCACAGGGAAGGGTATACAGCCCAGCATCACAGGACAGGGTATACAACCTAGCGTCACAGAAAGGGTATACAGCCCAGCATCACAGATAGGGTATACAGACCAGCATCACAGGACAGGGTATACAGATCAGAATCACAGGACAGGGTATACAGCCCACCATCACAGGATAAAGTATACAGCCCAGCATCACAGGACAGAGTATACAGCCCAGCATCACAGGACAGGGTATACAGCCCAGCATCACAGGACATGGTATACAGCCCAGCATCACAGGGCAGGTTATATATCCCAGCATCACAGATAGGGTATATATCCCAGCATCACAGATAGGGCATATAGCCCAGCATCACAGATAGGGTATACAGCCCAGCATTACAGATAGGGTATATATCCCAGCATCACAGATAGGGCATATAGCCCAGCATTACAGATAGGGTATATAGCCCAGCATTACATATTAGGCATATAGGTCAGCATCACAGATAGGGTAGACAGCCCAGCATCGCAGATAGGGTATACAGCCCAGCATCACAGATAGGGCATAGAGCACCCCCCCTGCTCATGGCACTGACAGCGGGCCCTCACCCCCCTCCCCAGCGCAGTGCTTGCTGCGTTGACATCACCCCCCCGCGGGAGGTCCGGCACTTACCGGGCTGTGGAGAGGATCGCCCTGTGTCTCCACTCTCCTCCACAGTGCGGGCAGCAGCGACGGCAGAGGTGTTCGCTCCTCTTGCTTCCTCTGCTTGCCAAAGCGCCACTAGGCATCCAATAAGATCACCTGGCACTTTGGCCAGTCGTGAAACAGGTCTCACTGACCTGTCTCCTGGTTGGCGGATGGGCACTGTAGTGTGAAAATAGCGAAAATTAATTTGCTATGGTCACACAATTGGGTGGGATCGGGGTGCACTCTCTGTGCCCCAAGCCCACCCTAATTTTAAGCCTATTAGAACCTCTGTCCTTGTCGTACTGCATCCCTCTCTGTCCCTGGCATCTCTCTCTGTTCCTGGCATCCCTCTCTGTTCCCGGTGTCCCTCTCTGTCCTTGTCTTGTGTATATATATATATATATATATATATATATATACATAATTTATTTTATACCTGCCCCCTACATTTGTCACTGTCCCCCCATATATATGAAAGCTGGAGACGCCACTGAGTGCGAGTCCAATGTGAATTGTAGTGTATGAGATTAGAAATCACATCTGAACCAGACTGAAATCTCACAGGACTCTTTTTCAAACTGCACTGTGGCCGGTTCGCACATATGTCAACAGGCTGTAAAAACTCACTGAAACACACATGAAAACTGATGTGATACTGATGTCTCTGCAAGTGAAGGATTTCTTTTTTTTTTCCACTTTGCTGTTACAATGAAGAACATTGTATCAGCAAAGTTGTCAGCTGTCGTGAATGGGTTAACCATTCATGACAGCTGTGATCTCTAGTGATCTGTGATTGGTTACAGCTAATCACATGGTACAGGGTGCTGTGCTTGCCCCAGGTACCATGTGATAGTTGTGGGCCAAAAACAGCATAGACAACACAGGTGTTATGAATGAATTCATTCATAACAGCTTTGTTGACATTGTGATCATTTGATCACCGGGCCCCGAGTACTGAGATCTGCAATTCCCTGTGTCCAGCGATCACGGGAGAAGAGCGATGAGTGCCTCAGGGAGCGTGCAACACACTCCTAAGCCCAGAGCAAGCACCCGACATACATATATGTTACTGTGCCTGCATGTGCCGCCCCACCGCACTATATGTACCGTGACTGGTCAGCACGTAATTGAAATAAGGTAAGCTGCAATTTTTATGTTTATGCTATATGTATGAGAACATGTATCAAATGCAAAGTACTGTAAGGGAAAAAAAGTATTTGATCCCCTGCTGCTTTTGTATGTTTTCCCTCTGACGAAGAAATGATCAGTCTATAATTTTAATGGTAGATTTATTTTAATAGTGAGAGAAAGAATAACAACAAAAATATCCAGAAAAACGCATTTCAAAAAAGTTATAAATTGATTTGCATTTTATTGAGTGAAATAAGTATTTGACCCCTTCCCAAACATGACTTAGTACTTGGTGGCAAAACCCTTGTTGGCAATCACAGAGGTCAGACATTTCTTGTAGTTGGCCACCAGGTTTCCACACATATCAGAAGGGATTTTGTCCCACTCCTCTTTGCAGATCCTCTCCAAGTCATTAAGGTTTTGAGGCTGACGTTTGGTAACTCGAACCTTCAGTTTCCTCCACATATTTTACATAGGATTAAGGTCTGGAAACTGGCTAGGCCACTTCAGGACCTTAATGTGCTTCTTCTTGAGCCACTCCTTTGTTATCTTGGCTGTGGGTTTTGGGTCATTGTCATGCTGGAATACCCATCCATGACCCATTTTCAATCCCCTGGCTGAGGGAAGGAGGTTCTCATCCAAGATTTGATGGTAAATGGCCCCGTCCATCCTCCCTTTGATGCAGTGAAGTTGACCTGTCCCATTAGCAGAACAACACCCCTAAAGCATAATGTTTCCACCTCCATGTTTGATGGTAAGGATGGTGTTCTTGGAGTCATAGGCAACATTCCTCCTCCTCCAAACACGGCAAACTGAGTTGATGCCAAAGAGCTTGATTTTAGTCTCATCTGACCACAGCGCTTTCACCCAGTTCTCCTCTGAATCATTCAGATGTTCATTAGCAAACTTCAGACTGGTCTGTACATGTGCTTTCTTGAGCAGGGGGACATTGAGGGCGCTGCAGGATTTCAGTCTTTCACGGCGTAGTGTGTTAACCATTGTTTTCTTTGTGACTATGGTCTGCACTGAGATCATTGACAAGATTCTCCTGTGTAGTTCTGGACTGATTCCTCACCATTCTCATGATCATTGAAACTCCATGAGGTGAGAGCTTACATGGAGCCCCAGACCAAGGGAGATTGACAGTTATTTTGTGTTTCTTCAATTTGCGAATAATCGCACCAACTGTTGTCACCCTCTCACCAAGTTGGTTGGCAATGGTCTTGTGTAGGTCTACAATCTTGTCCTTGACATCCTTGGACAGCTCTTTGGTCTTGACCATGGTGGAGAGATTGGAATCTGATTGAGTGATTACTGCTGTGGACAGGTGTCTTTTATACAGGTAACAAGCTGAGATTAGGAGCACTCCATTTAAGGGAGTGCTCTTAATCTCAGCTCGTTACCTGAATAGAAGACACCTAGGAGCCAGAAATATTGCTGATTGATAGGGGATAAAACACTTATTTCACTCATTAAAATGCAAATCAAGCCCAAGGTTGTTTCTGAAACAATGTTTTTGCTCTAATACAGAAAATTTCAGGGATTCTGGTCCCCCAACAACATCAAGTAGCTCTATTAAATGAACCTGTTGAAAACCTACCTCGATGTAAACAACTCATTTTGTTTATGTTGTTAGCAGCAAAACACACTATAGCCAACTCATGGAAGAAGACCTTTGTGTGTAATGCCCCGTACACACGATCCGAAAATCGGACAACAGATCGTCCGTTTTTTTTCACATGCTAATCTCAGACCGAATCGGAAGAGTTTACTTTAGTCGCGAAAATTCTCGCATGACAGAATAAAAAATCGGAAGCGATGTGATGTGTTGCAGTGTATTTGTATTGCATTTTTGAACGACAGCTGTACTGATGAAACGAAAATCGTACGATCGGGCACCGTGCGAGAAAAATTTTCCTGCATGTCCGATCTTTTCCGGGCGGAAAACATCAGATGAACTGTCGTGATTGGCTCTCAAAAGCTCTGTACTAACGATCCGATTATCGTACGACCGCTTCAAAAGCGTTATTTTCCGTACGATTTTCTGATCGTGTGTACGGGGCATATGTTATTATACAGAAGAAAGGTATCCTGGATTATGCTCAATGAACAAATTATTAGTGTGGTCAATGACACTACTAAGCATTTTCAAGCTATCTGGAGCCCTTGGGCTGACTATGTATATGAGAAGCTCTAGGGGAAGCGGCTAGCTTGCGCTCACTCCCTATGCGCTTCATGCTGTACGCGTCTCTCCGGATTTCTGTCTCTTTCTCTTTACACTGCTTTATACTTTTTCATCTCTCTCTTGCTTTCTTTCTTTTGTTCGCCATTAACTTCTCCATGGCCCTTGGTAGTAAGGGCTGTCTCTTACAGTTCTGCCACAGTTAGAGTTCCTGCCATATTTATGCAGCATCCTCAGCGATGTAATGAATTGTCATGACTAATTGCCTTCTCAGATGGTCACCTAGACATTCTATATCAGGGATATGCAATTTGCGGACCTCCAGCTGTTGCAGAACTACAAGTCCCATGAGGCATAGCAAGACTCTGACAGCTACAAGCATGACACCCAGAGGCAGAGGCATGATGGGACTTGTAGTTTTGCAACAGCTGGAGGTCCGCTAATTGCATATCCCTGTTCTATATCCCTGATTCTTTTCTCCAATCTTATTTTGGATGGATACAGTCTTCCTTTATGTGGCTTTGCAATTTGAAAAATGTTTACTTTTTTGCTGTTTGTGAAAACTTGCACCAGGGCTCTGGTTGTCGAAATGACTAATGTGCATTTTATTTAAATTTAAAATTTTCAATAAAAATTATTGAAAGTAAAATGCAAATCAATGTATAACTTTTTTGAAATGTGTTTTTTTCTGGATTTTTTTGTTATTCTGTCTCTTACTGTTAAAATAAACCTACCATTAAAATTATGGACTGATCATTTCTTTGTCAGTGAGCAAACATACAAAATCAGCAGGGGATCAAATATTTGTTTCCCTCACTGTAGGTGTTCTCAATTTGGCTGCAAAAATACAATTTTCAAAAATCAGCTTTAATTAAATGTTTTTTTTTTTTTTCTTTGACAAACTTTTTTAACTTGCTTATGTTACTATTTTAATTAACAACATTCTATAATTCTTTTTTTCTAAAATGAATTAGCTGTGACCCAATGAAGTTGAATTCAACTGAATTTGGCCCACTGTTTTATCAGCATTTAATGTACCTGGCATACACCTACCAACATTTCCTGATCTGATTGTAGACAGTGTGAAAATATTATGCTCTCAGCTACTTTCCAATGAGCACAGAAGAGAAAATAATACTTGAATTTCATATACGTAGAATAATGACTACAGACATAATGAAATAAAAAATAAGTACATTCACCACATTCACATCCTCCCCCCCCCCAACACCCTCCCCCAGATTCACCTGCCTGCTATATTCACTAGTTTCTTTATTATTCATACAATGTACAGTGGGGAGTAAATGATCCCTCAGAACCTCTTATCTTGTTATCACTGTTGCTTTAATAATTACGACTCTCCATGGGGAGCGGTGTCTACGTTTTCAAATGTTCCAACCAGTGACTGTGCGCTAATTATACAATCCTTGAGGTTAAATGGTCTTTCCAAGGTCTTTCTATTGTTCTCTAATTTGCATAGAATTTTTTCATATGTTAAATGGTCCTTTATCATCTTAATTGATCTTCAGTCTACTTTCTCCGGTTATGTGAAGTTCGTTTTGAATTAATAAACCTATAATCTTGTTCCTGAAATGTGAATTTTTATCAAATAGCAATTTAATTAGTTTGCCATTCTCGCATTCATTCTGTATTACCGTTTAATCGCCGTTTCCATGCTGGTAGTACATAACATGACTAAATGACCAAAATATCATGTTGTGTGTTTCTTTTTTTTAAATTATTATTATTATTATTATTAATACAATTTATATTCACAGCCTGAAGCTGGCAAGACTTTTTAGAAATAGTATTATATTGCTTCTTGCAATTTATTCTGTGTAGCTAAAGCAGAGCTAGCTGCACTTAATGACTCTATTTCTTTTGAAAAAAACGTCAGCCAGTTTAGAAAAACTGAAACCACAAAAAGCCCCTTAACTGGATGGCCTAAGTGAGGAGTATTACAAAAAAACTGCTAATTCCACATTTAGCGTCTTCTTTTTTCCTCCTTTTTGAAAAATATCATATTAAACTGAGAACATTT
The DNA here is from genome assembly GCA_018402905.1 of Glandirana rugosa. Lineage (NCBI taxonomy): Eukaryota > Metazoa > Chordata > Amphibia > Anura > Ranidae > Glandirana > Glandirana rugosa. The sequence goes on along the minus strand of BLSH010286987.1, from coordinate 646,335 downwards.
CCCCAGTAGAATTGTGACAATAAAAGTGATTCCTAAACCTGCTAAATCGTGTAGAAAATGACAGCCTTAGAATTTTATTAAACTATTTTCTCTAAAAAAAAGCTTAATAATTGAAATGTGATATAGTTGATGCTAGGATGCTGCAAAAACAATATTACTGCATACTGAGACTGAAAAAAAGCATTCGATAAAAGTATGGGGTTTAAAAATAAATATATTAAGTAGAGTAGACCCCCCAGTGGTACTTTATAGGGTTACCAACTCTTCAAAGAGCAAAAAACTAAGATAAAACAAAGGAAGTTTATTTATACATTTAAAAAGATAGGGCCTTGGTGGATAGGTCCGTCATCAAAAGGTACACAAGAAATAAATTCGAACCAAAACTGACATGAATGAAGTGACATACATAACATGTGATGATGGTGAGGAAAACAGTAACAATACAGGACAATTAAAATACACTAATGACCACTCGCATCACCACTAGGTGGTGGGAGAGACCCAACGCGTTTCGAGAGATCTTCTTCAGGGGTAGGTGGTCACATTAAAATCCTCATTTACACAAGGTATCATGTAGGAGGGCATGTGAATTTAGGTAACTCGGTCCTGCCTCGGTCCACCGAGAGCATGGAAAAAGGAAAGGTGATGTTGACCAGACGGTCAAAGTGTAATGTCCCAATAGCATGTAAGAGCTGTTTCAGAGATTGGCACCCACAGGTAGATGCCAAAACTGCAAAGGCAGTGTGTTCCAATCAACAAGCGGCCAGGTACATATTGGATGTTTATCCACAGGACATCACGATATGGGGGTGGAGCCAGTGAGGAAGATAACTAGAGGGGCCAGAGAGAACACAGGTGGATGCTTCTAAGTAGCATATGAATTTGTACCATATACTCAACAAGTTGCATGGAATCAAGTAGAGACAATAGGTGCAAAAGAACCCATTGAAGCCTGTTGAATTGAAATCTGGTCAGTGGCTGTTCAGAGAACCCAAACCCACAAAAGTGGGTACATCGCTGTGGGTCTGAAAGTCCACCGCACTGCTACCTCACGTTCCCTCTGTGTGGAAAAAGTCCTAGTCAAATCATAAAAATAAATATAGAAGTAGAGCATTGATGTCACAGAGGACTCCAGGGAGAAAACACGACATAATTCCACATTCTAAAAATAATCATTGGGGAAAGGGGGGAACCTTTCTCACCTTTTTGGGATTAAAGTGATTGTAAAGTCTCAAGGTTTTTCACCTTAAGACCCCTTTCACACGATCAGCCTACTCGGAGACGTCTGTCCATTTTTCAGGTGGATCCGAGCGGGCCACCCATTGACTTCTATGGGCAGGCAGATGTCAGCGGAGATGTGTCCGCTGGCATCTGCCTGCCATCTGTTCCGACAAGATCCACTCAAAACAGACGGATGGCGATATGTTCGCCATCCATCCAGTGGATTGAATGGGATCCGTTTTCAACCGATCCCTCCGTAGAGAACAGCGGGGCTCTGACAGGTCCATCCCTGCACAGTGAGCAGAGCGGATCGATCCCCTGCTGAGCTGGCAGAGTCCATCCAACAGATCCGCCCCTGTTTGAAAGGGGCCTAATGCATTCTATGCCAACAGACATCTCCAATAGTTGTTCGGGATCTGTGAGATCTGTTTGTGGAGGAAGAAAAGGACCTTGCACCTATTCTGGGTTATTTGTTGTATCATATATACACACCTTTATTAAAGAATGTATATGCATGAAACAGGATTAAGGGATAAATATGGGAAGTTTCTGTATGAAGTACAAAAGCTGTGGGAGAATGGTACTTTTAAAGGCGTTACTTCTGCCAAACCATGTTAACGTGAGTGTTTGCCAGGTGCAAAAGCTCAATTTTGCCCAATAAAGGACAGAAATTGGTTTTATACAGTTGGGAAGGTCTCAGGTACTAAACAATGGAGTGCACTCATTGGAAGGGGTGTGAAAAAGAAATGTTTTAACGCTTTGGATTTGTTGTAATTTATCTGGAAATGGAACAGTTCCCCCATATTGCTCAAGCACTTGAAGACCAGGCATTTTCTGGCACTCTTTGTTTACAAGTTTAAATCATTATTTTTTGCTAGAAAATTACTTATAACCCCCAAACATATATTTTTGTAGCAGATACCCTAGGGAATAAAATGGCAATCCTTGCAATCTTTTATGTCACACAGTATTTGCGCAATGGTTTTTCAAAAGCATCTTTTTTTTAGAAAAAATACACATTAATGAATTTAAAAAAACAAAACACAATATATCCATTTTGTTTGTATAATATGAACAATGATGTTATGCCGAGCAAATACTTACCTAACATGTCACGCTTTAAAATTGCACACGCTTATGAAATGGCGTCACATTATGGTATCTAAAAATCTCCATAGACAACGCTTTAAATGCCTTTACAAGTTACCTGTTTAAAGTTACAGAAGAGGTCTAGCGCTAGAATTATTGCTCACTCTCTAATGGTTGCTGCGATACCTCAACTGAGTGATGCGAACACCGTTTACTTTTGTGTTCACGACTTACATATGCGTTTACTCTTGCACGAGAACACGAAGGGATGGGGCACTTATTTATTTTTTTACACTGTACCTTGACTTTTTTTTTATCACTTTGATTCCTATTACAAGGACTGTAATCATCCCTTGTAATAGAAATAAGCATGTCAGGTCCTCTTTATGGAGAAATCTGGGGTCAAAAAGAATCCAAATCTCTCCTCTACCCTTAACTACTTCAGTGGGATTTACCCACTTCCTGACCAGGCTATTTTTTGGGATATGGCACTGCGTGGCTTTAACTGACAATTAGGCGGTCGTGCAATGCTGTTCCCAAACAAAATTGACGTCCTTTTTTCCCACAAATAGAGCTTTCTTTTGGTGATAAACAAAAAAAGACAGACAATTTTGTAAAAAAAAAAAAATTTTTTTTTTTTACTTTCTGCTATAATACGTATCCAAAAAAAATATTAAATCTCTAGAAAGAGTCTGTTGGGGATCAGCAGCGCTAAGATGCAACAAAGGAGAAAGAAAAGGTGAAAGCAGAATTTAGTAAGCAAAAATAAATGAAATAAAAAAGGTAGTTTGATGCACAGTGCTTTAGCACATCCTGTGTCATTAAAGTGATTCTAAAGCAAAGAACTAAAAAAAAAAACAAAACAAACATGATATACTTACCTTCTCTGTGCAATGATTTTGCACAGAGCAAACCCGATCCTCTTCTTTTTGGGTTCCCCTGCTGATGGCCCTGGCTCCTCCCTCCTGCCGAGTGCCCCCAATAGCAAGCCTCTTGCTTACTCCTATATTTCTAAGCAAGAGCCAATGGTTCCCTCTGCTGTGTGAGCAAATGAGGAGAGAGAGACCCGGAGCGCCGCTGCTCTCATGCACATCTCTGGGTCGATATGAGGCTCAGGTAAGTACTAGCACTTCCAGGTAGCAATGGAACTTGCATGCTCCCACCCACTGCACATACAGTACATGCCTATTTGTCAAATGAAGCAGCCCACCATAGTGATTATCCAATGAAAGCATGAGGGTCTGGGACAGAATGGACAGGCTTATATCCAGATATCAAGTAGAATGTTCATGGATGGTTAATTTTAGTATCTGTCCAAATAAAAAAAAAATTTATTTTTTACAGAGCTGGCATGTATTACTTCTTCCATTATATTATTCTGTGTAATGAGCACTATTTAACCACTTCAGGTTTTAGCCCCTTAATGACCAGGCCATATTTTGTGATACGGCACTGCATTGCTTAAACTGACAATTGCGCAGGTGTGCGACGTTGTACCCAAATAGAGTTGATGTTCTTTTTTTTCTACAAATAGAGCTTTCTTTTGGTGGTATTTGATCACCTCTGTGGTTTTTATTTTTTGCGCTATAAACAAAAAAAGACAGACAATTTTGAAAAAATATATATTTTTTTTTACTTTCTGCTATAACACATATCCAAAACAAATGTCAAAAAACTAATTTCTTCATTAATTTAGGCCATTATGTATTTTCTAGATATTTTTGGTAACAAAATCCCAATAAGTGTATATTGATTAGTTTGCGCAAAAGGTATAGGGGTTGATTTACTAAAGCTGGAGAGTGCAAACTATGGTGCAGTTCTGCACAGAAACCAATCAGCTTCCAGGTTTCTTTGTCAGAGCTTAAGAGCCGGTTCACACTGAGGCGACTTGTCAGGCGACTCAAGTCGCCTGACAAGTCGTCCCCATGCAGTGCAATGGAACCGTTCTAATAGGAGCGACTCAGGTCGCTCCGACTTAGAAAAAGGTTCCTGCACTATTTCGGGGCGACCTCAGCGCGACTTGCATTGACTTCTATGTAAAGAAGTCTCCTTGCAAGCCGCGCTGAGGTAGCCTCGAACGGCGCAACTTGCTTTGCCCTGCAAGTCGTGCCGCCTCAGTGTGAACCGGCTCTTATTGAACAAGCTGAAGTTAGATGCTGATTGGATACCACGCACAGCTGCACCAGATTTTGCACTCTCCGGCTTTAGTATATCAACCCCATGGTGTCTACAAACTATGGATTTATGGAATTTTAATTGTTTTTACTGGTAATGGCGGCGATCAGCGATTTTTAGCGGGACTGCGACATTACGGCAGACAAATCTGACCCTATGGCTCCTTTCACACCAAGGCATTGGAAAAAAGGCTGTAAAATTCTGTAAAACACCATGATTTTAGTGTGCATTTTTGCCGTGCTTTTGAAGCGTTTTTCAAGCGCTTTTCAAGCATTTACATTTCGATCATGTGACCTTTCCCACAGCCTCAGTGCACATTTCATGCGCTTTTCAAGCGCTTAACCATTATTTTCAATGGACATGGGCGTTTTTGAGGTGTTATTTTGACCACACAAAACAAGCTGAAAAGATGCTGCTTGCAGGACTTTTAGCAACGCCTAGCAAGCGTGACGCCTCGGTGTGAAAGCATCCATTGAGATGCATGGGGAGTGTTTTTGATGCGTTTTTAATGTGCAAAAACGCCTGAAAAACACCTTAGTGTGAAAGGGGTCTAAGTGACACTCTTTGGGGACCAGTGACATCAATACAGTGATCAGTGCTAAAAATGCACTGTCACTGTATACTGTAAATGACACTGGCAGAGAAGTGGTTAACATCAGGCGCGATCAAAGAGTTACATGTGCTTCCTGATAGTGTTTTCTAACTGTGTGGGGGATGGACTAATAGGAAAAACACAGAGATCACTGTTCATGATTGCTCTGTGTACTTCCCTGTCAGAACCGGGATCTGCCTTATTTACATAGGCAGATCCTCTTTCTGCCTCCTGTGGAGCAATGCGGATGGCCAGCGGAAATAGGGTCCGCCAGACCCGCAGATTAGCTCCCCTTCCATGCAGCAGGCGCACACGCCCATAGTATCTATTACACGAAACAACGTACAGTACATTGTTTTGTGCAATAGAGCCGCTCTGCTGCAATATATATGTGGTGGGCGGTCTCTAAGTGGTTAATGCACATGCAGTACACATCAGCAGCTGCAGATGCATTTCTCTGCAGATTGCATCTCTTGATATGCAAGTCTTATGATGCATGCACATTTCAGTCTGTGATCACTGTATTGGGGGTCATTAAGTACATCAAAGCATGTCAGCACTTTGAAAGTAAAGTAGGCATGTGCAGTGTATTGGTCAGGTCTGCTGTTTCCATGTTATGCAATTAAGTATGCTTGTCTAAATCCCATGAGGGCTTATATCTGTGAGCACAGCAAGCACTTTCAGTACTGCTTTTATCTCAGTGGAGTAATGTGCCTTTGGCTGAAGAAATGTATCCGATCAACAGTCTTATTTCATTTGGGCAGAAATAGGGCAGGCTGACATTTTACTTGATTGTATTGGTATATATTATTAGTAGTTTTGTATATATCTCTTACAGTGTTTGAAAACCCTCACATATACCCAGTGAAGTGACATAACTCAGATGATACACAGAGATGAAACAAATTCTCCTACATAAGTTGTACCTGTTTATCAGCCGCAATTTCTTCTGTAGGTCATACATTAAAACCTGCAGATCAGATGATTTTTTTCTCAGCTCTAGCAGCATGGGGTGCGGATCTGAAGTCTCACAGTGCATACTACCAGATTATGTGTTTGTCTCGGTTTACATTGGGACGGCTTCAAAGTTGCCAGACTCTAAGCTGACTCCGCACAGCGCGACTGCAGTACTTCTGTAATAGAAGTCAATGTAAGTCGCTCTGAAGTTGCCCCCAAAAGGTACAGGAACCTTTTTCTAAGTCAGAGCGACTTGAGTCGATCCGGTTAGAACAGTTCCATTGCACTGCATGGAGTGCAAATTGTCAGGTGGCTAATGCCCTGTACACACAATGAGATTATCGGACGAATGATCGTCCGTTTTTTTTTTTGCATGCTAATCTCAGATCGAATCAGAAGAGTTTACTTTAGTCACGAAAATTCTCTTACAACAGAACAAGAAATTGGAAGTGATGTAATGTGTTGTAGTGTATTTGTATTGCATTTTCGAACGACAACTGTACTGGTTAAACGAAAATCGTACGATCGGGCATTGTACAAGAAAATTCTTCCTGCATGTCCGATCATGTTTGAACGAATATCGGATGAACTGTCATGATCGGCTCTCAAAAGCTGTGTACTAACGATACGATTATTGTACAATCTATTTGAAAGCGGTATTTTCCGTACGATTTTCTGATCGTGTGTACGGGGCTTAAAGCGGAGTTCCACCCAAAAGTGGAACTTCCACTTTAAAGGAAGGTGACCCCCTGACATGCCACAATTGCCATGCCAATTTTGGGGGGGGGGGGGGTCCCAGGTCCACTTCCTCTCCTAGAGCCGCAGCCCCGGAAAGAAGTTTACCTGCCCCCCCCCCCTCGTCGATCTTCTGGGACACGTCAAAGGTCCCAGAATATACGCCGGCCATTCATAAGGCGCAGCGCGACTCACGCATGGGCAGTGCGCGCCAGGCTTTGAAGCCAAAGCCTGGTGCCCACACTTGTGATGCTGGCTCGGCCGAGGGGAGGGGTAGAGGAGTGACTGCATCACTGGAGCCTGGGACAGGTGAGTGTCTGATTGTTAAAAGTCAGGAGTGGAACTCAGTTAAAAGTCACCTGTCAGGTGACTTTAAGTCACCTGACAGGTCATCTCAGTGTGAACCGAGCCTGAAACTTGCTGGGGGGGGCTCTTTTTTTAACTTTACTACTGCTTGAAGAGGTCTGGCCGGGATATTTCTTGAGGTTTTGGGTATCTTGCAGTTTTCTGACCACCACCTGATCATTCCCATTTTGGCAATATTGGTTAACAATGGTGTACTTTTAACCTTACTATTAAGATACAATCTCTTTTAATCTGTATATTGCAGAATAGATTTAACATAACTGTTAGCATATAACCAAATTGATTTTGTTTTTAGTAATTGAGGGCTTGGGCTTGTTCTTCAGCTTCAGAGAACAATCTCTGCATAATGACGGTCTTTAAAAACATATTATCCATCTTCATCTTCAAATGATCTCCCGTGATGAGCGTGATTTACTAAACACACATCACAACATCATTAAATGTATTGTTAATGTTTTTAAGAAGGCCGCTATAAGCCTAAAAACTAGAATCTGCTGAAAAAAAGGCTTACTTGGCAGTTTACAGACTGTTAATTGTTTAAATGCAATAGTACTCTAAGGCAAATTCTACCACTAGAAAGTTTAATTAACATTGGCTGGGGATGTTCTGCAGAAACTCATTACATACTGTACTTCTCCAAAATGAACTTAATACTTTTTTTTCCCCTACTGAATGTGAGAATAACATCTATGGCAATAATTCTTAATGGGCTAGAATGAATACAAACAATTTTTCCGTCTATTGTATGAATTCTCTGGAAGTGTGAAGCATTACGCATTTGCAGAAGTTTCCGTTTAGAAGCAAGGGAGATGTTGTGGGTGGAGTGGAATGAGTTTGCCCATTACCCATCATCCGGGACCCTGCAGAGGTAAATCTCACAACAATGTAACTATGGTGGGTTATAATTGGCTGCTGTGCTGTAGAGTCACCTATTGAAACTGTTTTTCATATACAGTACGTCAGTGGAAAAATCGAATGTATACATCTACCCAAAACCTTTTTTGTGTGTGATAGGGTAGGAATGAGTTAGGTCTCTAGTCCTTCTCAGCTAAAAAGTGTTTTTATTGATCTCTGTTCAATTCAGCTCAATTCCTATCTCAGATGGCTCCAATAAACAGAGCAGCAAGTGAGGGTTAAAGCGGAGTTCCACCCAAAAATGGAACTTCCGCTTTAAGCACTCCTCGACCCCTTACATGCCACATTTGGCATGTAATTTTTTTTTGGGGGGGGAGTGTGTCCCCAGGTTTCAGAGGGACTTCCTGTCCCTCTTCCACCTTCCGCCTCTGGGCCGCCTAGGCGACTCCTCCTCTCCTCCTAGATGGCCCCTCCCTCCATGCAATCTTCTGGGATACGTCACAGGTCCCAGAAAATTGCCTGGCCACTAGGAGTGCACAGCGCAACTCACGCATGCGCAGTGCGTGCCCGGCCGTGAAGCCACGGCCGGTGCCCACACTAGGAATGGCGGGGCCGTTGGGTGGAGGGGGGAGACGAGTGAGGCTTCAGGCGCAGCCATCGCTGGACTAGGAGACAGGTAAGTTACCGTTTATTAAAAGTCAGCAGCTACACTTTTTGTAGCTGCTGACTTTTAATAAACCAAAAAACGTGTGGAACTCCGCTTTAAATGTAAAGCTAAAACTTTTTTTATTCACGTTGAATACAATAGGGAAAAATAAGAACGTTGGTTAGCTTTTTGTTGTTAACCGTATCTTTTGGGGAAGAACGCAAAAAATGTTTACACTTGGCATTTTAATTTTATTTGGCGAAACAGAGGATGAGAATGAGAGGAAATCTTACAGTGGAGGACACCTATACTGGTAACAACTGTCTAAGAAGGGAATTTGTTCTCACTTCATCTTTTCCCAAGACAAGTCAAGGGAAAACCACCAATGAGCCACACACAGAAAAACAGAACAGAGTTTTATGGACAATTGAGGTGGAGGCAACCACGGACTTTCATGGTACATACAGGCTGTTACAACAATTTGATTAAAAAATATAAATTTTATTTCAAAATTCATAAAAACAATCCCACTAGCGATATTGGTATTGTATACATATACTGTACACACAATTGCCACAAGAGCACAAAACCTGAAACTCTCAGCTAGAAACCCAGGATACATAGGCTCCAGTGGGGAGCGGTCTTATAATGAGTTCATCCAGCTTGCACTTTGACATGTTTCGCGGCAGGACTGCTTCTTCAGAAATAGCAGTTTCAGTGGACGATAAAGACTTCTTCGTCAGGACGGCGCTTTGTACAGTTTCACGTTCGACCTACTTGAGTAATATTCTGGCGAGGGGTGACCTCGGATACATAGGACCCAAAGATCGACTCTCAAAGTCCAAAACACGAGAACACCGTTAACACACATGTCATATACATATGTTATGGTTATAGCGATCACCCTAACAAAAATACTTAAAACTTTATTTTAAATATAAAAAATTAGTTTAACAACATTGTCGGACATACATGGTACTTTCAGGCACCAACGGAGGTGGAGTTAACAGGTATTTTGAGACAAGACAAAAAGACACACACCGAGTAACCACCAAAAGGGAACTGAACAGAACCCTTTTCTACTT